>KK351069.1:891284-915584 GCA_000671755.1 Glossina brevipalpis | reverse complement strand
ATATAAATCGAACAAAGAAGTTAAAATGGGTTAAAACGACAAACTAATCATGCATGCGAAATAGTCAACCATACGAAAGACTCGAAAATAAAAAATAAAAAAAAAAAAAAAAAAAGAAAAAGAAGAAAACTTTATACGTGTCTTCGTTGTTTCCGTTCCAATTCTAAAACCTATATGTAGTTGAGTATATTGTGAGATGTATTTGTCAGGTGACAGCAACAAATGTAACATGCAAGGAATTCCACTATGCTTATTGTCGATTTCATGTGTGCATATATGTGTGCACATAGAAAAGAATTTTTTCTTTTTTTGTGATTTTATTTATTTTCAAATTCAAACAGACAACAATAATGAAACGTTAAACTTTTCTCTCAATGGACCCGACCGAACAATAAGACCAAACCAAACCAAACCAAACGAAACCAAACCAGACCAGACTAAACCGCAAACAGTGGAAGATTTTATAAGCAACATATTGTAGCCATCGGAGTAACAACCACAATCACAGTTATATGGTTATATTCTATTCTGTACACATACACACATATACACATATATATATATATAGCTTTTCCATCAACAATAAACAATGAAAACCAACGGAGGTGACACACCTTTTGAATGCAAAAACGCAATACACACATATCCTGACATACATAATACATATATGTGCATTTGATCTCAAATGTTTTTTTTTTTTTTTTTTCGAAACACAATAAAATACCGAGATGAAATGAAAGGAAAAGAATCGAATGTTTAACTATTCTTCGTTGGAGATGGACAAGGAAACCTATATTAGATACCTAACGATCTATCAACTCTTTGAAAGTGTTGTGTTAACATTACTCTCGAAATCCACAAGTGCTCTTAATTCATGTTAACTCCTCTATGTTTATAAAAAAAAGTGAGTCTGATTACCATATCACTGATAGAGTAGTAGCACTCGTGTCTATGTGCTGCCCAGTCCCTCAAAAACATTAAAAGAAAAAAAAAAAAAACTAATCAATTGACGTTCTATCGATTTTATAAATTTTGCTCTCATAAATGGCACGAAAACATTTTTAATATTTTCGTTATAAGCTTATGCACGCATATATTTGCATTACAGAACTTCAGAATAATCATCTGTGTTTCGATTGTTGTTATGCTGTAATGAAATGTATATTAATATTACTTTTAATTAATTCAATTATTTTTAGTATTTATTATGACGCGTACTTATGCTAGTGGGCTATCAAGTATAATGTCATTGATAGGCATCATGGTTTTTCAAATATGATTCGATGTACCCACTTGTAGAATTAAAGTCAAATTAATCAAAGTTCATTACAAATATTTTAAACAAAACATAAATTATCATTGATAATGCTTATACTTCCCTATTATCTTTTTTTAATTTAGCACTCATATATAATAAAATACAAATTGATGGTTCATCGTATGAATAATCGAATTCGAGTCTTCCGATTGAGTTCTGAATATATTAACCACTAGACTATATGATAGATGATATCTGCACTTGAATAATTTCCTTTTTAAACTGTTTGTTAAAGAGAAAAAGAAAACGAAGAAAAAGAAGAAGAAAAACGAAAAGGAAGAAGAAGTAGAAAAGAAGAAGAATTGAAGAAGAGGAATTGCAATGTGATTTGTTCTAAATAAAGTACAATTTTTTTCGAATTAATGTGATTTTACTTTATTTATTTATTTTTATTTATTTTTATTTATTTATTTATTTTTATTTATTTATTTTTATTTATTTATTTATTTTTTTTTTTGGAATTCTTTTCTCTCTATAATACCATCTAATAATAGAATAAGTAAGAAAATTAAATACACCTGTGATCGGATCTTCTATATATTCATCATCTTCTTCTTTTCGCGAGAAAAGCTCGAAATAATTTAAATTTCGATATTTTATAATATTATGTGGGTGTGGAAAATTCTTTTCATTTTTTGTGTTATAGTTTATGAGTAGTTAGCAAAACACCGAGAAAGCAGACGTATTTTAGTTAACATTGTGATGCGATCTGTGTGTGGGGGTCGGGGTGGAGAGAGGGAAGTGAAAATGTCCTTCAACCAATTTGCCCCAATTTGCAATACCAATGTCTATAAAAAGAACTTTATCGCACACAACACACAGTTAAGCATATAAACAAATTACTGGACGGACGGACACATCTAAATGGTTACCGAACTTGATACTTATAAAAAAATATGTAGACTTTTTTGAGATTCTGAAACTTTCTTTTAAGTGTTGCAAATAAAATGACAAAATATGTGTACATGGGTATGAAAGAAGAATATATTCGTTTTATATCTCATTTATAAAAGCATCGGACAATACAAGTAGGTTTTTGAAAGAAAAAAAACCTGAACTCCTAGTAATACTGAAATTTTCTTAAACTTTTATATGTGGGGCTTGACATTGTAGTGTGTTGATTTCATTACGCGCGCGTGTGTGTGTGTGTGTGTGTGTGTGAAAAAGAAAACATAAGAATGTCAGTTCACTGCACTGTTTTTTTGTTCTACAATTTGTGTGCACAACTTATCCCATCGAAGATTAAGAGCGTATCACTTTTATTATTTCTTGTAACGTTTACAAAATCCAATAAAATATATTCTTCATCAAATTAAAATATTGAGTTGATTTATATAGCATTAACCGTCTATCTGTTGCTTGGTTGTTTTCTTTTTTTTCTTTTCTTTTTTTTTTTGTCAAAACTATCATTAGAGCACGAATCTAAGATAGAAAGCTAAAACTCAATTCTACAGATTACAGATCACCGGAAACAGACGAAATTCTTCTACTCACACCACTGCACTAGTTAGCAATATGAAAATCGGAATGATGGACGAACATTTGCAAATAGAGATTTGATGACCAAGGACATCTTAGAAATTCGGCGTACAAGTGATTTACATTGATAATGATAATGATGCACAATTAAAAAAGATTCGTCTCCAAAAAACAAAAAGAGAAAGAAAAGAATAAATAACTATATAAATAAATGCATTAAAATAATTCAATTGATAAGAAAAACAATTAAATGCGAGTTTGCGATGATTTTGAATTTTTACACTGAGTTACCTAAATGGCCATTAGTAAGGTGAAGCAAAATCAGACAAAAAGGGCGTTTGGTGAAAAAGTCTTAAAAATCCGGTACAGTGTAAGGAAAAGGGTTCACACACATACACACACACACATTAGAGCGGCACTAAACGAGGTTTAACGCTTATGTAATAATTCGACCAGAAGAAATTCATAACATACTTTATCACTATAATCGTAGAAAACTACGTCTTATTTGATATTGCGATACGATATACGATCGATATAGCAAATGAATGAATTTTCGTCTTGTGTTGCGCATTACACATCATGCAAAAACTGAAAGAAATTATTAATACATTCGTTTCAAGGCAAATATAATTTCTTCCTAAATCATGATAATCAAAGGTGAGCTATCTATCGTTTCGTGAAGTTTATATTAAACAAAATGGCTGTATTGGTTGGTAAACATAAAGAGTGCAACTTGAATCACATATCAAAATTCCAACTTTTTTTGATAATTAGTATGAATTTTGTGAAAAATCAAATATAAATCAATAGACGCATGGATAGATGGACAGATGGACAGACAAATAGACAAACTAATGAAATAATAAACAGAGATTTAACGATTAAAATAGAATAGAGAGGCGAAAAAATAAATATATATACGAATAGAAGGACAAATGGACAGACATTGCTTTATCATAAATCTTATATTGATTAAATATGAAAATGAATTAACGCATTCTTATCTCCCGATGAATTTAAATTTATACTAAATACATCTTTGTGTATACGCAATGCACTATATCTGGCGATACCTCGAAGTCCTTGAAATTGTGACTTCTTTTTTAGTTTCATCCTTTTCATCGTTGCATATTTTTTTCTTATTTTCATTTGGGTTTTTTTTTTTTTTTTTTTTNTTTTTTATTATTATAAAGTCAACGTTTACTGTACAAATAAAAAAAAAATATTTATAACAACAAGAAAACGCAAAAATTTTACAATAAAACGATATATAAAATTGTTTTTTTACTTACGATTCTTATCGTGGAATTCTACTGTTATTGTATATACTCTTTAGAAGGACGAGGCTAGGTACTGTACTCTATATATATATATATACATCAAATGTTGGGCATATTAACTTTACCTTTAATGTAAGCTACAACGGTAGATTCGATTATTAAATAAACCTCTTAAAATGCACCTAAAGTCTAGATAGAATAGATATATATGGTCATGTTAAACCGCCAAAAGGGCTATCTTGAACCTATTTGTCATGGTATTTTTTTTTAAAGTATAAAGACTAATGCAAAAAAGCAATTAAAGCTATTATTGTCAATGATCTTAGAAGGTCAAGTGTCTGATTGTAGGCCACTAAGTACAATACTAACTAAAATTTCATTAAGGACTTGAAGAGATTTAAAAAAAAAAATCTTTTTAGTTTATATTTTAATAATTAACTTAACTCGAACTAAATGTGTAATGCGAAGTCAATGACACGCCTTGTGTTTAACAGAAAATATCATAAGAAAACTAATGTTATATATTTTACCTTAGACGGTAAGTGTTCAAGATTCGTTTCAAGGTTACCGTTACTCTCTGTCTGTTGCTTTTTATTTAAGTCTATCTATGGAGATATATTTTAGCGCGTATTCTGTGCTTGTTTGTATCGTCAAGTTTATGTTCGAGTAGTGGCAAATAAGGTTACAAAAATTTATGATATCATGGTGGCAAACATGAAAACATATTTTCACATACATTACACATACATACTCTTACAACAATTTTTGCATTCACTAGCATGGCTCGGAATCGTTAATAAATGCTAGTCGTTAGGAACATGAAATGTTCGCAATTTTTTTTTTTTAAGAGCAATTGTTTGTGAATCCGTCCAATGTGCATCAATTTAGTTGTGATTTGTGTTACATTTATAACTATAGATGTATGTGTATGTATATATATATATATATATACACATATATATATGTGTGTATGTGTATGCACACATAACTCTCTTATTAATGATTCGTCTGTGACATGTTAAAAATTGGGATTAGCTTCAAATGGTTATAAAAACATAAAAAAACAAAAAAAAAAAACAAAAACGAAAACAAAAACAAAAAACTGAATGAAAATGATTTTGCAAAGTCTTCTCTGTCAGTTAGAGTAAACACATATCATTGTGATTAACATCTCCCAAGCATGACATTACGAATTCACATTAAATTTATTGCCATAAGGTCAGAGGTAAAGTTCTTTTACCAAAACATCCGTAGATCCGTGTTTTGTTTATGTGTAAAGTTTCGTTAAAATAAAAATAAATCAAAAGAAAGTTTAGTGCGATGCTTCTAACATAACTGTTAAATTTTGAACAAATTTTATTGTGAGATTCCAATCAAAGTCAATATACGACAACGAATCCAAATCAAATTCCATTTTACTCTGATTTTACATTCACATGTAATGCCTATTGGCCTATTGGAATGTAAATATATTTGATGAGAGATGCGTTTACCTACAAACTTTGGTTTTTTTATTTTTATTTTAATGTGTTTCATATATACACATTTGGAATTTTTTTAATGTTTTTTTTTTTTTCTAAACATTCTTTTTCTGGTAATTGGACTTGGGTCCGTAGAAATTACAGTTAATTACAATTAACTTAAGAAAAGAAAATTCCTTATAAAAGTATTTTAAACAAATCTTTGTCTCTAGATACATTGGTTTTTGTTTTTTTGTTTCTTAGTTGCGAAGATAAGGCGCTTCGGTAATTAGACAATACGTATTCAAAAATATTGTTAATAAATGACAAAAACAGAAAAGAGACATATAGTCGATATTTAAGAATTTGTGGTTAGAGGTATAAGAAGTAAAGTAGTCTAAACAAGTATTGCATGCACTGATCTTAAAATACAATACATTGCAGTGCGTATGAAAACTTATATAGAACTCTTGATTCTACTCTTCATGAACCGTGAGAGGTTAGCACCCTTTTTCGGGTTGCAAGTAGGCATGAAGGAGACGAAGTTAATTAAAAGATGTTCTGGGTTTATGTTTGTTTCTCTTTCCCTCTCTTTCGCTCTTCCACTCTATTCCTCTCTCTTCCTCTCTCTTTCTCTCTCTTCCCCTCTCTTCCTCTCTCTTTCTTTCTCATTCTCTTTTTTCCTCTCCCTTCCTCTCTCTTCCTCTCCCTTCCTCTCTCTTCGTTTCTCTTCGTCTCTCTTCTTCGCTCTTCCTTTCTCTTCGTCTCTCTTCCTCTTTCTTCCTCTCCCTTCCTCTCTCTTCGTTTCTCTTCGTCTCTCTTCCTTTCTCTTCCTCTCTCTTCCTCTCTCTTCCGATGTCTTCCTCTCTTTGTCTGTCTGTCTTTGTCTCTCTTTCTCTCTCTCCCTTTGTCTGTCTGTCTGTATGTCTGTCTCCGTTTCCCTCTCTTCCCCCCCTCTCTCTTCCCGCTCTTTGTCTGTCTCTCTTTCTCACTCGCTCTCTCTCTTTCTCTCTCTCTCTCTGTCTTTTGCTCTTTCTCTGTGTACGTATCTGTCTGTCTCTCTCTCTCTCTCTATCGCTCTATGTCTGTCTCTCTTTCACACTCTCTCTCCGTCTCTCTATCGCTCTCTGTCTTTCTCTCTTTCACTCTCTCCCTCTCTCTATCGTTCTCCGTCTCTCTCTCTCTCTCTCTCTCTCTCTCTCTGTTTCTTTCTCTCTGAATTTTAGAATGTATGGTATTCCATAACCTGAACTTAAATAGATGAAACATAAGTTATGAAACAGAAGCGGTTAACGTTTATTCGGAATATAAATTAACCAAGTTATTTATTGCAAAGACGGTGGTTTTTTCTTGGATTTTAGGTTTACGCGCTCAAATGAATGTTGCATTGCAAAAAGTGTTTAGAAGAAATGGTTAATATGTACTTTAAAGTAGCAATGAGATGTAAGGTTTTTGTGAAAATCGTTATCACAATGGGACTTTCAATATCTCTTTCAATTCGATAATGAGGGATTTCTGATGGTGATGAACTCGAAGCCTCAATTTATTTAAGACCGCTTGATTATGAACGAGTCTAAAAGGTTTTTTTGAAACGAATTATTTTGAAGTAATAAACGAACTAATGAGATTTGTGGATCTTAAAGGTTGTGTTCGGCTAATTAGTTTTATTGGCACTTGACAAAAAACTTGGAGCTAAATAAGAGGCTTTTTGATGAAACAAAGTTAAAATAGACTGCAATGTTCACACGCGTGTATGCTTATTATATATATTATTGTATATATATATATATGTACATATATATATATATATACATATATATATATATGTATGTTTTTTTCTACTTTTATATATTTAATGCTTTCCCTTTGTAGTCCTTTTTTGAAGAAAGATCTGATTTGAACATTCATATATATATATATATATATGTTTTTTTCTACTTTTATATATTTAATGCTTTCCCTTTGTAGTCCTTTTTTGAAGAAAGATCTGATTTGAACATTCATAACGATTTTTACGAGAAAGTTTTTCCTTCAAGCAAACGTACCCACAAATCAAATCGAAAAGCTCTACGGATAGATTGGTATGTTTATGTTGCGTATCTATTTGTATGCATCTGTCATGTGTTGGGTATTGTTTAGCACACAAATGCCTTAGAACAATAATAATCATCATCAAAATTGTGATTGCCAAAGTTGTATTAACTTTATCATAACATGTTTTGTTTTTTGTTTTTTTTTTTTCTATTTTGGGAATACGAGTGCGAACAAACATAAAAACGAACGATCATAATGTGTTTTGTTATGTTTTCTGTTGATGTTGATGCTGACGGTGATGATGATGATGATGATGACGATGATGATGATGATGATGACGATGATAATAATGACGATGATGCCTTGTAGAGATGACAAGCATATATGATACACATAAAAAGCAATTTACAACGTGCAACAACAATTTATGGCACATATTACTATTAGATACTCAAGTAAACTTACAATACAGTACTCGAACGTATGTACACACATTTACACCAACCAGCCAACCAACTCACCAACCAACCAACATCACCAATAACAACTGTAACACATGTACGCAAACATGTGTCACACATACACATAAATGCACAAACACCCACTCTTAAGTACATGTACTCATACATACATAAATACATACATGCACGGAAACATGAGTTTTGCCATCAAAAGTAAGCTAACTTGACATATGTCAGAACAAAAGAAAAAGAAACCGAGCAATGATTTACAAAAATGACCAACAACAGTGAGTACATATCTGTATCCAGATACTACGATATAAATATATGCATAAAGATAGATAGGCTGTTTGTGTGTGGGTGTACTTGAAGACTTATATGTACTTGCTTACGCTCGAACGCACACTTACATGCACGCATACATATATACATACATTAACACTTGCATACAATGCTCTTGACAAACTTTTGGGTAAATATTATCACAAGTGAACGCATACAATGTTGTAAACAAGTGACAATTCTGTTGTTGTACCACAACAGCGCACAATAACGATTGCATGCGTAGCGTGTCCAAATACTGCTCGCATTCATATATATATATATATGCATACATTATCAGCGCGTAAATCAGCATACACATGATAATGTTTATTGGGTTGTATTCATGCCACATATGCACACACTTAAACATATGTATGCATGTATGCCCTTTCAAGCATACATGCATTTGTGCATATTTCATAAGGATGCTTTCCTTCTTAGAGTTAGAGTGTAGTGTATATGTGCAGCAGAGAGAGTTTAGTTCTGTTTAGTTTAGTTTAGTTTAGTTTAGCTTAGTTTAGTTTAGTTATTAAAACCTCTACAAGTGTAGGAAAGAACGAGACAACAATAATAAAGTGGAAACAAAGCAGACAAGCTACACACTGGCTTAACGTATCAAGTATATGTGTATGTTTTATAAATTTGCCAGCAACACAATGGATGACTTGTTTACATACAACAAAAAGAAGAAGAATGACAACAACAATGACAATAACACAAAGTAGTGCATTCAAAAATGCACTAAATATTGAAAAATACCGAGAGCGTATCTTAAAGCATACCTTTCATACGAATTTGAGGAGAGATGAACTTCGAAACATCTAAGAAGACATATATGTACATACATATTCATATATATATATATATATATATTCATATACGCATTCAGTGATGAACGCAATAATAACTCACTCTTCACCATGAGAATAAATAAAAAGATTTATTATTAAAAGATTTAAAAAAAAAAAAAATGCAAAAAAGTTCGCTATTATTTTAAAATACAGTTAAACTAAAAACAAAAGATTTAAAAATGTTTGTGTGAAGATAAGAAAATTCTTTGAACTCAAATACAGCATAAATTTTTTTTACCAGACAAAAAAATTTAGATAAACTGTGACGTAATAGTTAAGATTTATAATTTATAATAATTAGTTTTTGTTTTTTCTTATTTTATTCATTTACTATTCCGCGCTGCAGCCGCTCTTCATATGCTTTTGGGATCTTTGCGTTTAAATGGCTTCTATTGTGTTATATTCGTTATCGAATGCAAAGCTTCTTCAATCACTTTTCAACGTTTATCATTACTTGTAAACATTTCTTATGTAATCTTTATTTTTTTTTGAGGATTCATCTCAATTTTCCATAGGATCGAGATCGGGACCCGATGTTGACGATTTCAAAGCTCTAATATTTTTTCCAACAAACAATGATTTATAATACGTGCTACAAGTTGTGTGCGATTATCGCGTATAGAATTAGAATTTACTGGCATAGAGTCGATGATATGCAACTCTATTGTATTCTTTAGAAGATGTCCGTTGTAGTAGAAATTTATTACTTTGGCTTTTTTTCCATTCTTATTATAGGCCACAAGTCAGCACGAGAAAAATCACTTCACATTATTATGTTACTCCTATTTTGTTTGGTGGTTTTCTTGAATGTATTTTACATTAAGGTCTTTTGATCTTTTGAATGGCTTACAACTAATCCGCCATCTGGTATAGTTTTGTTAATTTTTTTTTATCGCCACATAACACTCTTTTTCGCGTACTTATGTCGTTCGAGATAAGAAGGCTCTTCTAAGTAGCAAACCATATCGAATGTATATATATATATATATATATTTATATATGTATATACATATATGTACATACACATATCTATATACGTATGTATATGCATATATGAACATGTATATATATATATATATATATATATAGATTCTGGGACGATTTATGCCATTTTTTGCGTTTTTCCGTCAGTCAGTTTCTCTGTAACAGGAATTGAGAGCAAAAGATGAAACTTGTTGTATATAAAAAGTTGATGATCACGAATCAAGTGTGAAAATCAATGTGATATGTCTAAAACTGCATCCTTGATAGGTAAAATATTGTAACTTGCAATTCAGAGCAGACCTTGATTTAAAATTGAACACTTGATGTTTGATTACTAGAGGGATCACTTAAAACTTCAATTTAAAAATGAATGGGATAAGCACATAAGGACTGACTGACTGACTGAGTGATTGCCTGACTGACTGACTGAGTGACTGACTGACTGAGTGATTGCCTGACTGACTGACTGAGTGACTGACTGACTGACTGAGTGATTGCCTGACTGACTGACTTGACGGACGGACTGACTTTACGGACGGACTGGCTTGACGGACGGACTGACTTGACTAACTGACTGACTTGACTGACTGACTGACCTGACTGACTGACTGATTTGACTGATTGAATCACTAAAACGTTTTAATCATTATGTTCAAAATTGATTGAAATTTTCGCATTAAAAATTTCGTAATAAAAAAAAAAAAAAGTTAGCTCATTGATACATCCGCACGTAATGAAATAATTCATAATTGATTTGTGAATATTAAAGACTCGCCCGAAAGTGCATATAATTTTGCCTACATATTGAATTAGGCTTAAGATAAAATGTTTTCTTTAGTGACCTACTTTTTACAAACAAAATAAACAAAAAAAAAAAAAAAATGCGTGGAAAACGGAATCTATTGAAATATTGCAAATAAGTAGAAGAAATCTATAGAATCGTCGTATGGATAAATGAATGTGTGTGATTGAGGATGCCAATGGTATGAATTTTCGAAATTTTATTATTCGATGTAATCGTTTCAAATTATAGACGATATAAATAGAAAACATTTAATGGAAATTTCATTCATTCATATATACATTATATGTCTATCCAAACAAAGTATTTAAAGGCAATTTGTTTTAATTGTCTGTCTATCCTTTTATGATTGTGCCTTTAACAGCTTCAATTAGATAAGACAGTAATACAGTCAATAAACGAATTTGAAATAAGTGAACTTTGTTCATCTATTTCTATTTCGCTTGGATATCAACTGAGAAGATCTTTTAACGTAGCGATCAAAGCAAAAGTGTAATACAGTAGACGTGTATGAGAAATGTATTTGGTTCGGGATTCCTTTTGTTATTGTTAGAAGTCAGATATTAAGCAGATGCTACAAAATATATAAACAATAGATGTCTTCGGCATGCGTATCTCTCGATTGCTCATTTGAGCGAAATATGCATCGTTTTGCATTTAAGTAAAAAATGTGTTTTCATTGTTTTTATTGAAACACATATATTGCAAATAATGGCTCTCTCTCTCTCTCTCTCTCTCTCTCTCTCTCTGTCTCTCTCTCTCTGTCTCTCTCTTGGGTAAATTCAGAAAAGTGTATACCATTACACCCATCAGTTTATAACTAAGTATAGGCGGAGAAGAAAAACGAGACGTTGAAAGACTTTAGCTTTTCTAGCCGGCACTCAAATCGAACGCCTGCCGCGCATAAAAAAAAGGTAAAGTGCATACGTACAGATATAACAAACCAAATATTCGAAGACACTTCCCTTCGTACTTTGGCGTAGTGAAATCGTAAAGAATGCCTGATATATATTCGAATAGTTTACAAGACGACACATTTGACAGCACTAATTATAGCTGGACAGGCGATAAGTAATGTAGCGGCTCTCTATACTCCTTCTATTTTAAAGGCATCAATGCAGACTGCAAATCATTTCATTTACTCGACTACAGAGTAATCCATATGGTATCCTACAAATTATTAAAAAACTTTGACTTTGAAGAAAACTTAAAAAATCTATTTAAATTACAAGACGCATTTCGGCGTCATTGTTGCAGAAGAATTCGTGCTTTTCCCAAGAATATTTGAAGATTTACGTAGATTAAGTTGCAATTGACTTAAAAAACTTAATTAAGTTTTTTTAGTGCCTATGTAGCGGTTAAAGAATATTTTTACAACGTTTTGTATCTTTTATTTGGATGTAACTCGATTGTTAACTTTTAACTTTAATTTTCCTTTCCGTCGCATTCAATGCACTTCATGCATGCACTTCAAAGAAGTATTTTCGAACAAATGGAAACAAAAAACGACGGAAGTGAACCTTCTTCCGGCCAAATGATTCACTTCATTACAAAGTTTCAAACGAAAACGTTTTTAAGTATCAAAGAGGATTTTTTTTTTCTGGCGGGTGGGGGGGGGGGGGGTACATATATCAATATTTAAGAAATGCCGTGCGAGTCTATAAAAAAAGAAAAAAAAATGGACAAGGGAAGACGAAAAGGCTTAATAAAATATAGCAATAATTTAAACTCATGGATATTGGCTATCGTACGAGTTAAAGACGCATAATATCGTTTCAGTTTTGCTTTACAGAATTCGTTTCGAAGCCATGTCAAGTTGACCTTGGTTTCTTGCTTAAAAGACTTTTACATATTTTTACAATTGACTTCCAAAAATTAATGGATAAATGTGCTTTTATGAGTTTTTAGTGTTCAACTCGACGATGCTGTAGATTATCTAAGCTTTTGGGGAATGATGTTATTTTTATCTCTTTAGAAAAGGCTTTTCCTTTCCATTTTATAATATTTTCTCGGCCGGAAGTAATTTTAAATTTTGCTTTGCGTTAATTCTACCCGTCGTAATGCCTCAGTCTTGTTCGAAATGAAAATGGAGGGCAATTTCATTTTCCACGAAATCCTTATGTTATATCCTTTTCAATATAATATCCTTACGAATATCCATAATAATCCAATTAATCAGAAGTGATTTTTTTTTTAAACACAAAATTCAATTTAGTCGCATTGATGTTGAACGTATTTATACTTTCTTTTTTTTTTTATACCTTTTGGTAAAATACTTCTTATGATAATCGAAATTAATTCAAGTATTCAGCCAATATTTGTAACTTGTTGATGGTTTGGTGTAATTCTTTCGAAAAACAAACGCTGCAATGGTTAAAAGCTAAACGCCTAAATTGTACTCTTTTCGTCCACCACAACAAAATTTATTCTGCATTTCCATACATATATGTGTGTATGTGTGTGTGTCCCCATTGCTTAGTAGCAAACAGTGAGATCAATTTGCAATTTTTAATATAAAAGACATTTTCCAAAACAAATTTCAATGCCGTCGAATGTCTCTTTAATGAGAGCCAAGCTACCTAATAAAATATAAAATAAAGGTTAACACACAACTTTTAAAATACATTTGAAATCGCGTCTTTTCTTTGTATATAACGCTTTGTTCGTAAAATCTGCAACTCGGATACAGAAAATTATGTTAGGGTAAGTAGAGAGAAATCGACACAAAATTAAATTTTTTGTCGAAAAAATTAATAAAATTAAATAAAACTTCTATAGTAATGCATTTATCTACACATACGATTTGGAACAATGAAAGAGACGGAAACTAAATCACGATTTAAAAGCTTTTTTCTTAAATTTAAATAAAATATTTGATTAAATTTTATTATACAAATAGAGCGAATGCAAATGATTCCACCATTTAATATCAGATTTGAACCACCTTAAGCGAGCGCACATGACGAGTGTGGCAGTGTGTACATATGTGCATACGTTCGAATTGTTCCAAGTATCTAAAACAGCACATCGCACATCGATCGGATGCGCACACACAAACAAACAAATACACACACACACACGCACACACACACACACACACAAATTCCGAGCGGAGCCCATGTATTTGACATTAATAGCAGACACTATCAGATATATACACATATTTATATGGATGTATTAATATATGTTCGCGCACACATACGCACACAAATACATTTATTTAAAGCAAACACAAACGATGTATGGTACTAATACCACCATCCCCATCACTATTACCACCTTCGCTAACGGAAAGAATGAAAACAAGCAAAAAAAAAAAATAAAAATAAAAAAAAAGAAAAAGAAAAAATAAATAAATAAAAATGAAAAACGAAAAATAAAGAAGAAAACGACAAGAAAAAAAAAACAGTAAAACACTTCACAGCTTAACACCCCAAAGAACAATATTTTGCAAGTCAAAGACAAAAATGAGAGTGCGGAAAGCAAAAACAGACAGGATACAAATACAGACAGTTTATTCAAACCGAGGAGACCAACCCCCACAAATACACATATACATTACAAATGCATGAACGAACGAACCAACAGACAAGTAAGGAAACAGTTGCCAAATGAAACTGGAGGTGACAATTTATGATAACGTTTTACCTTTGCCCATAGTACGCACAGAGGCACAAACTTATGGCATGAGTGGTATAAAAATGGCACAAAACAAGAAAGACAGCAACAAAAAAAGGAAAAGAAAAAATAGAAAAAACAAAGGAACGAAAAAGTTTCTGTAATTTTTAGCTACGCTTGGGGTTTTATCTTTGGCTTATTACCGTTTCACGTCGAGCATAAACTATTTAAAGGTTTCTTCACGAAAAACGAATAGAATGGAATCGAACTGTTAGAATGCATGTGCATATGTATAAGGCTATGCGATACAAACGTATAAAACACTCGTCTCTGTAATGCCAAAGGGGCGGTTTTTTATGTCTCTTCCATATGCATCCGTAAGTACTTATATACAAAACGTATCTATATATACATACATATATATATATGTATCTATATATATGTATATACATGTATATATATATATATATATATATATGCATATATATATATATATATATATATATATATATATGTATGTATGTATATGTATATATATATGTATGTATGTACATTTGAATTCAAATATAGAGTAGAGGTTATCATCGACTACAAAAAATCAACACATAAACAAAAGACCAAAGCAAAACTTTGCCAAACACGGCTGACAGTCAGCATTTGACATTTTACCTTGGAAGGGCGCACACGAAAACCAACAAACAAATGTTACACGCACAGCCACACATACATACTGTGACGCTGTCGTTGAAAGAGCAAAATGTCACTTTGAAAAATGCCATTGGTTCGATTAACCTCACCAATGCACTACCCACTCTCGCACACCTCCTGGTGACATTACAGCAGAAGCAAACAAACAAAAAGCAAAACTTCAAATCAAAAAGAGAACATGAATATAAAACAACAAAAAATATTAAAAAAAACTTGCATAAAATATACCGCCTGTATACTTGTATATGTGAAAACCAGTTGTCAGAGTTGCTTAGCAACGCCCTCTAACCACAAAAATGATGTCTGGGTCTCAAACAGACACTTAAAATAACTCAGCTTTTACACAAAAACGAACATGTCATCAACAGACTCCATTGCTATTTCATATCGAGAAGAGAGATAGAGAAAGAGAGAAAGAGAGAGAGAGTGAGAAAGAGAGAGGAGAAAACGAGCGAGCGAGTAATTTACGCAAATCGAGAGCATTACTCAGATTTTTAAACTATACAGTTATTTCATTCTAACCCATTATCAGGTTTAGTTAACAAAAACACAACAACTGCTCAGAGAGTTAATCGAAAACACGAAGGGGAAGTAAATGTATTCTCTTTCTTGCTTAACCATTTGGTAGAAAGAGAAAATGAGATAAATGCTTTAATAAAGTGGGCCGTGCGCGGTCGTAAAGAGAGAGAGAGAACATGAATAATTGCATACGTTTTTCCCGATGGTTTTTGTTTTGTTTTCTTTTTTTTCTTATTGTTTTGCTTCTATTTTTATTTTCGATGTGTATGAGAAACCGGTTCGCACAAGTGATACCTGCTGCTGTTTTAGTTAGTGCTCAAATCTTTGCGTGTGTTTTTGCTTTAGGCATCCATCCCAATCGAGCATTTGTGAGCTAAAAGGTCGCGTGCTTTAGTTTTCGTTGGACGTTCGCTAAATGCGGTATATACGCATGACGATTATTTTTAACCCAAAACAAATATTAGTACACATATAAGATTATATACACGTATATACAATTGATTGCAAAGTGACGGTGATAACGCGTGAAACCAAAGCGCACATTTCACGGAATTCAAACGTATTATAATAGTCGCTTTGACACACTCCGGCTCAAACCCAAGGATTAACAAAACTAGCTAGTGTTGTCAAAAGCATCCATTCAACGTTAGCGTCGGAATATCTGGTAAATGTTCTTTAGAAAATTATGCTTAGTATGCTACACATACGGAATGCGTAAGTGCGTGAGATAGAAAATTTCAAATAGAAAATTTATAAAAATTTATATATAAAAAAAAAGAAGAAATCAAATAAGAAAAAAGGAAGAAGAAGAAAATTAGGTAACTAATTGTTTGGTTGTTCATCCATGGCAATGTGAATGGCCCGATGAGAGATAAATAATTGAAATTGCCCGCAAACCTGTGTGTAAACTAAATGAAAGTGCAAGTGTCGTCCACAAAAATAGCTGCGGGAATATTTAAGATTAAAGGCCGACAACTGTATTACGCGGCGACGACTATAATCACAAATCAAGTCATTTACCCTTGCGAGGAACACAAAGAACCCACCATAATTTGTTGTCGTCGTCTGGGGAAGCAGAGCTGAAACGCTCTCCAAAAATTAATACGCATACACAATACACCACATGCACAACAACAAAACTCACACGCGTACATAACACCTACATTATATAATTACCAACCCTACACCACCCCCGACTATTATCACCATCATCAACAACATACACACAATACTACAAAGGCAAAGCACACATTTTCCGTACGTAACATTTGATAACGAAAGAAATTTTTCGCGCGCTAATTAACGTCATTAAAGGCAAAGGTTGTAAAATAAAAAAAAATAAATAAATAAAAAAAATATGTATATATAAAATAAAATAAAAAATATAAATGAAAAAAAGAAGAAGTTAGTAAAAATGAAATAATTCGTTATCGTCATCTTTCTGAACCATTTTGCTATACTCTAGAGAACTTCTCGTTTAATGTTGCTTGCCCGTCTTATTTTATTTACAAGTTTGTTTTTGCTTTTCTTAATTTGTTTTTGGTTTTTTTTTTTTAAATTTAATAAAATAAAAAAAATGTCTTTTTTTTTATATTTCAATTGTAATAAAAAGTAGTGATTGAAAAAACATCAGGAATTATTATAAAGTTTTCCAATCAGTTAACATATTAAATAATAAACAACAACAACAACAACAACAACGACAAGTGTCATACAATACTTAAGTTGAGAAGAAACAATTCTTCAAAAATATCATTTAATTAAAAAACGGAAGAAATATTCAAATCCACAAAATTCTTACCGAAGTATCAAAAGCGCCCCTTAGGGCTGTCGCGCTGGCGTCATTTCTGGGCGACGGTTTCGCCGCCCTCGGTTCACGAGCACCGCCGGTTAAGGACCTCATGGCGTTCGGTTCTGTTCTACATAACAATCAACACAATATTGGTAAGTGTGTTAACTCCTTTGAATAGCTGCTGTCACTTGTCTTAACAATCACAAATGCAGCCGCCGTTAAATTGTTCTTTAATGCAGTGCCGCTATCTAAACTTTTCACAAAAAATCATTTACTTTCATTATTTAAACTGAACTTTTGAACTTGATTTAAAATTCGTGTGAACGTTGCATTCATTCATATCTCCTATCCCTTACCATTTAGTAAGTTTCCTCTGCCATACATTTATATTTTAACTGTTAACTGGTCGTTGCTGTACAAACAACAGCTTTTCACATTTCAAACGCATAGAAAGTTATTTGTTTGTTAACTTACTTTTCTTTGTTTTTTTTTTTTCCTTTTTTGTTGTTGTTGTTTTTAAAAAGTTAATGCATTTGTTTTATAAACTTTTCTAAAAACTATAGCATATAAAGTTACGTTTCTATCGTTTAGTAATAGAATTCAACGTTCGCTTAAAATCCATTTTTCACAAAATGCCAAACAAAAAGTGAATTTCTTTCGATTCTTTAACAACCGGAAATGAAGAGAAGTCACAATATGGTACCAGCTGTACGTAAATGGTCGCTTTTAAATGTTAGAAAAATCCAACAATTCAAGGTTGAACAAGATTGCATTCTTTTGTCAATTCTTAAAGTCTCTCGTTATTATGATGAAAAATCGTTTCGTTATGAATAAAAAATTTCAATACTGGTTCTGCAATTACGGATAAGATAAAAATAATAATAATATTTGTTAAATAGCCTTAACAATATCATCTTTTTCTTTAGCCATAATATTTTTTTTTCTTTAAGGCGATATATGGAATAAAATATTAACCGTTTTGCCAGCATATTTTTATACAACGCCTCTCCTTCCCTATATCAGAGAAGAGTCCGGTATCTTACAATTAAGGAATTTATGATTTTGTTCAATAAATTATGAATCACAATTCAAACGCTTCTGAACTGACCATTCTGACTAATATTCAATAAGATCGCAATAAACAGATCTATTTTGAAATCACATTAAGAGAATAGTTGTTAAACGATTTGTTACAATGGGATCAAGAGTAATACTATATATATATATATATATATATATCCTACATATACATATGTATCCTTTCAATAAGTAAAAATTTACATTAAACGTTAATTTAATATTATTTTTAGTATCGTATGTCCGTCTTTCATATATATATGTGTGGATTGGACTGAACACAATTGGACCGCTATTCTTATAATCTCTTAATTTTGGAAAAAAAAACTATTACATGAAAACAAACTTGACACATTTACTATATTTCTTGGCAAAACTCGACCAAAAATAGAATTTTTTAATAATAAATGAATGTAACAACAACTTTTGTATATGGACTAAGATAAATTTTGAATTCCTATTGCCATAGAAATATTTCATAAAAAACATAAATTTTTTATAGTTAGCAACAAATTGTCTAATGTGTAGTATTTTATGGTGAAAATTGCTCTGCTAATCTCCAGTTTAACATGAAAATTTCATTATGCAAATTTGCATTTGGTCTATATTTGATCTATTTTTTGATATTTTCTTTCTTTCATATAAAGGATTCTTGTGAAAAGTAAACATTTATGCGAGAACAATGACTTTATTTGAATTTTTCGTTAAAATCTTAACATTCAATTGTGATCTTCAAAGTGATATAAGTGATGTATTTATTTATATCAGTCTTGTCCGATCGTATCATTTGAACTTTTTTAATATAACTTTTATTAAAGGAAATTCTTGCATTTAAAAGTAAAACATAAAATAGTACGACTGTGTCTTCTAAACTCGATGTGGTTCAGTGCGTTTAAAAAAACAATGAATGATTAGCTTTGAGCGCTTAATTATACCCTCTTTTTTTTTTTTTTCTTCTCTTTTGGTGATTATAGACATTTGTTTTAATGCACATTTTATATGTCTGATAAACGCCAGTGTCCCCTAGTAAGAAAGAGATTTAATGGAAATTTGGAAAATTGATGATATTTTATATTTTTTATTTTACATTAAATTATCATAATATTAATTTCTAATATTAATATTAATTTGCATTCCATGTACGAAACTATATAAAAAAGAAATCATTGAAATTTTGATTCAATCTTCGATTGTCCGTCGTTCGATATTTAATAGTTTATTTGTTTACAATACTCCAAGAACATCCATCTATCAAATTAACTGAATATATACAATAAAAATAAGTTGCTAACATATATGTCTTCATTAGCAACAATTATATTAATATATAAATAAAATTCAAAAAGATAACATCTTTGAAAAATAATTACTGATCATCAAGAACAGCTTAAGGCTAATTTCTAATTTAAGAAGCACATTAGAACGAACACATTCGTTACCAAAAATTTTAAATAATTCAAAAAGTCGTTTTTTGCCTAATAGAATTGTATTACTGATATTTTCAATGCAATAGAAAATTTGGAAAATATAATAAGCAAGTTCCGTGTTAAAGGCGTAGGCAATTAAATAATTGGCTGCTTCACTCTAATTTTCAACCGATTTTCATCCGAATGTCTTGATATTTGAACCAAAATTTCAAAGTAAGAATTTAACTTAGCAGGATTTTTCGTTAAATTAAAAATTTGTTAAGAAACTAAACTAAAAAATTCAAATAGACGGAAGACCTTATTTTTTTTTTTTTTTTTTTTTGCAAAACAATTTTTCTAAAAAAAAATCATTCATTATATTTTGGATCGTATTTTCAGCAAATTGTTGGTTTATTGCCTTAAATGTAAATTTGTAATTTAGCAGTAGTAAGTATGGTAAGCAAGGTTTCAGGGAAAGAAGGATTGCTTTACAAAAGTGACTATAACTCCATTTTGCGCTTCAAAATATCGGGAAAAAATTTCTTTTTATTTTGCTACTCTAGAAATTGAATGTTACTTTCATATAAGTTAAAAACCGTAAATCAATAAATTTTTTCATTTATTTCTATACAAACTTGAGAATATTATACCGATTTTTTATGAATACTAATGATGAGGTTACCGTTTACGGCTTCTAATAGTTTGTGTTTTTTTTTTCGGTAAAATGTTATAAAATGCCATGGATTTGAAAAATGAATACAAAACAAAAAACGGAAAAACATATTTCTTACTATGCCAGGCATTTTTGCATTCAAAATCTTGCAAAGAAAACCAAGATTTTCTCTAGCAATATTCAGTGGAAGCTGCCTGATTGTTTGCTTGTTTTCAAAATTTTCGAGATAAAGAAATTTGAAATTTGAACTCAATTCAATCGTAGAGATGCTTGTAGAAGAAGAATATCATTTACTCTTTTTTTTTTTTTTTTTTTTTTTTTTTTTTTTTTGAAAAACATTACAATTTGTAGATCTATACGAGGCAATGACTAATCGGCTCATATGCGCATATGAAATTGTTTATGAGTTGATTTTTGCATAAATATCTAAAGATAAGAAAGATTCTTATAAAATTAATATATTAGATGTTTTATGATAAAGAGAATAAAAATAAATCCGATGTTCAGATATTTCAGAAGCTAAAATAAATCTTTTTCCAACCATTTTTCCTTTCAATTAATCCATTTGTCCATTAAGTCATATATTCCTATTTACAGTTTGTTTACAAATTACTATTCAAAGGAAAAATTGAGTTGCCTGCGGTCGCAAGCAAAATCACTTACTCACAATTTATCAACCACAGGAAGTGGTGCCAGCAACGATGTATCTGCACTATCTGCAATGGTATGCATATATGCGTCAGATACTATGAAGCTTCTGACGAACTTGAACTTGAATGATAGATTGACGATTCGATGCCTTAATTGCCGTAAAAGTGCATATGATTTTGACATATACTTCACATCCTGATTCCCGTTACATTTTTAGTTTATTTTTTTAGTTTTTATTTTTGTTTTGATTTCATATACTAAGCTTTGCGTTTATTTGATTTTGTAACATAAATAAGAAGACAGCTTTCAAATTTAGTTCCTTCAAAAAATTTCCTTTTATTTTATTTTTTATTTATTTCTCAAACTGATAACAATTTTGTTGCTTACACTAAATCCCAAATAATTGTATTATTTTATGGTCTTAAATTTGCGATTACAATGAAATTTAATGAAATACTTTTTATATAAATCTGAAATTCTGGTTAGTTGAAGATTAAATGTTATTTTATTGTGTGTGTGTGTGTGTGTGTGTGTGTGTATTTAATCAAAATGAATTATTTCTTTATGATGCTCTTTTTTTTTTTTGATCATTTTATTTAAGCGACTTATTTATCATTAAGCATAACAATGCGTTCACTTTATGTGTACTTGAAAAGTTAAACGAATGATTTTGAAAAATCCTCATTTACAATAATAAAATTTTTGTAACGAAGACAAGACCAAAATGATTTAGAAGGATCAATCTACCTTAAATGCATTTTTATATTAATATTTTTAATTCTAATAACTGCGTCAATATGTTATTCGTTTTTTGCATTTGTAGCAGTTATGATGATTTCGTATCTTTTGTTTTTGTTCTTTTTTTTTTTTTTTTTTTTGATCTGCTAAAATGACCTACAAACAAATAATCAAACGTGTGCATTTATACTAGTGTTGAATGAATTTTAAAAACTGTTCGAACGTATGACAGGTATCTTAAGTCAATAGATTAGCAAAACATGACATTTAGAAAAGATGCATTTAATCTTGGCTTTCAGTCACGAAGTATTTTGTGTTAACTATTGATTTGAACGATGTTTTATTTGCGCAAGAGATCCCCAATGTTGACATCGGTATCAAATATCATTATGGTCTTATGAAGGTATATTAATTAATATTTGTAAAAAATATATAATTTTAGAAGTCTACCAACACTTCCACTTAATCTCATATAAAAGCGTTCGAAACAAGAGAAGAATTAAACAGCGACTTTCCCTTTCGAATAATTTCACAATTCGATCAGTTCAAATAAATGAAAAAAAAATGAAAAATGTATGATGACACTTCGACTTTCAGTGCTCATATTTTAAACAACATTGAACAATCTAACCTTTCACAAGGGATCTTTTATTTATTATATTTTATTATAACTAACAAGATTAAAAAGGATACTATCACTTTCGTCTTCCTTGATAGATCATATCCAGTATCTGCGAAAAAGAGAACGAGTAAATTAATTGGTACATAATAATACTTGAATACATTTTACTATGAACTTTATTAATTCATTTGATAATAGTAGCCAATAGTAGTTTCTGAATTAGTTTAGCCCTAAGTGTTTATAGTCTATAAAAAAAAAAAAAAAAAAAAAAAAAAAAAATTAAAAAAAAAAAAAAAAAAAATTAAAATCAAAAAATGTTACTACTTTTGATTCGTATAGTTTTGTATCTCTAGCCGATGGTCGTAATAATATAAGTGACTTTAATATTCTGTGTTAGTTTGCAAATTTTTATAAAATTCTAAATAGTAAATAATAATAATAATAATAAATAATAATAATAATAATAATAAATAAATAATAATAATAGTAAAAAAAATTATAACAATAATAATAATAGTAATAATAATAATAATAAATATAAATAATAATAATAAATAATACTAATAATAATAACAATAATAATATTAATAATAATAATAACAACAAAAATAACAATAATAATAATAAATAATAATAAAAGTAATAATAATAATAGATAATAATAATAAATAATAATCATAATAAAAAAAAAATAACAATAATAATAATAATAATAATAATAATAATAATAAATAATAACAAAGGTAATAATAATAATAGATAATAATAATACTAAAAGTAATAACAATAAATAATAATGATAATAAGAAAAGAAAATTCGTTTAGAAGAGCCATTCGACTTATAAATTTGTTGCGTTGAATTTGAAGTTAAATAAAATCAAACTCAAACCAATTTTAGAAATGTTGAACATGGCTTTAATGTTTCCAGAATTTGACTCTGGCACATAAAAATGATCTTCTGATTAAATTATAAAATTATTATTATTACAAGATCAATTCTTATCGACCCATCAAAGTGTCTCTATTTTAAAATTGTTAAACAAAGAAAGAAGCATCTTTCATATCACAAGAATTAATGTTAGTAAACTCTATGAGCTTTGCTAGCTTTAGTTTTCTTCTTCTCTTCTTTGTATATATAAACATTTGATAAATAACCATCGTAGATATTTGCATAAATGCAGTTACGCGCCATTAAATAATTTTGTTTAAAAACAAGTATTAAGTGTTTAATTTCCACCTACAAACTTATGATTATTGTTTACATAAAAACGTACGATTTATAGTAAAAAATGAAGAAATATTATAAAAAATAAAAAAAAAAAAGAAGGAGCTTTTTACCATTTAAAGAATAAGCAACTTATGGTTCTGACTGCCTCTACTATTCGATTTAGATGGTTTATGTCGTATGTGCAGCTTTTATGTAGATTTTTTTCCCCTTCTACTTTTGTGCTGCAGGTATTTTCATAGATTTTTTCTTAATTTTTGGAGGGGAGAGGGGGC
>KK351069.1:806429-824282 GCA_000671755.1 Glossina brevipalpis | reverse complement strand
TATATATATATATATATATAAATAAAAATAAAACTAAAAATAAATGCTTTACATCCGACTAAATCGAATTTAAATTTAAAAAATCTCATTTATAAGCCGGCGGTAAGCGTAAAGTGAACTTGAGAATATTTAATAAGCGTCGGGTTTAAATGAAACTGAGAAAAAGCGAGAAAGGTAGCACTGTTTCTTTTGTTTTTTGTTTTTTGTTTTTCTTCTTTAATTTCAATTATGCTTAAATAACTAATCAGCTTCTAAGATTTTATATCACAGCATTTATTACAGAGAAAAAACAAAAAAAATTAAGGACTTGTAAGAGGACAAGATTAAATTAACGCGTTCATAGCTATCCGATAAATATCTTTCAAAAAATTATTCATTATAGGCTGTTATTTTTCAATTCGTCCGTTCGTAAATAAATCATAAAGTTCGTTCCAAACATTTCCAAAACGTTTGCATCGTTTTACGCTTTTTCCATTCCTTTATGTGTCAAATCTTAAATAAATAATGAAATTCGTAAAAAAATTTAATCTTTAACCGATTTATCCATTAGACTATCCTAACCTACTAGTGAAATCAATAAAATTATTTAATTTAACGGCCAATGAGTTTTAGTATAAAATGAACGGTGATCATTCAACGCTTTCGAGTGGCGTTTCGAAACAGAAGCGTGATTTTCGTTAATAATTTTTGCATAATTTTTCTTATGGGACTATAGAGAGACATAAAGAGATCGTAGTCCAGTATTTCAGTCCAATTCAAATTGAAATGGGCTCAACTTTTTCTATAATTTATTTTATAAGGCCAAGTAATTGAGATACACGGATCTATAATTCTTCATTTATTGTACGTTTATATGAGAGCTGAATACTTTGGTAGCAAAAAAGTTTACTTGCTTTTTCCTTATTCCCGAAATGTTTACTAGGTTATGCCCGATCTGAACAATTAGTTAAATCTTGAATAGTACGATTTGGTTTGAAAACGCAAAAATATTTATCAATATTTTCTGACCGTTTTTGGGAAATTTTAATCGTAGGATTTTTGTTGCAAAAAGTATCAAGTTTTCTTTAGATATCAATGCAAATACAACAACACAATAATGGCCGTATAGGATTTCCTTTATAGCTTCTTTTTCCTTTTTTTTTTTTTGCAAAGAATATGAATTTTTTTTCGTTCACTCATAAAACAACTGTTAGTTGAAAAGTCTCAATTAATATTAATTAAGTCAATCCATCAATCAATTGATTCGAATGATAGAATTCAATGAAAATTTTTTCTTCATTCTACCTCGTTGCAGTAAAAGGAAAAAAATTCATTGCGTATATAAAAAATTCGACCACAACCATATATATATAATATTTTCTTTATTTTGTCACGTATTGACTTGTTATGGCAATATATATTAAATTGTTTGTATGAGAGAGAGAGAGAGAAAGAGAGAGAGAGAGCGAGAGAGAGAGAGAGAGAGAGAGAGGGAGGGAGTGGGGAGAGAGGGAGGGAGGAAGGGGGAGAGCGGGAGAGGGAGGGAGAGAAAGATAGATAGATAGATAGATAGATAGATAGAGAGAGAGAGAGAGAGAGAGAGAGAGAGAGAGAGAAAGAGAGAGAGAGAAAGAAAGAAAGAGAACGAGAGAGAAAGCTTCAAAACAAAAGAATTATTAACTTAAGACAGAATTCGTATCCTGGCAAANGAGAGAGAAAGCTTCAAAACAAAAGAATTATTAACTTAAGACAGAATTCGTATCCTGGCAAAATGATTGAAAGCATTATTACTTCTTAGTGGACAAGGATATATAAAGTTTGTTCAGATACACAAAAATTCTGAACGATTTGAAATCAACTAATAATAATTATTATGTCAATCGATTCAGAAAAGCAATTGTTACTGTTTAGACACGTTCTCTCCCCTCTTCATACATTTGTACGTCCAATGTTTGAGCTATAGGTGGCAATATTTTTGCAAATATTTTAATGAAATGTCGTACATTGATATGTTTTGACTTTAGATTGGCTTGGTATTGAAAATATTTTGGATTGGATCAAATCGGATTACTTATGCATTCAATCGCTATATGATGCCGAAATTTTGAAAAAGATTTCATAAGCTGAACTAAGAGATTTGATGGTCAATCTTGCTTATATATCGATAACAATTTCATTTTTTTTTTTTTTTTTTTTTTTTTTTTTTAACATTTTTTTAAAATTTATTTTTAATGCTTTAAAAAGTTGATCAAAAAGATCCAATCAGTTTCTTATTTTAATTTCTTATATTAATTCTACAATAGTATGAATCTAGTGAAAATTAATAACGCGTTGTGTCGTCAATACCGTGAATTGTCTCTGGATATTTTAATAAATACCTAATTAAAAGTAAAGGTCCTGAAGAACAACGAATTTAAATCAGAATTTTGAGATAAATCAACTTTTGTTTCACTGATTACTTAGCACTCTGCAGAGTTTCTCTTACTTATTTATATCATTTACAGACACTTGGCCATACTCATACTGGACGAGCTTTTGACTTCCAACAGTTTAAATATTATTTACCGGAATTTCTACCATAAAGTATCAAAGCATTTTCAATATCAAATCAAACGAGAGATCTTTTCAAAATTAAATATTTCTTTCGTTGAAAATTTTATAATTTATGGATTTTTTAATTTGAAAACATGAAGACTTTGGTGATTAAGAAGGCAAAAAAAAAAAAAAAAACAAAAAACCAAAAAAAAAAGAAAAAGTAACTTATTGATGTATCTGTGATAAAAAAAAACTACTTACTGTGTATGCACAGTCATCAATGAGTTATTGTTCGTAAAACCAGAATAAAAATGAATTGAAAAATAGCCCACGTAACGCTTGTTATTGAAATAGATACTCTAGAGTAACGGCGTAAAAGCTAATGTTTCGATTGCCATATTCGCACGATCCATCAATGAAACTTACATATAGTAATAATAACGATTAAATATGGAAAGAAAAAACGTATCCAAACAAATGGAAATAATTAAGAGATATAGTTGGGACTTGATAGCAAACATAAGAAGAAGTATCGCGTGTAAAAAAAAAATAATTCTTATGTTTGGTATCAGTGTAAGGTGTTCATTCCATTTATGAAAAGAAATAAGTCTTCTGTCAGAAGTCTCCTTCAGAGTTAATGAATCAGTTTTTTGATTCATCATCATTCATTACATATAATATTTACACTGGAATAAGAAAGCAGCAGAGAAGAAATGACCAGTGTGTTAGGAAGAAAATCTTAAAGAATGACAAGAATGAAAGAAATGAATTCATATTTTAATGAATATTGAAGATTTTTTTTTTTTTTTTGCACCTAATTTCTATTAAGAAACATGGGATCAAAATAGCTTTTATGTTATATACGTTTAAGTTAAGGAATCAGTTTTTAAATTGCGAATGAAAAGCATGGACACATTAAAGAAACTATAGAGTAAATTGATTTAATATACGTACTTGATGCGAGCATGTCCTTATGATAGGCAATGTAAATCTGAAACGTAAAATGTGCGACTTTGTCAGCATTCATTTCATCAACGAATTTTTGTTACGTGCTAAACAACAAAGTATTTGCATTGTATACATGCATGCATGTTCAGGTATGCTTGCATGCACATGCATACAATGTGACACTATCTGTGATTCGGATATTGTAGTGAATATGGAAAATAAGATGCACAAAAATATGGATATGAACTGGCCACTAACAGGCTTACGCTTTTATACAGCTATAGCAGCTGCTATGGGTATGGCTATGGTTATGGCTATAGCTAAGGCTATGGTTATAGCTATGGCTACGGCTATAGCTAAGGCTATGGGTATGGCTATGACTATGGCTATAGCTAAGGCTGTACTTATGGCTATATCTATGGCTATGGCTATGGCTGTAGTTATGGCTGTGACTATGACTATAGCTGTGGCTATGACTATGTCTCTGACTATAGCTATGGATATGGCTATGGCTGTGACTGTAACTATGGCTGTAGTTATGGCTATATCTATGGCTATGGCTGTGGCTATGGTTATGGCTATGACTATGACTATAGCTGTGGCTATGACTATCTCTCTGACTATAGCTATGGATATGGCTATGGCTGTGACTGTAAATATGGCTATGGCTATGGCTATGGCTATGGCTATGGCTATAGTTATGGCTATATCTATGGCTATGTCTATGGCTATGACTATGTCTCTGACTATAGCTACGGATATGGCTATGGCTGTGACTGTAAATATGGCTATGGCTATGGCTATGGCTATAGTTATGGCTATATCTATGGCTATATCTATGGCTATGGTTATGGCTATGGCTATGACTATGGCTATGGCTTTGGCTGTGGCATGGCTATGGCTATAGCTGTGACTATAGCTATTGCTATGGCTATGGCTATGGCTCTGACTATAGCTATGGCTATGGCTATGGCTGTGGCATGGCTATGGCTATAGCTGTGACTGTAGCTATTGCTATGNATATATATATATATATATATATGAATCTCAGTTGTGTTGTTCATCTCATTGAGAATAAAATGTCTTCGGGTTTTTTACTCTCTTTTATATTATAAATCAGATTTTTATTGCCACCAAATAGACAACAAAATGGCTGTCGTTGTTATCCACCACTCGATAGTATTCTCTTTTGTTTTGTTCGCCGCCTCACTTTCCCGTCATCATATCTTTTCTTTTTTTCTCTCTGTCTCTCTGTCTTCCCGTCTCCCTGTCTCCCTGTCTTCCTGTTTCCCTATATCTCTGTTATCCTGCTTGCCCCTCTTAACTTCTTTGCCGGTAGCCCACAAATAAAGGGGCGTTATGAGGTTAAATTTTTTTTTTTTTTTTGTTGAGTTCTTTACTTCATGCTTTAATAGTACTTTCGTTTCTTCTCTTATTTCTTTCTTATCACATTTCCATATGAATAATTCTCCAGTGAGATGCTGTTTTCGTATTGCTTTGCACTTTTTTTTTCTTTCGTCTTTTTTATCATTTTTCATTTCCATTTCCATTCTCAATATTTTTGTTTTATGTTTTTGTTTTTGTTCTTCCAATTTTCTTTCTTGAAACAAAAACGATTGCATTTATATAAACGCATGTGTACATATAAACTCTATATACAACTATATGTATATATATATATATGTATGTATATGTATATATATGTATATATGTATATATATGTATAGATATATATATGTATAGATATATATATGCATAGATATATGAACGCGTGTTTATGTGGCTGAATGCTTGCTTGTGTATGTGTACAGGAGCATATACATACATGTGTTCGTATATGTGTGTGTGTGTGTAGTATAGTTAAAATTAACATAATTAGATGAGAAGGTGTTCATCTTTTTTTTTGTTTTTTGCTTCTTTCGTTGTATATGTGAGCCGCTCTAAGAGGTCATTAATGTTTCGCTTTTAATTGCGTTAATTACGTGTAACGGTTTATTCGTAAGTGAAAAAAGATTTTCCCGTGGCGACTTATTATTATTATTATTATTATTTTTTTTTTTTAACTCTTCTAAATAGTTAAATATTATTATATCATGTTGTGACGATGCAGATTAAAAGAAAATTTGAAATGATGTCATGCCTTCATGGTGTAATAGTAATGCTTTATTTAAANGCTATGGCTCTGACTATAGCTATGGCTATGGCTATGGCTGTGGCATGGCTATGGCTATAGCTGTGACTGTAGCTATTGCTATGGCTATGTCTATGGCTGTGACTGTAACTATGGCTATGGCTATGGCTATGGCTAGATTTACCGCCTTAAAGCAAATACAAAATTTCTCGTTTGTGTTTATTTTAAATAAAGGTCGAATATTATTAATTATCTTTTAGTTCAAAGGCTTTTTAACCAACGTTATCAATTTGTCAGAAAAGAAATCAATAAATACAGATAATAAAATTGAGGTAAAGTGTGCATAAGAAAAACAATGTAAAAAAACAAGCCATTTATACAGGTTTCGTACGTATTGCATTTATTATAAATACCGGCGGCATACGTTTATGAACTCACTTATAAATATAAACAAATATCTATCATCGTATATATATATATATATATATATATATATATAAGAAATTCATATGAATACAGTCACACACACATAAACACATATTTTATGTGCATATAAATGTTACGGCGTCTCAAGTCAGAGAAGAGATATTCAACGAACGAATGCATACAAATGTTGAAATATCAAAAACCCACTTCTCTTCACATCTTGGACGTTATAAATATGTACTAAATTTATGCTCGTATTTTATGACAATGGCTGTTGTTTGGCTCCTTTTGTTGGATACACACTTACCGTCTGACGGGCAGACATATTTACTGCCATTGTATCAGATTGACATATGCGCTATTTTTCAATTTTACTGTCAAAACGTTGCACAGTTGCAAATATGTAAGAATTTATATACATTATATGGAATTTATATATATAGTCTTGTATACGCATACACTTTTTTTTACGTATACGCGTACATCCGTATTTATCTCATATATGTTATATTTACTTGTGTGTAGGACTGAATGACAGAATATTTATACTTATGTGGATAATTTGCTTTTCCCCTTTATAGTATAAAACGAGCATTGAATTGTACTAATTTTGTTGTTTTTCTTCTTGTTTCATTTTTTTTTTTTTTGTTGTTTCATTTGAGAAAGTTTGATATAACAACTAAAGAAAATTTTTAACACCTTATGGAAATTTATATTTTCCAAAGTGAACAAAAAAGAAAAACAAAAAAAAAAAACTGAAACAATTGATCTTAAAGTCGAACGAACGCGTTTATTATTAGATTGAAAACATTGGGCCAAATACCGCTGTTTGCTCTTTAATATAAGGTCAGTCCATGATTGGCGGCGATTCGGTTTCATATCATTCTTGTAAAGCTATGTCTTCTTTTTTCTTTTTTTTTTTTTTTCAATTGCTCTCTGTAACATTTATTCGAACTTGTTTTGTGATGCTTCGATGTAAGATATGTAATGTAAAGTGAAAGTTTTATTAGAATTTACGGCAGCATTAATTGCGTTTGCTTCAATTTACGGTCTTTGTAAATCTTTAGAATTAAACGTTTTGTGGAAAAATTTAAATTGATTTGTACGCAATTTTAATGTTCACCCGTGTTAAAAAGACACAAGGATATAGAAGGACATTGGAGGAAATCGGCAACTGTATGTACATGAGTTACTCTAGACACTGGCAGTGCTCTGTGTTTAGAAGATCATTTTACATCAAAATCAAAACAATAAAATTTAATGAGAAAAAAAAAAAAATGCGAAATTTTACATCGCGAAAAATAAGCGTTAATTTTAACTTAATAGCTGGCTTCGTTAAGCTACAAAATTGTTGCATTCCTTGGCATACCGATCATATTAATATTTTTGCTGAGTCCTTCAATGCATACCTTTCAACAAATGCCGGGACATAATGATCAATTATTTGAAGAATAAATTGGAAAGAATTGAATAATACTTCATTACAACTACGGTTCAACGTGTAATAGACCCGATAACAGAATAAAGTTATCAAACATGGAATTCAAGGCGGACTGCTTTGTAGTTATTTACTTCAAAGAAAAATTAATTAAAGAGGGGCTATTATTAATAATCTTGTCATACTCCTAATGGTGATTGCAACGCACAAAACCTTTGAACTGAACAACTAAAAAATTCCTCTAATAACAGAAACTAAATAAATATAAATAATTTTAAATAATTGTTTTTTTTTTAATTATTCAAATTAAATAACTTAAGAAATTATAAAAATTTCACCAAAACAAAAAGCAGAAAAATGTAGAAAAATAATTCGGAAAAAATAACGAAAAAAACTTGGACTCCCAGCACGCTTCCACTGCGCCACTCTTCTTGGAGATCGAATTGGTTCTCGAATTTTTATTAATACGAAAAAAGTAGGACTAATTTTGCGTTTGTTTCCTTTTTGATGATTTATTAAAATTTAATAAAAAAAAAGTCTTCTTAATTTAAAAAAAAAAATAAAAAATTTTTCTTCAAATAAAAGATCGCCTTAGTCGACTAAAATCATATCTTTTTGGCAACCTTTCTTATGAATCTTATAAATCACATGAAGTTTAAATTCTTTATACAAAAGATGATAATGAAAGCTAGTAAGTGTAATGATTTATTAAAAATATGGAATCACATCCACGGCCAAATGTATTCCAGCAAAGCAGACTTCTACTCTCGAAGAAAGTTCTTAAATCAAACTAAACTAAGATTACCGAACAGATTAGAATTAAAAGTAAATTGACATGTATATCGGATCGATTTGATTGATCTGAACTATGATCACGTTACCTATACATTTTTATAAGTTTTAAATACTAAAGTAAAAACTCTATTAAAAAATTTTTTTTTTAATATTTTCTTTTGCTGTATCTAAGATCTTAACTATAGTTGGTGTGTTGGTTGATAGATTATATTCATTTTTACACTTGATTTATTGGGATAAGCAGATTAAATTTGTGCCAAATATTCCAGCATTCGATCACAACATCATGAGAGATTTTCAGATTAAAAAAAGCAAAAAAAAAAAAAAATAATAATAATAATAGAAATCGAAAGAGATAGAGAAAGTGATTGACTTATATAAATAAATCGATTTATAGAATATTTCACGGAATTACCGTTTAATGCAATCTTTAATGCATATTTTTTATAAAACCAAAAATAACGGTTACAGTCTAACAACTCTTTGGAATATGAGTTGGATTCCATAGCCCCTGGATTAAATACAATTTGAAACGACGCAAAAAAAAAGAAAAAAAAATAGATTAATTCAATTGTTTATTGTTTCCCAAGGACAGTTTGTATGTTTTTATATCAATTCTCTCCCTCAAAGCAGTACGAAAAAAAAAAAACAAAAAGAAAAACAATGAAAAACAATTCTGTTCATATTTTCAAATCATTTTATTCAAAATATTTTGTAGGTTCTAAAAAAATATATATATATATATATATTGAATACGACATCTGACTAACTTTCCAATAGATTTTCATTACTCGCTTAAATAAAGTTGAAAAGTATATAAAAGAAATCCTTTCAAAACCTTTGAAAAGACCATTTAATTGCTTTATTATATATTTTCCTCTTCAATAAATTGTATCGAAAAAAAAAAAAAAAAAAAACTAATTTAATTTAAATAAAATTTAATTTGTATGTAATTTTCTACAAATTTTTAAATTAAGAAACGAATACAGGACATTTACAAAATTTAAGAGAATAAGCAGCCACAGCAGCAGAAAGAAGCAGTAGAAGTAGCAGCACCATCAGCAGCAGGAGCAGCAGCAGCATGTTAACCATTAGCGATTTACTGCACGAAATACTGTTGCTTTTGGCATTTATTGCTGTTAATGGAGCTGCTGTATAAATATGTATGCTTGCATACTTAGGCAGACCAACATTTTTACATACACATTTACCCATATATATACATATATATATATATATATATACACGCAAGCATGCCATGTAGTACTTTACTGGCATAACTATGAACAAAGTAAAGAGTTTAAGGCATAAATTTTATGACCAGTTGTGTGCATCAACACCCGCACCCAACCAACATTTACACAATAACAGTAAAAATGAAAACAACAAAAATAACAACGACAACAACAATAACAACAACAAAAACAATAAGAAGAAGAAGAAGAAGTAGAAGAAGAAGAAGAAGAACAAGAGTTACGACCCTTTTATCCTTTCGTCTCTCGCTAAACGGTCTTTCACTATCTCGCTCTCTCTTGCTTTCTCTTACTTTCTCTCTATATCCCTTTCTCTTTTGCTCTCTGTCTCACTCTTTCCTTGTCTATCTCTCGCTGTTTCGTATTCTCTCTCATACTTTCTCTTTCTCTCGTTTCTGCTTTATTGTCCCTCTTTGTGAATTTACATGTTGTGTGTGTGTGTGTGTGTGTGTGTGTGTCCGGAGTCATTTAAAACAAGTGCGGAAATTTTCGACACAACACAACATGTGTATGCATATGAGAGGATATGTATTTTGACGTAACTTACACCTAACATACGCACACACACACACACAAACACAAACAAACACACAAACACGCAACACGGACAACAACCATAAACATAAGTTTCTATGGGTTTGAGTATGTGCACGTGTGTCCTCATGTGTTTGTGTGTTTATACCTTTGTATAGGTAAATCTGTGACTCGGGTTTTATGCTCTTCATCATCGACATAAACGCACTTTTGTGGCTTTTGGGTTCATTTTTATTTTTATTTTGTTTTTTTTTTTTTTTTTTCCTTTCAATGTGTGCTCCAATGGGTCATTCAAGTCATATGCAATAAATACAGCATTGATATCCTCTGCCACATAATAAAGTTTATTTGACATTTGTTTAAATATGTGAATATGTATGCACTTACGTGTACGTATGTATGAATGGGAGGATGTTTTTTTTCCCCAAATTTCATCCATGACCCTACACACACACGTACGTAAGTACATGTGTACGCATATATGCATGAATTATTACCATATTTTTAACTTTTTTATGAGTTAACATAAATTTTCGTCTATTTATTGTTGGAAAATATTTTAATTTTTTTTGTTTTTTGTTTTTTTTTTCCTGTTATTGAAATTAACATAACGTCACTACAACAACTGATTGCATTCAAGAGATATGTATTAATATTTTTCCGTAAAAATTCAAAAATTACCATAAAAGAAGAATTTTGAAACTAAACACTTATCTACCCAGTAACTCTCAATTTTCCAGGTATACAGGCGTGATGCAAATGAAAAGGCGAGATAAAAATATATTAAAATAGAAATTTTAGAATTCATGCATTCATGGGTATCCTGTCTGCCCGGAAATTAGCATGAAACACACGCAACGAGTTCCATTATGTTTCCTTTCATTTTATTTTAAGGGAAAAATAATTTCAAAAATTTTTAAATTTACTTAACTTTTTCTTAAACCTCTACTACAGCGTAGTATGTGTGCAAACTTTTTTCCTCCTCCTTAAACTTTATATAGCATGCTTCGTATGCGAGAATAAAGATTAGTCCATGAAATGCCTGCCTTCGTGGCAAGTATATGCTTTACAAAAATATAATACGATTATTATGAAATTTTGAATAAATGGAAGTATGTATGTGTTTTTGAAAATGCTGCTACAATAATTCAGTTTTGTTTGACTAAGCGTAATATATAATTATTAAATATTTATTGATTTAAGTTCCTAAAGATGATCTTAAATAACGGACACTTGTCATTTGCAAATGAGAGAGTTGCCCCTTAATTTGAGTTGAATGCGAACCATTTGTAAACGCTCAGTATTGCTGGAATAGATAAATTGGTTGAATTTGAAACCATTTTTTCAATTGTGAGAGAGAGAGATGAGAGAACTAACAATATTTATAAAAAGTCGATTTTGAGAAAATTTTTTTTTTTGTTAAAAATATTTGAAAGTTGATAGGAAGAGATTTGAAACCAAAACCATCTCAGAAATAATTTAAACAAATATTATGATGTCTTTATATTAAATCATTCATTCCTTGCGCAATTGATACTCCTTTTTTTTTTTTTTTTTTTTTTGTTTAGTCAAAAAATAAAATTCTCACCTTAAATCTTCTCACGTTCGAAAATGTGATTTTGAGTTAGAAATAAAAAAATTTCCAATTACATGTGAAGACATTTATTACTTAAATATTTTTTTTCTCATCTTATTCATTAGCGAAATAATTTCGAAAAAGTTTCTCTATTCGTCCGATATTATGGTTTATACTTTTATTTTTCTTTCGATTGAAAATCAGATTTATGTTTACATGATTTGTCTTTTTTCACAAATTTGCAAAAAAAAAAAATCTTTGTTATCTCTTCATTCCGAAATGTAATTTGTATTCGGATTCGTCTCTGGTTCCAATTTATTGTAAATATTTACAATTTTCATAATTGAGAAAATGAACTTTTTTTTATTAAGGAAATAATTATCAACTTCGAAAACGAATTATTTAAAATGTTTTAGTTTAGTTGTGGCTAAGGGTCTAGTTGCATTAAAATTCAAAATTGTCAGCAACCATATTAACAGCATCGTAGGAAAATTTTTTCATTCTTTCACAAAATAAAGATGGAGAATACCATCAAAATGATTTCAGAGTTTCAATTGTGCTTTGAATTTTTATTTAAACTTCAGCCTGATCTGTCAACTGGAAGTCTGAGAAATAGACTTAAAATACTAAAAAAAAAAAAAAATTGTTTACAATTTGTTCATTAATTACCAGATATTAATTTGAATTTTTATTATTTAATACTTAAATAAATTATAAAAATACTACCGATAGAACTCTTAACACGCTTCACTTAAATGCAAGTACACAGAATAAGCTTGAGGGTATATAATTCAAAAATATCGCTTCCGAAAAAAAAACTAGTTTTGTTAGTTATCAAAATGCTTAATAGCTTTTCGAATAACCCAATGGTGTTAAATGTTTTAAAAAAAGCTTCAAATATATGAGGCAATGAAATGATAACATGAAATTTTGATTCACTTTTTAATTATTACGTTTACTAGTATTATGTACATGCAGGCAGGCAACTACGAACCATTTCTGAATTCGATCTAAAAAGGCCAATTGTATTCATTAATTTTCAAATTTCGAATTCAGATCTTTTTATATTAGCACAACATGTGAACGAACAGAAGGCAACGAAAGTTAAGTTGATTCACAGTATTCATATTACAGAAGTACAAAACAAAAAAACAAAAATAAATAAATAAAGACATAATTCCCCGGCTACATTATCTCAAGAAGAAGAAGAAGAAGAAGCAGATCTTACACAACGAAACTTTGCATTTTTCCCGAAAAAGGCGATCGGGGAACGATTGACTAGCGAACTTAGGTCAATCTAATGGAGCAGTTGTGATAGATTGACTTTAGGATAATAACTCCATGAATCATTAAGTTATAACAAAAAAGACAACGAAATACCGAAATACGAAATATCAAACTCAATAGACACGATCAAGTTAACATTAGCGATTTCAGATGTCTCAGATCTTTCAAATGTAATCGTCATTTTGATGAAAATATGAATCTTGAAAATTTCAAGTCTAGAAACCCACCAAAGACCTAATTATGATTGCTTAGCATATGTCTTAGAAAAATACAAAAAAATTAATGTTTAGCGACGAGGAAAGATAAAATCAGACTATTCCGAGTATTTCGCTCTCTTGTTTACTTTTCTTAATTATATCTATCAAAGCCGTTAAAATTTATATCAGCTATGAAACTGATGTGTCTTGTTCATGCATTTCTTGTACGCAAAGAATGCATAACAATTTTCAAGACAACATGTTGATGAAATGTACGTAAATGTCTCCTGAGAAGCAAGAACAGGCAAAGCCAGTTTTTAAAGGTGAACTCCTCTTAATTTTGCTCTTATAGTAAAATTTTCTTGTTTTTTTAATATTTTTTTTAAATATTAAATGTTCTACATAGATGTGTGTATATACAATGAAATGGGAGAAGAAAAAAAAAATTGAATTTTTTGTTAATATTCATAAAAGAATTTAAAAAAAGAACCGTTAAAAAAATAATAGCTTTTCTATAAATTCGCCTGGACTAGAAAATATCGTTATCATCCAAAAAATGTAAGAACATATGCATATATATATATATATATGTATATATGTATATGAACACATATACATGCAGAAATGCAGGCACGCTTATACACATGTGTATATAAATGAGTGAATGCAAGTGAGAGCAATACCCTCGAAAAGCCATCGAGCATTAGTCAGGGTTAGTTGGAGCAAATATCGAAAAGCTCTTTGAAAAGAAACGTGCAATTGGTTTATGTCGAATATAATATCAAATTAAATTCAAAGGAAACTAACAGTCAAATGAACAAATTTTTTTGATAAACTTTACAAATATCTCTCTTGCAAAGGTTTTACAAACAAAAAACTCGCTACTGCGATATATGCTTAAGTAATAAAAATTCTTCTAAAAATTTTCTATTAAGACTTATAGATATCTTAAATGTGCTTGTGTGTGTTGGCAATTTAATTACTCTATTAATTATATACATTAATTATAATTTGGATCTGATGAAACAGATGCAATCACAACAGAGAGAATCAAGTTTTATCACAATTTTTTTTTATACTTAAAGAACACAGGATCTCGATATGCTTAACACCGATCTTTTCTGCATAAGCAAACCAACTGACAAAGTTAATACACTTCACTCTCTTATGAATATACTATTTGGGAGGTAACACAAATAAAATAAAAAATAAAAAAAAAAATAAAAACTTAAAAAATCCTTATGGACAAAAAAAACTTGTGCTGAAGTCGTTTATCGCTATATGGCAGGAAATGAAATCCAAAAATGTCGATGTCGATGTTAAGTAAAAAAGGTAAATGGGTAACATGGGTAGACTAAACGAACGTACAAATAATTATGTAAGTATTTATATACCATCAAAGCCCATGGGATTTTTGGGCAAAATATAGAAAAATTGGGTGGAGAATATATTTTCTCTCTCTGTGTCTCTCTCTCTCTCTCTCACGCACACATTATAGCACATAAAGTACAAAAAAAAAATACAAATAATGTGTCATACAAATATATAGAAAAGAAATTATATACTCAGAAAAAGAAAACGTAATTCCAAGATTTCTATATATATATATATATATATATATATATCTTAAGTCATATAAAAAGAGCAAAATTTTTATTTAGAAATACAATATATATGTGTGCTTGAGGGATACCCAAAAAATCTTTCTGACTACGATTCAGTTCATTGAGAAAAAGATTTTTAATCGATAACGATAATATGATTGGTTCAATAAAAAAATTCAAGGATCACATATAGCATTATATTCTAAAAGATCGATATCTTTTACAGTTTAATGCAAATGAATGGAATGAAAATTTTATTTCACGGAAAAAAACTACGGACTCACTTACAGATCTCTCAGATCAAGCATAAAAATGACGAGCTGTTGGTATTGGTAGCACAAATTAATTCAGGCGATTTTCATGCATTTATTCCAAAGCGAAATGAATAAGTAGATTCATTACAAAGTCTATTGTCCATCAGTAGCTATTACTTTCTTTCACTTTTAAACAAAATATGAATTCCCTAAGGGAAAGGTAATTAATGTTTTACAACCTTTGCAAGAAAACATCTACTTTTTGAGTACCTCATTATAAGAATAAACGGTCCATACTTAATCAGACTGAATATTTATTATTAGTACCCACAGTTAATCACAAAGAGTAATATCTGCTAATAACGACACGAAGGGGGAAAGGTGAAACACTTCAGATTACTGTTGCTAAAGTGTCTTGAACGTGTTTTGTTATAGGCTGACGAATTTCGTCACAAAGAAAATTCATGATATCATGAATTTTGATATATTACGTTGTGTTTTCATTCCAACTTCAGCAATAATTTTTGTGGTAGCGTTACCTAATAATACTTCTACTTGTTTGGAACATACCATAATACACATATTTAATATTCAGCTTTATCATCTGTGCTAGTGATTCGCCTAGTATGCATTAATTCGTTGCATACAGTATATCAGTGTAAATATCATCTTGTATAAGATTTATATGAATACCTTTTCATTTCTTCCCAGTTATTTGCATTATATTTCAGGCTTTTACAGTTCTTTTCAACTAAAAAACTCTGTATTTAATTTGTGGTTAATAATTTCATAATTTCAATCTATAATATTAGATTCCTTCTTATGGCTTAGTCATGTCATGCATTCAGATGCGTATGAATACATAAATGAATGAATAAATATTTATACATGAAATAAAAATGCCCCGTATCAAGCCCGCATAACTGATATATTGTTCGGCGTCCTTTAAAGACGTACCTTTTAGTTAATAAATATGAATTTATAGTATGGATTAGAGAGACTCTAATCCTAACCATCTGGTACTGATAATATTACTACTGCTACTACTACTAGTACTACTGTCACTACTACTAGTGCTACTGCTACTACTACTAGTACTACTACTACTATGCACTACTACTGCGCACTACTACTAGTGCTACTGCTACTACTACTACTGTGCACTACTACGAGTGCTACTGCTACTACTACTAGTGCTACTGCACAACTACTACTGCGCACTACTGCTAGTGCTACTGCTACTACTCCTATTGCGCACTACTGCTAGTGCTATTGCTACTGCTACTAGTTCTACTGCACAACTACTACTGCGCACTACTGCTAGTGCTACTGCTACTACTACTAGTGCTACTGCTACTACTGCTACTGCGCACTACTACTAGTGTTACTGCTACTACTACTAGTGCTACTGCTACTACTACTACTGTGCACTAATACTAGTGCTACTGCTACTAGTGCTACTGCTACTATTACTACTACTAATACTACAAATATAATAATACTAAGAACATTCAAACTAAATAAGCAGTATACAGTTTTTACTCGAAGTTTCTGTAGATTTCTGTACGTTATTGACATAAAATAGCTTAAGAAATTATAATAATGATATTTCAAAAAAAGAAACAATAAAATCCAGAAAAAAATAGCAGAACAACATTTCAATCCTCTAACGTGTGGGTTATCGATCCAGCACGCTTCTATTGCGCCGCTCTGTCACTTAAACAAAAAGGCTAATTTATAAAAGAGGAGGAATTTTTCCACAAATAAAAGATCCATGTTATTCGATATCTGAACCATAAGTCAGTTCGTTTCGCCTTCATTTCTTTTTTTTTTTTCTACCAAGGCTATCCTACATTTCATGTGCATGCCGCTCACTAATATTCGGTCCTTCCAGTAAATGGTTCACAATAGCATTGTGTCCACCGTTAACCAAAACTTAATTTATTACATTTCGGAAAACATTTTCATTTCTTGATTTCTTCATTTAAAACAAATGCAAAACATCAGCTTGAAAATATGAATACTTAGTTGATTATTGATAATCTTACCTCGAATCTTGTCCCGTTTATGGTTATCCTAACGGAATCATAGATCAAAAAAGCAATTGAAAAAATTTTCACGTTGAGTCCTATTGGCAGTAAAAAGTGTCATTCGTGATCTTTCAATGTAAATTAATATGTTTTTGTGTATCTATCTGTAAAACACTTTCTCACTTTTGAAAACTATACATTTATTTAGCAATTTTTGGAATTACCGTTATTCCTTTGATAAGTTCAGATTAGCTTTGAAATTATTTTTCTATCATTAAACTTTTTTGAATCGTCTAAAGCATTTCCAATAAGTTGCTCCCTCATGCTATGTTTATGCGAAGCAATAAAATAATATATCACGTTAATGGTATTTTAATAGCTCGAAGGCGAGCATTTGTGAAAATTGAAAAAATATTTTTTGATGATACTTCAATTAATTTTTTATATTCTATATTCAACATTATATATATAAAGTATACTTGCTACCCGTACTCTTATATAAAATAATTCGTTGAAATTGTGAAACATACGGAAATGAAATGTAAAACGAAGAAGAAAAAAATAGATCCTAGAATCATCCAAAGTGAAAGTTTTTTACTCATTTTCGATGGATTAAAATTATTCGCAACAGATTAAGGGCCCACATTAGCTTGCATTGCTTTCAATGTTTCTAAGGCCAACCGTGTGATGACGGATCTAAAAACACAGAAAACACGAAATACGTGCTTTTTTCTTTTTTTTTTTTTTTTTTTTTTTTTTTATCAATCCGAATATTTTAATAATAAGGTTGTGTAATCAATTTTTTTTCTCTTATATAATTTCTTTTATTTTTTATTTCTTTTAAGTATTCGAGCAATCCCCTAGCT
>KK351069.1:784927-805554 GCA_000671755.1 Glossina brevipalpis | reverse complement strand
AATAAAAAAGACCCAAAAAAAAAAAAATAAGAAAAAACAAATTGGAAGAAATGAGTTGCACTGGAAAGGCTGCAGACCATGTGCAAACTGTAAGTAAAGCAATTTGACTACGGTTGCATTCAGCAGTTTTTGTACTCTTGTTTTACGAAAGAAAGTGAAAATATATGCACTCGATAACTATCAATGTTCGATTTTGATATTTTTAAACTTAAAAAGTAACGAAAAAGTAAAATTATTATAATTGATTTTCAATCAAAAGTACAAAGAGTTTTTGTTTTGTTTGCTAAAATAAAAAATCTGCATTTTCCATTTGTACTCAAAAAGTCGAATCGCTTTAATATTACTTTTATTTTATTTTTTTTATTTTTTTTTGTATATATATATATATATATAAAATTGCCAAAATATAATTTTTTTATTCTTTGCCAGTTGCCGAAAAATATGCGATCTGGAATACGATGTCTTGACCTAAAAAAATTTGTCGGTACCTGCTTCAATATATAATAATACATAATAATAAATTCTAGTAATTGCGGCAGACAGAAACAAGTATTCTGAGATATTCTTTGTTGAAGAGACTATATGTTGCTACGTTGCGTTGTAAATAAAAACAACATCTTTTCAGGGGAGGGGGCTCTCCACCCGTTTTCTTTTTCCTTCTTTCTTGTTCTTCTTATTTTCTTTTTCTAAGGCGATATCGCAAAATGGTTTCAAATTTCTCTCGTGTTTTTTTGAAACGATACAAAACCCCTTATATTTCACTAATTTATATATTTTTTCTAACTTGATTTTTGTGTTATTTTTTCCCATTTTGAAATTAATGTACCAATCATTGCTATTTTTACAGACAAAGTCTGTTCGGTTTCATAGACAGTCCTGAATCTCTAGGTTAAAAATATTCTTCTATTTCTCAAATATGAAAAGAACGTAACAGAGGCAAATGAACAGCTCAACAACACATGCAATGAATTATGTGTATCAGTCCGCATTCCCAGAATCCTTAGGTGCCAGATCAAATTCATATTTATTGCAAATTTACCACCATTTGCTTTTCTACGGGCCAGCCTAACTCCACGCTAAGATTATTCTTAACAAAAAAAAAAAAAGCACAAAACCTAACAAAGACAAAATTACTCTAAAAAAAAAAAGGAAAGGAAGATAGAGATTTTGGTCATCAAAAGGCTAAAAGGCTCGCCTTTAAACCTTAAAGTTATTTATTTAATAATCTTTCTCTTTCTCTCTAACTGGTCCATACTTTTACAAGCATGCCGATGGATTGCATCGTTATAATGAATAACTGCTTTACTCAACGATATTGACTAACTTCTCTTGGCCTGTCATTTATACTAAAGATGCGGCCATGAGACATATTTCCATTTAGAATAGCGTCATTTGTTATATAGCTTGTATGTGATTAAAATCAGATGTCCTCTCAAAAAAGTCCTGACATTAGTTGAAAAGTAATAACATTAGAGTACACAGACGAAGTTTCCGTATACGTTATACTACGGTTACGTAATAGAAATTTACGCTTACATAACATATTACACATTGTTATCAGCATGTTATCCTAGGAATATATTATGGCACGATCAGTACTACTTTCTTCAATTTTCAAATAAATTATAATTCAAAAATTCTATCTAAGCTAAAAAAGTAATTTTTTTTTGTTGTCCCATAGCAAAACGCGGTCATCTCTCTAATCACTATTCGTTTGCATTTCGTTTTAATAGTTTCATGTAATGTTTCGTCCTTTATCGAGCTCGTGCAGGATTAGTCTCGTCAACAGTTATTCAAAGTTTTGGTCATACATGGGGTTTAAATAGTTTCGTGCTTTCTTTATATTTTAGGTTACTAAAGTTTATGAGTACACTTGTGGTTGGAGATGGGTACATACACATATATATATGTGTGTATACATAAATACACAAATACATAAATATTTGTATATTTGTAGATCTGCACACACACACACACACATATATATGATACCTATTATATATATATCCAAGCAAGCACAATGGTTTCGTATTGTTTGTGAAATATTAAAGGATTGTTTTTATCCATTTCTGCTGTATGTATTTATGTATGAATGTATGTATGTATATAGTATAATGTGAGCACAATTTTGTTTATTGTGATTACTTCTGTTATTATTATTATTGTATATGTTGACTGTTTTATATCTTTAGTTTATAAACATAATAAATAAATGTGTGTTTGTATGTATGTATGTATGTATGTATGTATTTTGTAATATATAAAATCGAGAAGAGAAGCCACAACAATATACAAAAATGTAGCTTTTTTTTATTTTTTTTATTTGATTTTACTTTTGGTGCTTCATTTGTTACGACCACACTGAGATTCACGACCACCGCGTATACGGTATATATCCACATACAACGTATATACATGCATAACTACATAGACTCTAAAAATGCACACATAAACTTTCGTGTCGAATGGAAGAATAAATATTTTTCAAAAATTATTTATGTACATATTTTCATTTATGCTGCTGTTGTTTTATGTTATTGTAGTTTTTATTATTATTATTATTATTATTATTATTAAATATTATATATATAAAACCGTAGAGTACACCTGAACATTCAAAATGTCATCCATTCCTTTTTTTTTCTTTTGTAGTAACTTTGTCATGCTGTTTGTACAACGGCCGAAACCTAGAAACAATTTGATTAAACTTGTTTTTCCGTCTGTATCCGTCCTTTTCTCTCTCTCTCTCTCTCTCTCTTTCTGCCTCTCTCTCTCTCTATCTATCTATCTATCTACCTATATATATATATATCTCTCTCCATGCCTCTCTCTCCGTGACTCTCTCTCTCTGTCTCTCATTCCCCCGTGCTTTCACCGTGTCTTTCTCTCTCTGTACCTCTCTCTCTGTCTCTCTTCCCGTTTCTTTCTCTCTTCGCGTCTCTTTCACTCTTCCCGTCTCTTTCTCTCTTCCTCTCATTCTCTCCCTATCTCTCTCTCTCTCTCTCTCTCTCTCTCTCTGTCTTCTACTCTTATCTGTCCGGTCACAGTTTTCGACAAATTTTGTTCAAATACTTAGATATTATTTGGACCAAGAATAAAGACCAATTGAAAATAAACCCGACTGCACAATTCTTACAAGCACTATCCTTATGACGCCCTATTTTGAAAAACCCAAATTAAAAAGGAGCAAATAAAAATGTAAAAACCTAAAACGTCGACCAAACCTGACTATTCAATACTCTGCACCACTTTGCTTAATACAATATTTCACTTACTTTCCTAAGATAGTTATAAATATATCTAGTGTTCAAAAAAATCGATCTATCTGATCCAAATTTGGTACAGTTAATTTTTAAGTTAAATTACTAATAGAAACTCATTTTCATCAAAAAAAAAACATTAAAAATTTAATCGAATCTATTTTCAATTGGGTTTGTTCTTGAGCCGAAGGACATCGATATACCAAATTACATGGACAGACAGACAGACTTAAATCCATCCAGAAAATGGACTCTGAATCGATCGATATTAATAAAAAGTTATTCTATCTTAAACCCTTCTGGGTGGCACATACATCCGCACACAGGTTGATGTAGGATATAAAATGTTGCATATCACACCAAAGATCGGTAGACTATATAGGCATATTAATTAAATTTAGAACATTTTTTGAACTCCCTCTAATAAAGAATGAATGAATGAATGAATGAATGAATGTTGCAAAAACTAAAGACAAAGACTAAACAAAGATTAATTTTTGATATTTAATTACGAAAGTTAGCTCTGCTGAAATTCAAGCTCCTTTTATGTAAAAGTCAAAAATGTCTAATTTTTGATTAAATTTAATCTAACTTTGAATTGTGGAAGGCAAAATGGTGGTAGACTGTTTAAAGGCTAGCCTTGACCGATTGTAATGTTTAAATATATTTTTGTAATTGAGTTTGTTGAATTTTTATCATCGAAAAAGGAAAATTTCGTAATGATTTAAGGTTACAAGGGATAGACAAAATAACATGAACATCTGACATAATAAAGGGTTTCGCAATTGCAGCCTTTCGATTAATGTTAACTTAATTACGGAGCTCCCGTAAATACTGTTTTTTCCGAAACATGCTATATTCAAGTGAGTGTTGTTTAGTTTGCCGCATAAGTTTTATGTTTTCTAGTCACAATTAACCCACAATACAGAGTGTGGTTTGAAAGTATTCTAGCATGCAAATACAAATAACTTAATGTACTTAACTTAACTTGAATTAATCTATGAGCACTCATAAAACATTACTAGGTATTCGGGAAAATCAATCCAAGCCGAATATCTTTTTTCCCCATAATTTTTTTTTAGGGTAATAACGAGACTCTTCACTCTTTAACTTTTCAAATTATTTTCTAAGTGAACTTATCATTAAAAATTTCATTTTTAAGAGATCGATAATTTCATTTGGCTGATGACGTTTTTTGAAACGTAATATAGGTACTATCTGAAATTTTCTGAATCTGATTTAGATGCTATTCGACTATAGAAAAATATTCAGTCATACCTCAGTTTGTGTCAATTCTCTTCATTATAATAGGATTTTTAAGGATTACAATAGGAACTTTAGGATTTCATCATTTCATTAAGAATAGATTTCATCAAAATTATATCTCGGAGACCTAACAAAAATATATAATCAATCTAACGCAAGGATGCTGGGTTCCTTCCTATTTGATAATATAGAAGCGTTGAATAAATATGAGTTACTACCAATTAATTTTAACATTGATTTCAACCATCTTAGAAGATAGAAAGAAGAGGATCCTCTCTCTTTCTAATTTCCATGAACTATTAGAAGATTTTAATAAATAATTATTGTACATTCTACGTAAATTAATTCTGAAAAGAATTGCCGAATAGAAATCCCAAATTAATCTAAAAACATCACAAATCACAAATAAGTAGAAATCTTGCTTTTTTAACATATTGCGTACAGTTGAATACAAAACATAATATTTTTGTCTTTTAACAAATTAGTTTCGCGGGCTTATTTTTCTTGTTTAATTCGAAAGTAAATGCAGCTGCATGGTACGTAATAAGCACACACAATTGATGCATTCAAATAGCTAAAGCTTAAGAACCCGTAATCCAGACTAAGTTTCAATATCAGACTTAGCATCTAGATATCTAAAATAGAATAACCACAGCATACCACAGCCTTACTACGATTTGAAGGATTCGACTAAAAGTAATGTTTTATAAGTTACATCAGAAAACACTGCGAACTGCGAACATGAACCAAAATAATTAAGCCGTAAACCAAGGAACCATATGCCAAATGTCATGATATGATCATTTTCCAGACTTTCAAAGATATTCAAAGATATGTGGATTAATTTGGTTAGAAAATAGTATTAGCAGTCTTGCATTAAGATGTGTTATGTTGCATTGATGTTGCATTCAATAGGCATTATTTTTTCTAAACAATGCTTCGTCGAGATTACTCAAGACAATATCCAAACAATTGTGACACTTTTGTAAATAATTTTAAGAGGTCATTTAATTACTTAAAAAGCTATAAGCTTGATTATATAGCTAGTAAAGTGTGTGTATGTGTGTGTGTGTGTGTGGATAATAGTGCGATAAAAGTATTTTGTGTGTGTATTCTTCTCATTCTCATAAAATACTTTAATTTTACTAAACCTTAAAATTAACTTCTGTTGGGTTTTCTTTCAAAAAAAAAAAAAAAACGAATTTACTTTCTGGCCCTTCGCTGCTTTTTAAGCATAATTTAAGTGTTTTCAAAATTTTTACAAGATGCAAAAAAGATTTCAATTTTTATTTATTTTAAAGTTAAAGCAATAACCGTCGTATGCAGTAAAAACTCATGCAAAGTTTTCAAGGAAACAAAAATAGGAAAAAAAATACAAAAATTCTCAGGTTCATGTTCTATAATTGTCGTAAAGTTGTAAAGAGATTTGTAAATATAAACATTCATTCGTATAAATATAAATATATATATATATATATATATAGAATATATATAGAGGCAAGAACTAAGTATATGATGTTTAGTTAGTTAAGTATTCAAGCATACGTAAGCTTATCTGATATTGTTTAACTTTCCTTTCTTTATGAAGAATATAAATAAGATTTTTATGACTTACCTGAGGAGAGAGAATTTATACGAACACAAGATTATTTTGATGAATAATTCGGGAATTTTATATAATATTTCATAATTTAAGTTGCAGTAATTACTTTTATGTTTAAAGTGCCAATTTAATGATAAATTCCGGCTTTGGATTTTTTAATTTTTTCCTTTAATTTTTTTTTTTTTTTAATTTACAAATTTTTTTTTTTTATTTAACAAATTTATTATCTAAATAGGTGCAAATCTTTTATGTGTTATAAAGGATATGAATAAGACAAGATTTTACTTACTGTGCAGCATGTTTAAACTGATGTTGGCTTTTTGACTTGGCAGAGTGATAAAATCATAAAATCGTTTATATGCAACAACTCAAACTGCAGCACAGTAAAGCAAAGTAAAGTAAAGTAAAGTAATAAGCGATATGTTAATGGATTTGATAAGAGTTTCCGTTTGTTTGTTTAACCTCACCTACTAACTTTTATTAAGATGTAAGCCTAACCTACTATTAAATAGTAGGTGAATGAATGTGTATGTATGTATTTATAGATATTTCAAGTGAACGCCCATTAAAGAAATAGGTTTTCAGTATCATATATTGCAATGCAGTAGTTTAACTAAAACATTTCATTTTTGTTTTTGTTTTTTTTTTTTTTGTGTGTGTTTTTCAATTTATTGTAATAGAATTCATTTAACTTTAATTTTTTGTTAAAAAGCGATTACTTTTATTGCGTCCCACAAATAAAAGCTGTTTATATATTTTCGTTGGAAATCCCCACAACTTTGGAAGAAAACGAAAAACGAAAAAAAAAAAAAAAAAACAAATAAACTGAAATTATTTTTCCCCATATAGGTTTATACATATAACTTCATAGAAATGTAGATTAAACTCTATTTTATCCGCCGCAATTTTTTTTTTTAACTTAGTGTTGTAATATTAGAATAATAGAAAAGAGAGAAAAAAAAAAAGAAAAAAAAAACTAGAGTAAAGAAGTTATATGCGACTTATAAGTTGAATTTCAAACGCTCTTATCACTATTCAGTCTCTTAGGTAATTCAGTTATATTATTGTATTAAATAGTAGAAGAGATATAAACGTAAAGGGTTTTTCTTTTGAATTTAAAGCTCACTTCATCAGATTTAATAGCGTTTCCCATAAATAAAGTTTTTCGCTAAGCCCTCCAACGACGTGTATGTATTTCATCGGAACTACACACATATTGAAGACAAGTGAAAAGTAGCTAATTAGCTTAATGCATAAAAATGTTGAATTAATAAGAAAGAATAACGAATGCGCATGATCGGTATATCATCACTACTCTCAGAAACACACGTAATCTCATCTATATTTCTTGAAAAACCTTTTCTTATTGGTACGTTATCACGGTAATGCGTAAAGACGAAGATTCAATTTTTTTTTTTTCTTTTTACAAAGTCTTCAAGGTTTCGCCAATCAGGACCGGAAACGTTTCCGCGTGTGATATCCATATTTTTGATAATTAAGAAATCTTAATCAAGCATATATATATATATATATATATATTTGTGTATGCGTAGCATAGAGTTTAGCAAAAGGATACTTCATTAAAAGTAATATATAATCCCTTGGAAAAAATCTTTCAAATCTTTCCATTCCCAGGCCTATAAAATACAAAATTATCACGATTCAATCTTGAAGATGCAAAACTACTACAAAATATCTCTTTAATTTAAATCACTATATCATGAGATTTGAAAACTCGCATTTTACCAGAACGAAAAAAAAAAAAGGTTTTAAAAGCGAACATTATTCGCTTATGGTTAAAACTTTATCGAGAGCTATATCTATTACTATTACTTTACTAGTTCTTTTCTTAAATCAAATCACTGGCCATTTAATATGAATTAAAGTAAAACAGATCAATCATGGAGTAAGTTATCGACTTATTAATGAATATTCTATAATAACAAAACGATATCTCAGGTGTGTGGAAATATTGGATTGAGAACGTATTACTTTTCAAAGCTTATTTCACTCACTTAATATTTCCAAATAATTCATACGTTGTCCTCTTAAAATTGTACAATTTAAATATTGTATTTTAACATACATAAAGATGTCTAAAAAATATCGAACTTCTCTTTTATCTCTCTAATCTAATAATCAATATCATCGCGAACATTTTTGTTTAATATCGATTTTTCTTTTTACACTTGAAATGCATTATATGAGAACAGAAGCTCTTATTTAAAAAGTATTTTAGAATCGAAAAGTGTTTCTAAACTTAATAGAGATGATTTTAAGTCTATTTCTTAAGGTTACGCACAAAAGGACAAATTTGATATACTTTCCATTTATAAGTGGGTAAAACAAGTGTATGTGTGCACGTGTGTATGTGTTTTTTTTTATTTATTTATTTTTTTTTTTAATGGCAAAATTTTATTAGTTTGCCGCATTTTACTTAATTTTTTTTTTTTTTTTTTTTTAACATTATTTTACTACACGTTTAATAGATGTTCCAGTTGTTATCGAAATCTAAAACCAACATTGTGTAAAAGCAAAACATAAAAAAATAAAAATAAATATACGGAACACACACCAAACACATGAGAAGGTAGATATATATAGATATATATATATATATGTATGTATCCCTCAGTTAGGCCTGAATGAGTTTCAAAATTTATTGGCTTTGTTTCGTGGCCATTAAACGCTTGAAAGACTTAAGAGAAACTATTAAAATAAAAGTTTTCGAAAATGGTTTGTTAAACGGTTAAAAGGAGTTAATGTTGAAAAGATTTGGTCCAGGAATGAAGTAATAAAAATATTTGTTAAGAAATCACGCCGCAACCTAATGCAGGTGTAGGTGAATAAGGTTTTTTGTTTTTTTTTTTTTCTTTGCTTTTTCTTTTTTTAGTATTTTGGATTTTGGTATGTAATGTAGCCCTTGATCGATTCGACGTTAAACATTAAACGCATGCAAATGCATTTAACAGGTTTAACAGTTAACAGTCTCTTTCAGTTAGCGCAATCAATGTGAACAAGTTATAGTTTCGTTTAGAAAATTATTAATCGAAATGAACACTGAAATAATGTGAAAAGATGCATATATTTGGTCCTTAAACAACAACAAACTCATTTAATAATTTTAATGGTCAAAGGCTGAACAAATGAATTTAATTAAAATTTAACTTTCAGTTAACAGCTTTTCAATAGAAATATGCTGTTGCTAATAATCGTTGTCAACTTATATTTTTTTTTTTTTTTTTTTAATTTTTCTTTTTCTTTTTATTTTTTTTTTTATTTTATTTGTTTTTTTTATTTTTATTTTTTTATTTTTTTTTTTTATTTTTTTTTTTGTTATTTTAAACGAACACAAATGCAATCAGATGTTTATGTCTGGTGCATTCAACGTTACCGTGCTACCAGTAACAGGATATGAATTGATTGTGGTAAAGAGATTTAACCGACAAAAAATGCTAATAAGTCTTAGCAAAATATTTGATCTTTTAATCCTAGTTTCTATTGTTTGTTTGTTCGCCTTTGTAAAACCAATTTCCTAATCTCGTACGTACGTTGTATTCTATAGGTTTATAGATCATGTCAACTTACACATTTACATTTGTTGCATTGTTGTACTTGTTTGCATACATATATATATTTAGATATTTGTTTTCTCTCATTTATATCCCCTCTCCCTGTCTATCTCTTTCTCTATCTCTCTTCCTATGCTTTACTATATATGATCAAGTGACATTTTCAACGAGATACAGATGACGAATTACCGACTGATCTCATATCTCGAAAAAAAAAAAAAAAAAAAAAAATAGACCTTTCGGTGACTTTATTTATAATATATATTGTATTCATAGATTGACAATAATAGAAGCATTACCATAAAAGATCATTCAACATATCCACCAACATATATGTGCACACACACACACACACACGCATGTATATAGGACCGTTCGCATAATAACACATATACATATAGAGAAGCATAACAGAATTTGTCGTTGTTTTCTTAAGCCGGGTTTTCTAATCGTTGTATAATAAGATTTATATTTATGAATACGTTTAGAGGTACCTATATACGTACATATATACTTATATATATGTACGTACATATATACTTATATATATATGTACATATATGTGTATGCACATATCTCTCTATAAACATATATAACTGGGTGCGTACATATACGTACTTTTATCGTTTAGTGCATTACCTACCCACGCGTTAATTGTAAAATTAAAAAAACCAAAAAAAAAAACAAAAAAAATCAAAATCAAAAAGAAAAGAAAAGGTTTTCAAAACATCGCATACGAAAAACAACTAACAGAAATGCATCTGCTTAAGATGGAATTACAGAGGATAGGAAAAGTAAAACAGAAAAATAAAAAAAAAAAACCTCTAGACGGTAGTTATGTTTGCCTTTATGAGAAACAAACACACACACGGTCACACGGTCGCGCATCGATTTATTGTTTCCAAATGACTTCAAACTTACTGTAGCGCGCAGCCAAGGACACCGTAAGAAAAATGTTCTTAGAACTACTGTTCGAATCCTGCTATTTGAATGCATTTAATGACGTAATTATATAAGTTTTACTATATTTAGCACTCTAAGCATAAGATTGAAACGATTGTTCGATAATTTTGGTTGTACAGTTAAGTGTTTCCATTTTTATATTTTATTTTTTTTTTTTTTCGTTTTTCGCTAATTAAATCATTAAGCGTTTCGATCAAATATGATTGATTTCATCTTTGGAGTCAATTTATTGCTTATTAAAATAAAATGTGAAAATTATTTAAATAGTCAGTGAGCGGTTTTTTGGTAGACCGCTTTAAACGCAATCATCTTGAAATCATTTTATTTGCGAGAGAATGTGATTGGAGAGATTTGCCTCACCCATTACAGTTACCCTAGAAAATTTGTAAACTTTTTTTTATCGTCACCCTATTATCAAATAAATTTACTTAAGATTGTCAGTCGTCATATTCTCCTTCACAATTAATAGTTGCATTTATAAGCCCTTAAGCCAAGTCCAACGGGATGTATAATCCAATCAATCCCTTATTTTTTATAAACTAAAAAATACATTCTTATCTTCGATATATGGTGGATATCGTTCTAAAATATCTTATCGAAATTCAGTCCAATCTAATCAAAATACATATCTTAATACACTTATGTTAGAGTAGCTAAAATGAAAAAGAATTTCGTAAGCGATAAATATATAAAATTCCCTTCATTCCCTCATGATGTAATAGGTAAAGATGTAAAATTTCATATAAAAATATTTATCTAAGCATTTTGTGATGGAAGATTAAAATCGTTTCAGTGTGCCATAGCAGAGAACTATCAAAGTATACTTGATTTGTTCGGTTCTTGACCGATCGATTGTAGCCCATAAAAGTCTTTAATAAAATTCTTATTACAGTTGTATATGAAAGCAAAGCAAATATATGTTTTAAGGTTTGTAAACTTATTTGTAAGAAGAAATACACAATTTTTCTTGCGGACTTTTTAAAGAAAAAAGATTTAAAATTTTTAATAACATTTTTCTAATTTTAATAAAAATATGCCGTGACTTCCAACACAAAAAAAAAAACACACAGATCCTTTATACGATTATGTTTGATGTAATTTCTGCCGATCTCGGACTTGCATCTCAGTTAATTTTGGCAGTAGTTGTTCATTTCGCCAACGTTTGATGTAGAAAGCCGAAATTTGGGACAAATCTCTTGAAAAAATTGACGTGAGAAGTTTTGAAAAATTAAAAAAAAAAGAAAACCTGAAAAAGATAAAAAATCGGAAATATCATTTTTAATAATCTGTGAAAATCTGTGCCAGATATTCATTTAAATTTCAGTTCTAATAAAAGCAGATCCATCTAAAGCTTAAAGAATGACAAGGTCAGGATGGTGACATTTTTATAGTTAACAAAACGATCTCACGATAATTAAATTCATCTATATGTAGTTTTTCGCTTCTTTCTTTTTGCTTATGTTTACATAATCGAAAAAGATTTTCTGGGTCGTCATAGCACTCTATACCTAAGAGCTTAGAAGACTTTATTGTAAGAAGAGAATAACAATACAATAGTAACCTGTTCTGTTATTAGCTACAGCTGAATTATATATCTAGATTGCTCTGTTACTACTACTACAGCTGTATTATATATCTAGGCTGTTCTGTTACTACCACTACAGCTGTATTATATATCTAGCCTGTTCTGTTTCTACTACTACAACTGTATCATATATCTAGACTGCTCTGTTACTACTACTACAGCTGTATTATATATCTAGGCTGTTCTGTTACTACCACTACAGCAGTATTATATATCTAGCCTGTTCTGTTTCTACTACTACAGCTGTATCATATATCTAGCCTTGTGGCATATCAGTTTAGTCTGCAGTTTGACGAATCTAAACTTTCTCCGTGATCGTAAGTCTGATCAATTGTTCACAATTAGATATAAACAATAGAACTTTTGCGATACAAAATTCGCACTCGGTTTACTATGTTGTCTTTCAGTTCTGAACGGGTCGTTATATCTCAAAAATATGATCCAAAAAATATATGGACATCTCCGATAACAATTCATGCCGATTTTGCGAAAGTACGATGGAAATGTCCCATCATATCGTCTTTAAATGCGCAGCCAATGGCGAATACTTCATAACGTCAGACACGGTAGTGAAATTCATAAGAATTCTAAAGCTAGACGATTAGGGCAAGTATAATAGATCTTTTAGGTCACGGTACGTATTGCCTACAATAATAGTAATTATAATAACAATTGTCAGTTCCTTTTTGTATATCAATAACAGCCGTATATTTTTTCTTTAAAATAAAAAAGGGGCACGGTCTGCTTAAGAGCTTAGAACTACGAAATAAATACAAAACGTACAGCTAAGCGGCTCGATTGATAACAGATCCCATCGAAATTGTTATATGATTAATGTGATCTCTTAATATAGTTTATGGTGGTCAACAATTAATATCAAGCAAATGTCTTGTTTAACTAAAATAAATTCCGATAAATATGTTAAGCTTTCGGATTTTTTTTTTTTTTTTTTTTTGGTAACTTTTTAAAAGACAAACTAGCGGATTACTTAAAAAAATTTCCGATTATTTTATAAAATTACGCAAAATGTCGCAAATTTTTATTAGCTTTATAATACATCTTTAGAACTTTTTAAGATTATAAAAGCAAAAAACTATTAAATCGAACGATATTTAGTCGTAAAATTTTTTTGCGATAATAGCGATTAAGTCATTTTACAATATGCAATAACTACTAAGTAAGAAGCCGAATAACAAGTTAAAACGTTGTAGTCGGGCAATATCGTTCATAAAATACCTTAGACTACAATTGTAAGTTAAGCTAAGAATTTAAAAAAAAAAACAAAAATTAACCATTTTAGCCGTATAAACGTGACTTTCCCCACAATTCTTATACAAGATGGAGAAAATAAATCAATATGATCCAATTTCTTGTATAAAAAATTTATCTGTGAAGTGATCACATGAGAGATTAGAGCTTCATGCCGCATTAAAAGGAGTTCAAAATTTCTACATCTGTTAGGTATAATAAATTATTCCTATTAAAGTGATTTTTTTTTTTTAAAGAAATATGAAAAACTGTAATTCTTTTTAATCTAATGAGTTTTTTAATCTAATATTCAGTTAATACAGTTTCTTGCGTGACAGCACACGTCAGTATAAGAAAATTTCATCAAAATATCTTGAATGTCACAACTTATAGGTGGAACATAAAAAAGGACATAAAAACCACAGACAGAAAGACAGACAGATAAACTTATAAATTTAAATTTATCAAAAAAAACAAAATAGTGAAACAAAAAACAAAAAAGATCGCAAATCGATTGCTATAATAAAAAATGAATCTATCTTAAGTCGTTCTACGAGAGTATGTAAATCCGTAAAGACTTAATATACCCGGATAATCCATTGAAGGTATCCGTAGAATATAAAAAGATTTAACTTCAAACTAAAATAAATGAATCTGCATAATATGCTTGACATTAAATTAAACCACCTAAGCAATACCTTGATAATGAATCGTAGCAAACCTAAGAATTGGAATAAGAGAGAAAATCTCGTGATATCATAAGTTTCTCTTAAAGTCAATTGACTCAGTTTACAAAGCATATATTTTTCTAATTACTTTACACACAACACACACACGCTTGCTATGCAAGCTGGAGGTGGGAATCTTCATAGATACTACTAGCCTGTGCCAGTATCATGCACGATTCGCCATGCGCCTACGTACTACGCTTACCCCCCACACACATTTCGGCTACTACTCTCTTCCGCGGGATCACCGTTAGGTACTACTTTGCGGAGGCTGGTTGTAATTAGTGCGCTTCTTTTAGAAGGACCTTAGTGGGTTCTCTTATTGGACTTCACTGCCTCTTCTCTCCGCTCGTGGTCTCTTCAGTCGTCGTAACTCCACTAGAATCTTGCTTACGAACGCGTCTACGATGTTCCAAACTGCTACACTGCTGATCATTTTGTTCGTAATCTCGTTAGTTGGCACATGGGGCCGCCCATTCTCACATCTGCTGCAATGAAATATAACATGCTCCGCCGCGTCTTCCTATGTAACGCATATCGGACAGTTAGCCGAGCTGTCGTGCCCAAATCTATGCAGATACTTACGAAAGCAGCCATGGCCAATCAGGAACTGGGTGAGATAATAGGTTATCTCATCGTAGTGTCTTTCAATCCATCGTCTTACGTTTGGGATAAGCAGGAAACACGAAACGCTACATCCTCAATGAGGCCAAACGTTCGTCGTTTATATTAAGGCGTGAGGAGTGCTCGTTGCCGCGACGCCGTTCATAAATTCGACTCATCTCGTCAGCAAGAATGTCAACAGGCAGAGTGCCTGCTAGCACTAGCGCTGCTTCTTCCGACACAGTGTCTGCCTTAGGGCGTTAAGGCGATATATTGCCGCCAGTTTTCGGTGCACTGCCTTAACGGTCAGTGCTTCCGACCATACCGAGCTCGCGTACATGATGACCGAGGACACCACCGTGGTTACGATTTTCCTTTTTGCTGTTTTTAGCCCTCTCACATTTGGCATCATCCTCGCCAGTGCCGTTTGGATTCTTGCCGCTTTCTTTTCGATGTAATCAATATGACGCCTGAAGTTGAGGCTGTGATCAATTATGATTCCGAGATATTTAAGCGCAGTGGATGACTATGTATTCCTCGATTCTTATCTGGCCCATCTCTGGCTTTTTTCGGCTAATTACAGGCACAATTTCGGTCTTGCGTTCTGCTAGCTCCAGGCCCACCTTGTTTAGCCACGCTTTAGTACGCTATATATATATATATACCTGTGTGTGTGTGTGTGTGTGTAAATATATATATACATTTGTATATGTGTGTATATATGTTCATGTTCTTTACAATTTCATCGGAAATAAAAACGACCTATTGGAAGAATAAACTGTCGTTCCTAGAGTCTCGAATAGACGATCATTATCAAAACCTTAGTTTTAAAAATGATCAAAAATCTTTTCTCATACTTCTATATCCTAACACAGAAATTTTTTTTTTTTTTTTGTGCATGATTGTCCTTCGAAAAGGAACAAAATGCTTGAGTACTTCAGGAGACGAAATGTCTAGCTATCAATACCTACTTATCGCATTTTTCTCTTAAGACTTTACTGGCGTCAGTTTTTTATGCAAAACGAAATGATCATGAGCAAGATTTGTCACAAAACAATTCTAAATAATTTCAAATTATTTCGATGAATCGATGCAACGGATTTATAAAATATATAATAAAGGATTTAAGGTTATTTATTTAATTATGTGAATAACTTCTTCTTAGATACCTTTTGGAAATGTGGTAAAGAAAAACATGCCTGAAAGCCCACTATGCATGCACCCAAACATCAAACACACTTACGGGGAATAATGTTTTTTGTCTGCGTGCCTTTATATAGCGAAAACTAAACACTCATTTACCGAAAACTGTCAGTAGCTTCCGCCAAACACGTTGTGGATACCATGACGAACATATATTACATATATTGCTTATTCACATGCATATATATACGTACAATTATATATATATATGCAATATAAATGACATTACCACATGTTGGGTTCCCAACCGTGTCTATATCTATCACTGTGCATTTCACATTTCTTTCAAGTTCATATCACACATTACATATACGTGCGTGTATAGTTTGTTTGTGTATATATATACATATATTTATAGACATATATATATATATATATATATATATAGAATTATATGTAAGCATGGGGTTACATGAAAGTCTTTCAAATCGGCATTCGCGTGTTAATCTTCGCTTTAATAAAGTGTGGACAACACACAAGAGCATTAAACGCACAGATGCTCTTTTATACCACACAAGTACACCAGCAGCTAACTAACATTGCTGTTATATATTATGGTAATATACAGCCACGAACACATAAATAGCACAAATCACCGTTAAGAATAAGCACATAATTTTTATTAAGAGATCTATAAAAAATCTATTAAAAATTTTATTTTGAACTAAAGAAAAAAAAAAAAAAGTTTCATGATGTTCATCGTAAATCAAAGAACTGAACATAAAACTTAACATAGAATATGCTAAGCAAAACTCGATCACTCGAATACTGTTGTATGGCAGGATAGGGCTGCTACTTCTATAGATTTTTCCTCTTCTTAAATCTCTTAAACTTTAAACGTCTATCTGGAAAGCTAATATAGGTTAATTGATGCCATATTAGTAGAGTTAGATAATTCCTAAGTTCTTTAACATCTCAATTAAATGTTAGCCTTACTTATATCCTATACTTGGATTGCTTGCATCAAATAATGTCTGCTTCGAGAGAGTATTTATTATAAATCTTATATATAATGCTGTAAATATGAATTCTTTCTTTACACTTCTGTGTTGTATTGAATACTTGGCTGAGCATAGAATTGCTAAGCAAAATATGAAATCTTTGCATTGTCTCCTGTCGAGTTTGGCTTCGACACCTTATTTCTGACATCAATTCCTATGTCGAGCTAGACTTAATATTATATGAGATAATTTTTAAAATCATTTAAAATTATTAAATATTTTATTCTGTTCTCTTTTTTTTTTTTTTATTCTTTCAAATACTAAACGTATCGTAATCGTGAATACTTATTCGTAAATTCCTGAAACAGATCGGATCGAAATTGATCTAAAGCTTCTTAATATTAATATTAAGTAAAATAATAAAAATAAATATAACAATAATAATATTCATATGTGTATGTTCATGTATACATATATATATATATATATATATATATATATATTCATATGATTACATATATAGAAAATCATTTTGATATTTTTGCAACTGTTTAATAAATGTTCCCTTTTTAACGGATTTGAAAAATGTTACGAAAACATTGATCTTTTGACATACTTTGTTTGTAGGAGATATCACTTATACTTACACACACACTTATGCACACTTATATAATACATAGACACATATTTTATTTATTCTTTTTGTTTTTTTTCTTTTTTGCTTTTTTTTTTGCTTTTTTTTTTGCTATTCTAATAATAATAAGATTTTTTATTTGTACAACAAACTACTTGATATGAAAGATAAATATCAATATTAAATAAAAACACAGTGTTACACAAAAACAAACGCACTTACGTTCACATACCCATCTATCATAAAAATATTAGCATCAATAGTTAGTTGTATATAAACACACACATATATATATATATATATATATATATATATCTATACACACAAATAGAAAGAAAATAACATATATGTATGAAACACTAAGCTCAATAGATACAAGAAGAAGAAAATTTTATTCGACTATGGCCGAATTTGTCATAGCCCCACCATCATTATCATGTTAACGAAAATAAAAATAAAAAAAAAAATAAAATAAAATAAAATTTCAATACTTTAAATATAATTGATACTAAATGGCTGTAGTCGTACTTTTTCTATTCCATTTTTGTACAAGTACAAGTATAGGATTACGATGACTTATAGAATAGACGAAAAAATATTTGTCGTTCTTTTCGTGTACCATAGTTCCTAAGTAATAAGTTAAAAGCCTATTTTTTTTCTTTTTTTTTTTTTTTTTCTCATGCATTTGAAAACAGTTTTGTGATATACTTTGACCAATTTGATGCATTTTTAATATTAATCTGCATACAAAAGCCTTTAATGTTTTGCGGCCAAATTTAAGGCCGTTATATTTATTACAGACAGACAAACACCCAGACGAACATGATTAAATCGTTTCAAACTATAATACTGATCGCGAGAATACTTTTGTATACTTTTTTTTTTCTAAGATCTCTAAAGCTTTTTTCTCTGAGTGTTGCGCAAACGTTTTAACTAAATGAATATAAGCTCAACCTTCCGTGGTGTATGTTTAGTACAAAAAAAAAAAAAAAAAAAAAAAAAAAAAAAAAAAAATCACATTCGCTCGTTTTATATGTTATGTATGTGTGTATCTATCTATTTATGTATTTAGGTATATATATAAGTATGTATGTAGATATGTATGCTTGCATTGATGTATGTAAGTATCGGTATGTATGTATGTGTACATTCATCATAACGAATATCAATTTCAGGTAATCCTTTTGAAAAAATCTCATCTCGTTTACCCACAAACGCGTTCAAATGTGAAAAATCGTTGTTTTTCTTTTCCCTGCTTAGCCACTGAAAGAATGGTGTTTGCATTAAATTTAAACAAAACCTGAGGCGTTAGAACATTTGTTTTTCTAAATATTTAAGAGGCAAACGGAGAGGGAGAAATAGAAAGAAAAAAAAAAAAAAAATACCCGATATAATATATAAAAAAAACAACGCCCAACATTTTAACAAACATTATGTGTGTGGCATTGAGTTCGATTGTAATACTGAAAAAACTGAGACATTATTTTAACGAGAACTTATCAGTCCCTCCCTTCTTTACATAAATATATAAAAGCAAAAGTCCGTGGCGGTATACCGATAGATAGATTTGTTATATGCCTTTTGCGACAAAAAGAAAAGTGCAATGGTAAAGGTAAAGAGAATATTGCCTGAAATTTTGTGGTTCAGATTAATTTTATTTTTTCATTAAAGGATAGTTATAATGTTAGAAATGTTACAAAAGGCAGGGAAGAGCATTCAAAATTCGACCAATTCAATGACTAATAATAAGGCTTACTTGTTCTTTTTTTTTTTTTTTTTTTTTTTTTTTTTTTCTTTTTTTATTACGTTGGTCTTACATGTCTTTCGTTTTTCTTGCTATGATAGCTTCCCGCCAAACAGACAACATTGTTACTTAATGCCAATCAAAACAATCGCATGTTTGAATGCTACGAAATACTTTTTGCCAATTTATCCATTTTAGGGTTGTTGTTGTTGCTGTTGTTGTCGTTGCTGTTCTTGTATGTACTTCTGTTAGTTGCACGTTCGTTGATCCAATGCTATATGGTGGTATATCTATTAAAAAGAAATCTTCGGCAGTGTATGTATGTATGTGTGTGTGTGTGTGTGTGTGTGTGTGTGTGTGTGTTTGTACGGTCTATGTTGAGTATCGATTTCATAGAGAGCAAAAAACTACGTACATATATTCGTCGTAAATAGCAGAAATCGTCTTCTTCTTTCAGTTCTAACTTTTCGCCTGCTTTGATATATTGTTGTGAATTTTTGGATTATATTGAAGCCTTATATGTATATATATATATATACATGTACCAACATTAAAGTACGTACTTATGTAATATTATTTGTTATTGCTGTCAAGATTGTGATTTCTTTTGGCATATTTCGCTTCACGTAGGTATTGATTATATAAATGGTTTTGCGCGCTTGTTATATTATATAAAATATATTTATATACATATTATATATATATTAATGTACTTCTGTACTTCTCTTGAAAACTGTATATTATTGAGAATTTATCACACAACATTTTAAAAACTTTTTCATTAGCAGCATAAATAGTTTAGTATTTACGTAATAAATCTGTAAAAAATTTTACATGAAATCGTTCGCTTAGTCAGAAAAACATCAAGTGTAATGATTTACTAATATTCAGATTTCTGCTAAACATATTCTGTAAAGATTCATGGTTTAAGCAGTACAGAAGAATTGTTTTGATCCTAACGAAATATACACAAGTAAGAAAGTTATATTCTGTGCTATGCCGAATCTTTTATAAACACCATCCTTATCATAAAAAAAGGTGAAAAACTGAATTGTAATAGATAGGCGTGGCAATGAAAGAACTACCAATGTTTCGGTAAAATTTGAAGCCAATATCCTTCATTTTTGCGGCTAGGAGAATGTTTACCATAGATATTAGTTAGTTAAGCAGCCAGACAGATGAATGGATACGTCTAGGTGAATTCCAAATTCCGTACTGATCATCAATATATACACTTTATGAGACTTCTGAAAAATTCTTCTTAATGTTACAAACAT
>KK351069.1:758990-769645 GCA_000671755.1 Glossina brevipalpis | reverse complement strand
CGTATCTCTTTCTCTCCTTCTCCTTCTCTCTCTCTCCCCTCTTTTTCTCTCCCTCTGCCATTCTCTGTCTATCTCTCTCTTTTTGTCTCCCTTTTATTCTTAAGAGTTAACAAAAACGCTTAGAAATGATACAATTCGCAATACAACAGCTATCATTTTTAAAAATATCGAAATACTAAAGAAAGTTTAAAATTTCTTACCAACCGTGAAATATAACGATTTGCACGAAAGTCAGCCGACTGCAAATCGACAGCTTTAATTGACACAGTATGATCCATGTTGCAGATATGGTGACAATATTATCAACAATGTCATGACGCCACTCAAGTCATAGAAAATTCGCAATAAGCTGCCACAATACTTTGAAGAGAATGCATTCGTGAGAAATTGATTAATATAAATTACAGCTAATAAGATTGCATTTAATACGAAAGGTTAAGCATTCAATTTACAGATTGAATCACAATGGCGAATGCAATACGTTCAGAAGAAAAAAATTAAACAAAACAAAGATTTTCCCCAAAATAGCTATTTACGGAAACTTCTTCTTTCGTTTGCATTTTTGTACGAGAGCTTCCAAAAGTAAAAGTTTGCATCAAACTGACCATTGGGCAAAGTGAATGCTTCAACTTCCTTTCTGGTAAACGAAACAAGTTTATGATGCTCAATCGATTTAAATGGAGCATGATAACGTATGATTTATTGGACAGTGTTGTAAACTACCGTATCGATAAGACATGCGTCTACTATGAACTACCGTAGATCCGAAATTTAATCTCAAAATTACTGATCAATCGCCATCGCAAGGATGAACATATCAAAATAATCTTGAAAAAGATTATGGCTACTGTGGGTTCTAAAGTAAAGATGATGTGATCAAGTATATTTATATTTTAAATTCCCAGTAGTTGATCAATGGAAGCTTATTATTGTTAGTGTTTGATCCCTGAACAAACACACACACACACACACAAACAGAGTAAAATCGTAGTATTCTATAGTACAATGATTTTTATCGAAAAATTTCATCTTAGCCATCTAGAGCGGACTTTAATAAGTAATAAAAAAAAAAAAAAAACTTAATTTTTTTTTTTCATTATTTAACCAAATAAGACATCCACGGATATAACTCTTTTTTTTTAATTTTAACGGAAATTTTAATTCAACCACAAAAGCTTAAGATTTCCTGCATATCGTACTCGTGTGCGACTCCCCTTTAGATGCTTTAAAATTACATGCATAAGAATAACAACAACAACAAATAACATCTACTTGAATAAGTAACAACAATTTCTTAGCACATGTTCGTCCAAACACTTGTTTAAGCATCACTTAAATTAACTTCAATAACCATTCAGCAACACTTCATTTTATTGCTACACGAGTATAACATCAACAACAAACAACACAACAGTGAAGTGTGCGTATATGTGAACTAAATAAAAAAAAAAAAAAAAGGAAAGAAAGAAAAAAAAATTCGAATCCTAATTTCTTGTTAATGTTAAACTTGGTTTCTATTGTTTGTAAAACAGCAATTATGCCATTCAAAAGGAAATTTTACTTGTACATAATTTTCTAACGCCCAGCAGGAGGGTTGTGTGTGCATATATCAACCACCAACTACTACTACGAGTACTGCTACAACAACCACTGCAATTACTACTACTACTACTACTACTACTACTACCACTACTACTTGTACTAGCAGTACTAGTACTGTAGTACTGTTGCAACCGCCACAACCATAAGCATCACCCACTGAAAGAAGGGAAGAATTAAAAAAAAAAAAAAAAGTCGTAAAATAAACACTCGATAAAATATTCCACTGTTTGCCGTGTGTAAATATTCAGCATAAGCACTTTGATGATTCTGTTCATGGTACAACGAATGGCTGGTTGATGGATGAATAGCAAAATATACATATATATATATATATATATATATATATATATATACAAGCAACCACATAAATACACATACATATATGTGTGTGTGTGTGTGTGTGTCTGTGTTTATGTGTATGTGCTCGTATATAAATATCGAGCATAACAATTGGAAGACGAACAAGTGCAAAATTTTTTTTGATGTGACAGCCATACAAATAAACAACCAAACAGTCAAATAACTTGCATGGAAGCCAGCGATCCTTATTGTTTGTTGCATGCTGTTTATTGTTATCCTTGAATGTTTGCTTTACAAGTGAGATGGATAAATAAACGAGCCAAAATTTCCCAAAAGTACTCGCTAGCGTGTGTACATATACATACATACATACATACATATATATACAACACATTTACGTACATTGAAATGTGTACGAATATTACATGCACCAAGCAAGCAAGCAAGCAGGCAAGCAAGCAAGCAGGCAAGCAAAACAATGTTAAACAATAATGAATATAGACGGAGAAGAATGGTTATGGGATGTTGGTTGCCGGAACAAGTGCCGTTTATCGTCGCTTTACAACAAACACTTGAACCGCCGCCACCCTAAACTTTTCATTCAAGACTGCCTGCTGTTTATACTGCTCTTTACACATGCAAGCACACACACACACATACACATACAACTAGATATATATTACTAAACATATGTAGTTTACGTTCACCTTGGTAAAGCTATAGCTAATGTTTTTGTTACCATTTATAAACACACACACACATATATATATATATATATTTATATATATATGTATATGAAAACACGTACATAACATTAATTTCAAATTAGTTTTGCATCATGTGTTTCATGATGTAGAAAAATCATCTTTAAGTTCAAACAACAGACATACGGATGCACACACATCTAAACTTATTTACAAATATAAACGTATAAGAATGAAGATAGCAATAAAACTTGAAAAAAAAGAATTGAAAAATAAAACGTACACAACCTAACACACTCTCACTTACTTACATCTTATCTATCTCCGATATACAAGTTAAAAATTATCTTCCTGCTCGCTTAGTTTCCCACCCATATATACCGTATTCGTTGTGAATACGCTTATATATGTTATGTTTGGTGCTTGCGAGTGTAGCACGATAATGGTACAGATGAAGAAATTTTCTACATGAATGCATTTTGACTTTGTCAAGTTTCTGGCGTTTCATTCACTATTTATTAAGGTTTTTTTTTTTATTTTTTCTTTTGCAGTTTTTCAGTTTTTCATCTTTTCTGTTGTTTTTGCATTTTTTATGAAATTGGGTTAATTCCATATCTACTAAACATAATATATATCAAAATTTACATTTGATACCTGTCTCAGAAATCTGTTCAAAATCATTTACATACAACGCTTTTTTTTTGTTTTTTTTTTTTTATTATTTTCATGCTATTATTATTCTCTGACATACATACTTAATAACATATACCGGATGAAACTTTAAAACGGATTTTATTAAATTTAACTTGTCTTCTTTCGTGTTCGTTTGCTTGTGCTTTCAAGGTTTATAACAAAAAAAAAAAAAAAGAAAAAAAAAAATGCTTTTACTGTGTACTCTTAAAAACATAAAATTCCTAATTCATTTGACCTTGAAAGTGAATTTATTACATGCAACTATAAATCATACGAAAACTCCCAGGATTTATTTAGAAAAAAAAAAAAAAAAGAAACGAAAAACAAAAGTTCTCCAGGGATAACTTTATAATACTTAGTTTCTGTTCAGTAAATGCATTATATTTAACCACGACACAGATATGAAAACAGACGCACAAAATTTTGTTAATATCGTAACAGTTGGTAAAAAGCACTTGCCTCCTATTGCAAGCGCTACAACATTGCCATCGCCACCGCCGCCGCCGCCGCCGCCGCCATCAACACCACCCTCAGCATTACCACCCTTCTAATCCAATAAATTATTATACTCAATGATACGTAATCTAATCCATAACAGATGAGGCTCAATTGCTTATAACCGTTATCGTTCCTTTCGCTATCATAAAAGTTTCTATTTAAGTAGCTATTGTTTAGGTAGATGTTTAGGCACGTCTGTGATACGGGGATGCCTTAAAAAGACAATAAAAAAAAAAAAAAAAAAAAAAAAAAAAAAAAAAAAAAAAAAAAAAAAAAAAAAAAAAAAAAAACGAGTTATTGCAAGACAATGTATTCATGCGACTTAGTACGAAGTTTTGATACCTTTCAGCTAAAACCGTAACATTAATAGGTCAGTAAGAAATAAAACTATAGCTGTAATGTCAAAGTCATTTTACATAAGATTCACAGCAGAAACCGCTATTATTTGTCTGCCCCACATTTTCCTTTTGCAAATGAATTGCGCAAAGTATTCACTATCGAAGTCAAAGCACATGGGTACTTATCGATTTTTTAATGAAACACAGTTCTTTATTTAATAATAAATGTTCTTTTTGTCCGGATTTATAGTTTATATTTAATGTTTACTTTTTTCTTATGAATCTAAAGTTTACCGTTACAATACAGTTAATTGTCAAATATTTTCTATCACATTTATGATCGTTTTGATTATTTTCTTCAAAAACAAAAATATCATTTAATTTGTCCGAAAATATGATTTACAATAACAAGTTAAATTCGAGACATCATGTATTAGATATTTTTTTATTATTATTATATTAAATATAAGTTCCACATTAATATATTTTTATAAAATAGCAAAAAAAAAATGTCATTTGATCTGTTCGCAAATATGATTCATATTTATGATCTGTTTTTCTTTACGCGGAATATATGATTTACAGTCAAACAGCTCAATTTCGAATTCCGTATAACAGATGTTTTGTACCATGCACACGTTTCGCATTATTAGTTTTTGATAAAGCACAAAAAAAAAAAAAAAGAAATAACATTTCATGTGTCCGCAAATATGATTCACATTTAATTTTCTTTACTTTGTCCGGCAATATAATAGACGATATGCAATTTTAATAATTCATTTCTTAATCCATAGTTCTATTATCAACTAAATCATCTACAGATATTCATCATATGTTTTCTATCTCAGATTTTTCACTGAAAAGTTGCGTGAATAATAAAAACCAAAGGACACACACAGACTGTCAAGATTTTCTTTAACCTCTTTGTGTCTATGTTAAATACAAAAGTATTTTTCTTTCTTTCTTTTTTGTTTTTTTTTTTTTTGTTAAATCAAAGAGCTACGAAAGAGGCAGAATGATACACACACAACAAATAATTAATCAATTGACAAAAAAAAAAAGACTGCTTCACAGTCTTGTTACAATTTAGAAATGAAAACTGATACTGAAATCAGTAGAATTCCCCAAAGAATGACAACATTTTATAGAGTAAAGGCAATGTAAACGAAATCACATAATTCAAAGTCAATACCCAAAGGATTAAGAGGTAGAAATAAATGAGAAAAAATATATTTAACCAAATTTACTCATCACATTGATGTTGATGAAAAACTTAAAACTCTTAAAATTGTTGTTTGTTTGTATATTAAGCAAACGGATACCGGTAGAGTAGTAAAATCATAGCAAGTAGTATATGCGTAATAAACGCAATAGCCCGCCAAATCAAATTATACAACAATTAGAAATTCGAATAGGACGCGTGTTGACCTCATGCGTATTTCGTGATACGTATTTTTGCCTTTTTATTGCCATTGAGTTTGCAAATGCAAAATTCGTCTCATTCCTGTATGGGTTTAAATTGAGAAAACCTTGAAATTGTGACACGTGCCGCACCCATGCAGCACTCAAAATCATTTCATTTACATTATCGTACATGCGTTTGAGATTAGCATAACAAAATGATAAACATATGCACATGTTCCAGAATTCGAATCCATTTAAAGGAATCACATCATTAGCTTGTTAGGTCGTTAGATAAAATTATGACAACCATTGAAAATTTATCACGTCTTTCTGTTTTTATTTTTTGTTTTTGATTTTGTTGATTTGTTTTTTTTTTCTTCTTTTTCATATTTCTTTCCTTATAGATTCTTTAATGGGATCAGCGAGTGAAGATGAAGATGATGATGACCCACCGCATTTACGAGGTTCCTCTCTTGGACTTGGTGTTTTGGGACCCAACGGTCCGGATTCAGCGGGCGGACCACTGGGAGCATCAGATATTTCAGTACAAAGTATGAGTACCGATAGCAAAAATACCCACGACGATTCAGATCAGGTAAATGGTAAATATAATTATATGCATGTGCCTCATTTCCCGGCACACGATCGGTACCTTTACCTTTACCTTACATATTATATATAGATAATAGCGTTTTCGTAGATCTCATAAATAAAGTAAATACTTATTTTAGTTCATTAAAAGTTACTTAAGTAAATGACATTCACTAAAATCAAAGCATTTATAAAAGAAGACCAAAAATAAGAGAAAACATTGAACACCAAGCTTGACAATAAATACAAGTTCTAGTCTTCAGGGTGCTTGATCTATACCACGATACCTTATAAAATAAAAAAGCGTTATTTCCTGTTCAAGCCAACTTTTTTAAATTCTTCTCAACTTATCCATTTTTTGAATTCCCTCTCCGGAGCAGTGCGAACAGTGATAGTAAATCTAAATAATTGATCTGGAAAATCCTAGAAAAAAAAAAAATTCTTGAAATAATACGTTCACCTTAAATCCTTAGGATGCTGACAAAAAATGATACATTTATAAGTTAGAAATAGCGCTGACAGTTTTGACTTAATTTTCAAAACTTTTAAAAACTCTTTTCATCTTATGAATTTTGGTCTAAACCTTTTTAATGTGAGAATACGAAACTTTTATTAGACAGACACGAATATCATATCACGTTACATTTTCGTTTATAACAAAAGATAGAATACGAGAAAGAGTTGGAGTTGGTACGATTAATGACTATAGTGCAGAGCTTGAAAATTGGAATTCTGAAATTTTACAAAACGATTTCGCAATTTTGGATTAATTTTTAAATGTAATAGTAGAATTTTGAATGTTTCCCTAGGGGCTATCAATCAAACGTCTGCATTACAAAAACGTGAATTATTGACCGTTATACTAGTATAACTTATAGCCCACTTTCTTTACCAATTGTATGTAGCTATTTATATTGCAGGAAAAAATATAAACAAGGTTCATGTTCCGTCCAAGTTAGCTGACTCCGCCCAAAATAGTAACCTATAGTAACCTTAAGATATCAACAAAGTCAAAAGCGAATATCACAATTAGCAAAACAAAAATTTATATGAAAATTGTGTTATAAGATTTCATTGTGAAAATTATGATCTTCTCATAAAGCTGCACTTTTGTTCCGACAACAACTCAATTAAATCAAGACTTTCTTCTAATTCAGCCTTCACTTGCTTATGAGACAAAAAAAGTCCCGCGACGGAACTTCCAAATAAACCAAATAAATTTTTCAAGTTATTTTACAATAAACGAAAAATTTAATGACAAAAATAAACGCGATTTTCTTTATAATTTTACATTTTGTTTTTGTTGTTACAAATTTTAATCTCAACGCATTAGCATTTCACTTAATGAAATATCTTTCACTACAATAAGCATTTATCGAAAATACAAATTGAAAATGAAATCGAATCAATAAAAAGTTAAGATTTGAAAAATTAATTTAAATCGCGCAAATGTTTTGCGAAATTTCGTGAAAGAAAATTTTCATTTCTAAGTTATTAAGTGTTCTAGTTAACTATATGATGCCATTAGATATTCAAAAACAAGTAAAGCTAAATGAGATCAAGTATAATCTCAAGATGTATGAACTAATGAATCCTTTTATAAAATTTATTGAAGTTTGGAATTGTAAACACAATTGATTTTATCTAATTTCCCTATGAAATCGTGCATATAGACTTAATACCTCCCAAAATACATGAAATCTATACATTTTTTTTTTTTTTTTTGCTTTTAAATAATCATACCGATGGTGGATATCTGTCTAAATGTTTCGGTGTGTGTGTGTGTGTGTGTGTTGAATTTTGAAACCAAAAAAAAAAAAAATAAATAAATAAAAAATTAAAATATTTTTGTAGGGATCCTTAGATGGTGACCCTGATGGTCGAGGTGATTCCCAGGCGGAAAATAAAAGTCCCGACGATGCCAACGGTTCAAAAAGACGTGGTCCACGTACGACGATAAAAGCCAAACAGCTAGAGGTGCTAAAGACAGCCTTTAATCAAACACCGAAACCGACGCGACATATCCGGGAACAGCTTGCGAAAGAAACCGGATTACCGATGCGTGTGATACAAGTAAGTCGCTCTCTCTTTCTTTGCTTACTAAATATTTAATATAAATTTTGCATTGATCGAAGGAAGTACACCACTTCCGTTTAATCAATTTCGCAAGTATCTACACCTAGACTAGAACATGCACACATACCTTATATAGTTTAAATTTTATATAAAGGAGATACAAGGAGATACATTAACACATATTATATACATATATATATATATATATATATATAGATACAGATATATAGATATAGATATAAATATATATATGTATACATATATATGTAGATGTGTATCTATCTACCTATTCCCTTACACAAACCTATAAATATGTCGACAAACCTAAACGAATACTATGTGTGCATGCATATGCATATAATATTTAAAACGATCTTTATATGTATGTAGATATGCCAATACTAAAGAAAACGAAAAAAAAAAAAGAAAAAAAGAAAAAATATAATAAAAAAAAAATACGTTTATGATGTTGCTGGTAAATAAACGAAAAAGAAATTTAAAAGATTTATGCTCTTTTTATGCTGATGAGTGGAAGTCAGTTACGAATTTGCAAAATTAAAATCCATACTTTGTCTAGAGAGATTGGAAGCAGAAAATCATTCTTAAGAAACAGCAACTAACGACAGCGGCAACGACGACTTTTGCCATATTACTCGGTTACGGTCGACCAGACACCACATGCACGATTTACCTCGTCGTCCGTTCGATGCTTTTTGGTGGTTAAGTTGATGTAGTTTCTTTGCTTCCAAAGCTTCGAAAAAAATTTCCACTTTTCTGTTAAAATGCGTTTTTTTTTCGCTTTCTGAGATTACACAAAGACTGTATATTGATACATATACATATACATATATATATATGTTTGTGTATATATATCTGCATAACCCCTATTAACCAACACAATTGAAAGCATTCAAAGAAAAAAAAAGAAAAAGGTAGAAAAGCTGTATGTTTCTACGTACGGTATATATGTACATAAAAAATATATGAAATGAGTAACTAAAAGAGAAAAATGAAACCAGCCGTCAATACCAGACATTCACATTACAGCAAAGCCTAGCGAAATTGTTATGGTTAACCACAAAACGCCAGACCGACATACAAACGAAAAATATCCAACAATAATAATAATAATAACAACAACAACAATATATATATATATATATATATAAATATATTTATATACTGACAAAGAATTCCAAATAAATGCATTCTACAACATTTAGTATAAAAAAATGTAATGCTTTTCATACTGAATACATCTCTATCTATACATATATATACACACACACATATATATATACAATATATATATATACATATATATATACAATATATATATTGTGTGTACATAATTTTTTTAAATATTTTCATTCTCTTCTAAAATATTTTCAGAAAAACGTCAAAATATCAATATTCATATTTTTAGACAAACGTTTTGAATTTAAAAAAAAATTTTTTAATTACTTTAGATAACAATTACTAACGGATTCAAATCTGCAGGTTTATGACTAATGACTACCTACCTTATGCAATTATCAAAAGAAAAAAAAAAAGAAAAGTTAAGAAAACTCTTTCGTGCGAATCCCCCCCTCCTAATCAGTTTGATGTGAATTCTTTTACAGTAACACGATTCTATCAAACATATTGCGCTGGACTTTTAATATTGAATTCGTTCAATTTTATTCAAAAAAAAACATACAAATCTCTAAAGAATTTTGCAAATGTCTATATATAATTCAGCTTTGATTTTCTTGTTTGCTGTATGGTATTGAAAATATGCTCCAAAAATGTATGAAAAATTGAGTATTGATTGTTGATTGATGGGGTAAGGGTTTGTTTTAGACCGCTCACAAAGTATAAATAGATTTGACATTTGCTCCAGTTTTTACCATTGTATCCTGGTGCAATTGATATTGTAAACTTTGACGACCCAAATGCAAGGCATCTCTCAATTTATGGCCTATTTCCAATGCAGCTTCCCTATTATAGCCATTTGCAGTCCAAATAGAAATTTTATTATGCTTGTTGCGTATGTTAACCACAGCACCACATATCTGATCGGAATGATCAAAAGCCTCACCGATTAAACATAAAAGCACATCTAGCCATAAATTATCGACCTCAGTTTTAGGTGTGCAATTTAAAGTGATAACCCAACGTCCACCTTTTTTATTAGCGGCATCCTCCCACATAGGTCGTATGCCTTTTTTGAACAGTGAATAATCACTGCCGATCTTGATATCAGACGGTGGCTTAATATGATTATAAAGGCTCCAGAAGTCTTCTGCAGTATCGAAGCTCATAATCTCGTTTTGCATGTCTTGCCAGGATTTGGAGCGATCATTTTCTAAGTACCACAAGGTCCATGTATTTTGCAAAGGATGTTTGAGCATGTGTTCTGTGCGAACTTGTTCTTGCTCTTTATTCTCTTCTTTGGTATCATCGGGGT
>KK351069.1:733978-753062 GCA_000671755.1 Glossina brevipalpis | reverse complement strand
ATATATATATATATATATATATATATATATATATATATATATGTATGTATGTATGTATGTACAAACATACATCGTAGATGGAAACATATTTATCTAGACAGTTGACGGGTTGTTGAAATGTAAAGTGTTCTTTGCTATCGGTGTCGTGATCATCGTCACTACCGTCACCAACAACATCAGTACCAACATATAATACAACAAAAACAACAACAAGAACAAAAACAAAAACAAGAACAAAAAGAACAACAACAACAACAACAATAATAATAATAATAATAATAGCAATAATACATCATGTATCCCATCGAAAAGGAACCGGTCACAAGTGTGAGAGAGCGTGTGTATCTTACTTAATATTTTAATACATCGCTATGTCATTCAGTCAGTGAATCATTCATTGAATTTGGTTGCTTTACTTAAGTTGTCACAAACTGTCAACTGTTGCAGCTTCATTAAGTTGCCATACGGAGAGCTAAATGTCAAAAATCTGATCAGATGAATTTCATCTTAGCACATACCGGACGAATGTGCGGTAGAAGCTGGAATTCTTTGAAAACAGTAGTTTACATTTGTGGGCATCACCTGGAATTAAGCACCATGTTCGTACAAACACACACACATACACATACAAAAATATGTATATATATATATATATAGGTATATACGCGTGTGCGTGCGTGTGCGTGCGTGTGCGTGCGTGTGTACAAAAAATAAAGGAAAAAAAAAACAAGCTAACACTCAAACACATTTATCAAATCGGACAAATCATATCGAAAGATAAAAACTTAATATATATGTTTGTACGTTCGTAAATGCGTTCATATCGAGATTGCCTGGAGAAGAGACATCTGTTTCACAAAAACCTCAAAACTTAAAAAAAAAAAAAAAAAGCATACAATAAAAATAACCCAAAACGGTTTTAAATCCACTCAAGTGTGTCTTTCATATCAGCGGGACATTTTTTTAAAACACTACAACAACAACAACAGAAGATTTTGCTAAAGTTGCAAAACTCAAAAAATCTCAACATCAACAGCATCGCAACTCTGACAACGGCTTAAACCTGACTTTTGACACTTTGGAAATTCATCCGTATGCATATATACATGCATATACATATACATACGTATGTATATATATATACATATATGTATATTAGTATATTTACATAGATAGTACGTAAGTATTTATATATGAATGAAGCTTTTCAAAGGTGTCTGTGCTGATAAGTCCGGAAAAAACCTTTCATCCGTATTATGCAGTCACATATCAGTTAATGTTGATATTGCTGGGGTTGAGGTTTATTTGAAATGTTTACAAATTTTTCTTCCGGGAAGAACATCAGCCTTGTTTGTGTGCCTATGTTTAAGCTCCATACACCGATATACATGCTTAAGGTTTTGCAAAAATTTCATCAATAAAAATGAAACATTTACATAACAAAAAACAAAAATAATTTCTTTAAACACAGTTTCAAACAAAATTTTCACATGCTGTACGTCTTCAATAACTACTGATTTTTTTTTTTTTTTTTTAAGTTCATAAAAACAAATTGTCCTTCAATTACGCATTTTTTAAATTCTTTAACAAAACTTATTATAAAAACTAAAATAAACAAAAAAAAAAAAAAGAAAAGAAATTTAATAAATAAATAATAAAAAGGATTTAATTACTTTATAACGCCAACACGATTCACGTATTCTCTATACTCTCGTATGAATGCTTTCAAGCTTACCCATGTCATGCTCGATTTAAAACACCTACTCTACTCCACCGCAAAAGTCAATGGTACGTCCCGAAAGCACTCATATATGATGAAGATAAACTAAAGCAAAATACTGGCGCCAATCATAATCTCAGCGAGCTTACAGTTTGCTTCTTTTTTTTTTTTTTCTTTTTACGTTTCATTGAAATTTCCAACAATGAAGTCTTGTCACCATTCATAGATCACCAAAACAGATGAATGCAGCTTGAACGTTCATCATCCGTCGGTTGTCTTAATGATACTTGCTTTCAAAAAAAAAAAAAAGAAAAAAGAATTTTAATCTGATATATAATTTCATATGTATTCAGGCAGGAGTACGCAAACCGGCAGGCAGGCAAGCAGGCAAGCAGGCAGGAAGGCACAGCATTTGCTATATCTTGCTGTACAAACATATTTAAATTAGAAAAGAAACGCTTTGGTTTCATTGAGCTTCAGTTAAGCATGCACAACAACGCATTAAATGAAGTGTTTAAATAAATAAGAAACCAGTTATATATAAGAAAAATTAACGCAGATATATAAAATATAAAATAAAAAATAAAAAATTAAAAATCAAAAAGGAAACTTAATTAGTGGTGGTGGGAAAGCAAAAAAAAAAAAGAAGCTGATTATAACGATTATTAAGTTCATTAGTATGTCGCCAGCAACATCCGTTCCGATAAATATTATTTAATTAGAGTTCGATGAGTAGCTGGCGGCATCAAAAATTGTAAACCTAAAGTACGATCAAGTAAATTTCCCATTAACTAATTAAATGTAATTCATTATTATCATCAACTAATAGTTCGATATTCAATTATAATAGAAATTCTTAATAGTTCTCAAAATGAGACGAAATTGTATTCGATTTAAATCGAATACTTATTTACTAACACATTTCATAATTTATTCCTTATTATGTCATAATTATGTAAAAAATGTAATTAAAATAATTTAAAAATATAAGCAGGCAGCATGCACATTAAGTCTTGTTTTATTTCTCTCTGTCACACTATACCGCCGCGTGGAGCATCTTTACGTTTCCAACACTCACAACTATGCATAGAATTCAATAATATTTTGGTTCAATTCGTTTTCCAATAGATGGCTTTAACAAAATATATGGTAATGGATAACAAACATATGTAGACGTTGTTCAATTAGTATTTAAGCATTCGTCAACAGAGTCCCATCGACCAACACTAATCGATTTGTGTTCTTGATCGTAAGGTTATTTTCGATTAAAAACAAGTAAGAAAATTATATTCGATTATGGCGAATCTTTTATACCCACGACCTTTATCTTACAAAAATGAGGAAAAATTAAATTATAATAGGTGGGCGTGGCAGTAAAAGAACTTCCAATGTTTCTGCAAAATTTCAAGCCGATATCTGCATTTTTGCGGCCAAGAGAATGTCTACCACAGACATTAGATAATTAAGCAGCCACAAAGATGGACAGATGTAGCGACGGATACGTTTAGGTGGATTCCGAATTTCATACTGAACAAGAATATATACATTCTAAGTGGTTCCGAAAACATCTTTCTTAATGTTGCAAAAAATTTTCACAAACAGAATTAAATTTTAATATTCTATTATATCGAGTAGGCGGGGTCGATCCTTTCCACTTTTGCACAGAGAATACGGGAGAGCTAGCGCAACATTTTTGAAAATTTTTCTAATTTGATCTGCTATGGTTTACAAGTAATCAGTAAAAATCCATTTTTTTTTTTTTTTTTTGCTTCCAAAAGCAGAGATGTTGTTAGTCTACGTCGTCCTCTGAGCGTGTCCTTTGACCGATTTAGCCGAGTTTCAATATCAACCTGCGTGCAAGAACTTCCAATGGTTCTGCCAAATTTGAAGATGATACGTTCATTTTTGCGGCCAAGAGAATGTTTACCACAGACAGACGGACAGACGGACATGCTTAAATCGCGTCTAAATTTGATGCTGATCAAGAATATATATACTTTGTGAATTCTCCGAAGTTTCCTTTTGGTAATTACAAACCAAATGACAAAATGAAATATACCCTTCAACTTCGGTGTTAGTGTTAGTTTATGAACGAAAAATCTCATAATTTGCAAAAAAAAAACTTTACTTTTCATGCTTAATTTGAAAGATGATGCTACTAAATCCTTACAAGCGATGAACAATGATTGCGTTACGATATCACAAATAGTACAAATAGCCATGATCTGGACTAGGCGAGCCATTAACATAGAAGATAAAACTGAATATCCATGGCGGCGCCATTTGGTTTGGTCAGAGATGGGTGCGATGTATTATAATTTATATGAAGCAAATGAAGCTATCATTAGGTAAAACATTACTGAGACGTAGTTGGGACAAAAAGCCGACTCAATATGTGAAAAGTCGTGACGTCATGAGTTTTCAATATGACGAAATTCGGCCATATTCAACAAAACTCGTCCAGAAAACTTTAGCAGCACTAACCAAAAATATATTTTACTGTCCCGAATTGTTATTAGCAGACGTTATTCCTTGTAATTAACACTATGATTGTAATTACGATTACCATAATCGATCGATCTGATCGATCTGGGAGCTTCTATTTGTATACACAATACGTCCTTTCTTGCATAGCCTCAAAGTGCCAGTTGCCTTTGTCTCTATTCATAATTGAGAGAAAGTAGTAACCAACAATGGACAATACTTGAATTAATCTGTTCAAATATAATAAATGTATTCAAATAAATGCATATTTGACTACCAAAAATTAATCGAGTCAAGGTTAAAAATAAAATTCGTAGTGTTTTTACTCATCAAAATTCAAACATATTTTTTCTTATATTTGATATGAAAATTATTAAAAGCACCGCATTTACCGCATTGTGTACGATTGTAATGTAATCAATATAACTAAGTCAGAGCATCCCATGATGCACGATCCTCTTCGAATCTTATCGACAACAAGGCATTGCTTTACATGGCCTCGATCCAGGTTTTGTTGCTGCTTATACGGTTTCGTACAACTTGGATCACTGGTATTCGCCGCATTGCTGTATTAATAAAATGAAAAAGTGATTCACCGATAGAAATTCGATCCATTACAATTTTCACCGTTAATTAATGTGGTTGTGAAACACCCAGCAAAATATCGAGCCTTAAACAAATAGATTAAAACTATTGTTTTTTTGTTTAATATGTAGTTCCGCAGCGATACTATAAAATAAAATCTATCTGTCTTTCTCCATTTTTTTAAAGAATTTCCTCGACTTTACAAAAGATTAGTTGACTAGAGCTCGGTGTTCCAATTGATAGATAAAATATCTTCACTATAAATATCACAAATTTTTTCGCAAACCTACGAAGACATCACGACACTGTTTCGTTGGTCACTTTTTTTTTTTTTTCTTTTTTGATTACTTTTAAGGAAAGCTTTCTTGCTTGAACGTAACTTTCATTAATTGCTTGCCCTTTGCATTAACTTTGATTCTAAAATCTATTTGTGTTATTAATACATGGCTAAGCTATATATATATATATATATATATATATTATATATATATATATATATATATATATAGCTTATTTATACTTAAGACATCTAGTCTGGTCTAAATTTTACAAAATACATAGATACTCTGTAATAATATGAATGAAAAGCTTATAAAGAACTCAGCAATCAAAACATTTACTTCTCACTTATTCACACTTAGTTTAATGTATCCAAATATCGTTACATACATATATGTGTCTAACACACAAGATCCTTTATTAATAATATTTTTAAGTGAATTTCAATTACATACTTATTTACGTTTGATATTCTAACTATGAGCTCAACGATATGTCAAGATCCAGAAAAATCATTGTTAAAAAACAAAAAAGGCAAAAAAAAAAAAAAAACAAAGAAACAAAAAAACACTTCAGTTACGGAACATCACCAAATATGTATTTTTCAACAGCTCGACACGCTATGTTTCAAACCAACAAAATAATCATAAACATCAACTACAAATTATATGTTATTTTAACCCTTAATCGATACAACAACAGTCACATTACGAAAGCACCAAACAGCCAAAGGAAAAAAGCAAGCAACCTGATCGTAACAACATGTATTCACAATTTCGATTGCATTGTTATGGCCTCTATGAAAATTCGAATGTATTTGGTTTGTCATCAGCGTTCGTAACAAGAGTTCAAATCAATATTGAATTTGAAAAATCAAAAAAATTATTACAATGTGATGCGATGCGATAATGTACGATCTAACGAACTTCTTGCTTTTCTTTTCTTTTTTTTTTTAATATAAAAAAATCAAATTATTTTAATCTTTACAAAAAAGTATTGTAGACGCCGGCTTGTTTATGGAAATTAATCGAGAAATCGCAATTTGTGACATTAGAAATCTCGAAACTATTGGATTTAGTTGAACTAACAACGATTATAACTTTAGTGAGTCTCTCTCCAAGTATGTGATCACACTTGAACAATTTGACCAGAAGTATCCAGTTGGTGCCTTTGCTAGAAGGCGTCATGTCTCGTCCTAGAATTATAGTTTCCTTATTCGCAAGCTCTCTGAACATACTATGAGTATCTGGGGAAACCTAGAAGATTATCTCTTCGAGAAAATTGCTGGCTACACTTTTTGCAGTTTGCAAAATCATAGTAGTAAGTATCTATTTCCTGATTGCTGGGAACGCCTGTTCGAATAGTTTTTTGGTAGCTGTGTTTACTCTCAAAAATCGCGGCAACATCAAATATTTGAGACGCGTTAGATAGGTTTCGCCTTATAAGAGGAGAGAAGAACGCGTTCCATACACATGTTCTTGTACTGAACTTGCAGGGTAGACATTCCTGGAATCCTGTAAATTTTGCTCACTCTTTGTATAATATCGCGGACACCATAGTCAGGTCTAGCCTTTGCGGCAGAGACCCACATTAAATCCCCATTAAACGAATTTGAGAGAAGTTGTGAAAATTTCTAAACTTCCAAAGAAAACTAATCAGGTATATGGATATTGTCTTAGTATACTGAAAACTGAAATGAATCTTACAAAGTACTATGAAAACCAAACATTATATTAGAAAATTAATTCGATCTTGAAAAGTATAATGAATGCAGTGCTTGTACACTGATGAATGGAAAACTCGGATATCTTCCAAAGTAAACTTAATTTTTGGAAAAAGGATCTTAGCCAAAATAAAGACTAAGAATTCGAAATGTCTGCTAAAAATAATTTAAACAAAAAATAATATATAATTCGATGCATAAGTAATTTGAAAAAAACTGACGTTGTCTCGAGACATGCACGCTTTGTATGTAAAATTGGTTGAAAAGTAAAGAAAATTTCGAAGAAATAATTAATTTGGTTTACCCACACAACGTCTCCATAGGGAACGAAGAATTTAAGGGATTTCAAAATTATTTTGAAAAAATAACCATCAATTCGTAGTCATGCCAGCAATTGCTGAGAGATATTGAAGCCACTTCTAAATGAATAGAAATTTAGAATTTGATACAAATTAACTGGATCTTTCGTATTATTCTAATAAATAACAAAAAATCGAAGTAACATCCAGAGTATTTGGAAAAATGTATTGGTTCAATTCATGGGTACATCATGTCCACGAATTATGAACGAATCAATGAAGCAATTTTTCAGAATATTGCAGAAAATTTGAACCTAAATATCATTTTTTGCTATTATATATATGTACAGACCCTTTTCTCTGTAGTGGTCATTTTGAATATCGACCTAATTGAATTGAAATTTTTTTTTGTGAATCTTAAAGAAACTCAAATCGACAACAATTTTATATTTGACGATTACATTACGTGTATATTTATAAATTTATATATATATATATATATATATGTACATATATAAATACATATATATATATAAATTTTCTAAAATTTTCTTACATATAGATAATGGGTGTTAAATATTCGGCTCCAATTTAATACATAACCGCTCCCTTGTTTTATATATTTTTTTTTTTTTTTTTTTATAAACGAAAGATAAATGATGTAGGTTAGCAAGTGTGTGCCGCCGTTTAAAATAATTTGCCGTAATTTCAGCCACCAAAGTGAACTGAATCAAATTCATATATGAAGAGTTCTTTTAAATCATCTTGAAAAGAGAAGAGCTTGAAATTATGTTGTGTGCGGCGGAGGCTAATCGAAACAGCGCCACAATTATGTATATATATATATATATATATATATATCCGCTATATATATATATATATAACCCAACAACAAAGTTAGTCCGTCATATTTTCTTAAACCTATAATTTCGATAAACATTTTGAAAAGCGTAACACATCACAAATGATTGATCTTTGATGACCAAAAGAACAAAAACAAGAAATAAAAATAAAAAAATATGATGAACTAAACAATATAATGACTTTTATATAAAAAAACAAAGACCAAAAATAACAAAAAAAAGAAAAAAACAAAAACAAAAACGAAAGCACACCACGGAAGTAAAACATTATTTGAGTGAGCGATCGCAAATATAAACATGTGTTATGTCCGCTTAAAAACGGATCGGAGAGAATTAAGAAAAAAAAATTGAAAAAAAAACACAATTTTTTTTTTTGACTTACATTAAACAATTTCAAAATGTAAAGTTTCGTGAGACTTATTATGAATAATCTCATGATGATATGATACCTCCTCCCCGTCTCTACAACTGCTCATTTACAAACTATCGTTTCAAATGTTAAACTAAATTAAAAAGATATTAGTATAATCAGCACTAGTAGTATGTTAGTTATCATCTAAAACTTGTTCGTTCAAACTTGTATTAAAAATATAGTCAGCGCCTTGATGAATACAGTAAGAAATTTTTATTATCTTCTTTTCTACGATTCAATGGTGAGACCTCATGTAAGATAACTCGCATTAATCGAATGTAGTAGAATTTTTTTTTTTTTTTTTTTTATTAAAGATATAGTTAAGCTATAAGTAAAATATCTTCGCTGTGAACGATTTTGTGATTGAAATGATTAACTTCTATGATTTGATTATGGGGGTCCGCATTACGCGAAAGTAATATTCCAAGTAATTTTCATTCAGCTTCGATATGTAAGTTAAAGTTTGCGTAATATACGTCACACTGTATTCCAGTACAAAAACGCTTGGAATCAATCAATAAATTTGAGTTCCTAACAATATATTCACGTGTCTGTGTTTAGCCACAATATTCTTTTTTCCTTCTTCCTTACTTTTATGGTTTATAAGAATTGAAATTTTATAAAGTATGTAACCATGAGTTGAATTTTTTGCAAAACGATTCGATTATACGTTTATCAGAATAGTGAGTCCAATGCACTTTACGTTGTCGTAATAGAATGAAAACCTATTTTACAAAATACCAAAGAATTGAATAACTTCCCAAGAAATTCTGACATATTATCCCACGACCTACGGTATATATAGAGTTTCTCATTCTTATTGAATTCGCAAACAGCAAACTAAAATAAGTGACGACAAAATCTCAAAAAAAAAAAAAAAAAACTTAACCTTAAGAAAATCAACGAAAAAAAAATGCCGCCGCTCCTCTATGGGAATGCTCGATATATTCATTAATTTAACTAAAATCATTCTGTATACAGACACACAAGTGAAGCTGCTTTAATTCTAGATGGGTAGTTACGCTTAAATAGCATTATTTCTTATACATATTTCATGCCTTGACTGGCGATAAATTTTCTTAAGAAAAAAAAAAAAAAAAGAACGAAGTAAGAAAAAAATCAAAGAAAATTTCACAAATTTTATTCAAGCCGTTTATTACTTTCCGGACTTGTTATGGCCTGCTTTATTATAGCCATGCGTCTGCATATGTAATAAAACTGAATGTGATAAAAACTCATAAAAAAAAGGCGATAAAAAAAAAAAAAAAACAAAAAAAAAAAAAAAAGAATTTAAAAAAGAAAACAAATAATGCAATCCATCATCATACATGATTGTTAACAATGTTTTTAGTGACGCGACGCTTCTGTGTACCAACCACCAACCAAGAGTTGTCACTATAAAATGGATAATAAAGCGTTTTTCAAATACATCACTTTTCGTAATATTGCAACGATATAACCAGTATATGCAAACAGTACTTTTCAATTAGCTGAGCCATATGTTTTTAATTTAAAAAGAATTTTTATTTTTTTTTATATAAGAATTTGATTAATAAAAAACTGCATAAGAACTATTAAGTGGATGCTGGTTGATGGAGTAAATAGGGGAAAATAGGAGAAAATAGGTAATATCTTAAAAAGCTACTAAGTTTAAAATGTATGCTGACCATAGATACAACATTTTTTTCCTCTAAGCAATTTCATGAAGTGTTCTATATGACCATCAGTTGAGCGTTCAATGTCATCGAAATCTCACTTGATTAGAGTTCATGCGAAATTTTAAATCGATTTCTTTTTCCTTCTTGAAAACATTTTGCAGTTTTTTGCTAAGAAAGCTTTTTAGAGTCCGTCTTCACAAGTTCGATGTCTTCATCTAAACCGAAACTTTCTATTTGATACTTTGATACTTAATGAAGTTCATTAATAATTTGATGAATACAAGAAGAAACGTTTATTAATAAGTTGATTTGAAAAGCTGACATTAATCAATTTTTTTATTATTACTAGTGGCATCTCTGGAGTAGAGACCATAAGCGTAGTAATTTGCAATATATAATATATAATATATAATATATAATATATAATATATAATATATAATGTATAATATATAATATGTAATATATAATATATTGTATAAAATTTTCCCAATGATGGATGTCTCTTGATAGAATTCTCAGTATTACGAGAAGTCAAAATTTTTCAAGTTTATGGGCGTTTGGATTCCTTAAAAAGAATTCAATAACATTTGCGGTTCGTTCACTTACAGCCTAAATAAGCTCTCAGAGTCGTTAAAAAAAAACTGAAAATATTTTATAACGTTTCACTATCTGTTCAGATTTATTCGAAATCTCTTCTGATACTTTCCCTATAAGATCAACAAAACTCTCACAACTAACCCAAAAAATGTGTGATTTATGCAAATTTCTTTGGGGTTATAAATACACAAATGAAACAAAAGGAATATCATATTAAAGAAAATCAAAATTTTGCTTTTGAAAGACAAGTAATAACCTTTCATATTAATTAATAAATAATTTGAATTCATCTAATTAAATAATTCCCGACTATTACTGTTTTTACATTTATAACGGACAACCCTTAAACGGCAGGTTATATAAAGACATTATAATAGGTATAATAATATGAATAAAAAAAATATACTAAGACGATTCTCTTATAATAGCTTGTACAGTTGAGAGTAAGACCATAGACCTCGATAGCAGTTAACGAGATTTGAACCTTCTACTGTACAGTAAGTAACTAATCATTAAGGAATTTTTATCGTAGCGATGAGTTTATGAATTAATAAGTTTCCTAAATTCGTTTCTATATTAATTCGCAAGGATAGAGTAATTAGAGCAAATTTTCACTGTCTCGACGGTTTGATGTAATTATTTAAGAAATATTTTTGTAATTCTATCTTAATCAAGCATTTGCTTGACGAACTATTTTTCCATTTTCTCAATCAGTTTGCTACTGGAACCGGTAATTTTCAATGCAGTAATCAGCTTGCACATGATAGGATATTTTTTTTTTTTTTTTTTTTGCGAAGTCGACCAACGTTATGCCATGACAGCAAGTTACTTTTCGCCAAAAATTTAATCGCTTGAACAACTGCATTCCGGTTTTCAGCAAAATGCATTTTTTTACGGATTTGCTTTCCTTTTTTTTTTATTTTTTTTTTTTGCACACAATCGTCCATTTTAAATGAAATGTTATTTTTAATATATATTGTAGTGTGTACAGATGTTTACAGCTTCTTTTATGAACCGTATGAACCGTATATATCCATCCATTGATTTCAAACAATTGTTAAAGTTGGGATAAAAATAAGCAATTAAGAGCTTTTGATTTTTATAAAAGATTTACTAAATACTCTACGTTTACGTCACATAAAATCATAATCATTTAAAATTTTTTTTTATTTATTCTTTTCCAAACTGAATGAAATGTTAACTTAATAAAGCTTTATAGCACTACCTGGCAAATCATCGTTCACAAGTCACACAAGTAGCTCAATTTAACTCATATTTCTAAGGCTTGAGTAAATTATTTTTGATTACATCAATATAAAAAAAAAAAAAAAAAAAAAAAAAAAAAAAAACCAAAAACAGTTAATCCAATTTAGACAAAGCATTTTAATGCGACATTAATCCTGGAATTATTTATTTTTTGTTACCTCGAACTTATCGATAGATCGATTAAAATAACTGTCAAACTAAACTTGAAGGTGACCTATATTACGTTCATCCAAATTTATATGATGAAAATATCTTGTGGGTTTTTTTTTTGTAATTTTTCCATCATTTGATGATTTTGTCTTTACGACACATGTGTTTAGATATAAATTCCGAGAAAATCCAAAAAAAAAAAAGTATTTATTAAGTTTCAAAATTTTTTTTTTCAAATATTATGAATTTGAAACTTTGAAATTTGAAATTTGAAATCAATATGATGTGATGACGGATAACTGATCAAGAATATAAATATTTTATTCTCGATGTTGCAAGCAAAATCGGCAAAATTAATTACGCTTTTCGATTTTTCTTTACAGCGTCAAGATATAATACGGATTCAATATTTAATCGTAATATTGCTTCTCAAGATCTTATTTGTGTTGAAATAAAAATTTCTATAGCAATATCCAGCGACCAATTGTCAATTGTAATACACTTGTAATTATTTTCACCCTCACTTAGGTGCGACAATTATGAAATGTTGTGCATTAAGTGAAAGCGAAAATCTGTTTCGATACTTACTTACAGCTCGAAACCAAAATGTGTCTACAATATATGACCCATAAGCGAAACAATAATATAATTTATCAAAGTAATAGTTTACAAATACGAAAGTTTTCTTTCTTTTTTTTTTTTGCTCTGATCAAAACCAGGAAGTCGTTACTGATACCGATCGAATGAAGAAATCAAAATTTTGAAGTAGGAGTTAGTTATTGGCTTTAAATAATCAATTATTTATATATCATTTATACTATAAAAATTTTTTCTGCTACAGGCTCAAAAATTTATTTATGTTTAATCTGAAAAAAAAAAAAAACGATGACTTGTTTAAATGTTAAGAACACTGTGCAGTTAGAATTTCCTTTGTTACATTACTATTATATGATATGATTTGAATTTTCTATAAATATGAAAAGATTCTAATAAAAATTTGGATGAAAGAAGTTGTTTTTTTTTTTTTTTTTTTTTTGAAAGAATACTGCATACTGTAGATAATACAAGCCATTAACCTATTTCGCCCAGCAGGATTTACGTTAGCAATCAAAAAATACAAAAGGAATCTTTATGTTTGTTTGCCGTTTGGCTTGTTCGCCTCCTAAACTCATGTATGGCAATGTAAACTCATATTATGTTCGCTGTGCACAACTAATCGGCACCTGGAAACAACAAAATCTATATACATATCTATCAGCAGCAGCAGCAGCAGCATCATCATCAGCATCAGCATCAGCAGCAGCAACAACAGCAGCAGGTCAACTAGCAATGAATTCAAACGAATTTCTTAACTACTCAACCGCATTTATATCGGGTACGGTCATTAAAGCCACATAATAGTCTCAGTATGCTAAAGAGCGTCTATAAACTTATTCACAGAGCCAGCAAAGCAGATTAAAAGTAAAAAAAAAAAAGTAAAAAATAAAAAAGAACAAAAAAAAAGCGTTCAATTCATTGGAAAGTCGTCATAAAATTTCAAGTTTAGAACCCCAAAAATGGCTTATAAATCAAAATTCACCGCTTGAAAATGTCAAAAACCCCTGAAGAAAAAAGAAAAAGTTAAAATAAATCCACACATGATACTGATATTTTGGCGCATATAGTTAACCACAAAAAAACCCTATCTTGTGCGCTAATTTAACGTTTTACCTTAAATATTAACCGATATTGCCGCCAACAAAGAGCACAGCAGCACACACAAATAACCTCGCTAACGTGTGTATATATTCATGGAGAATAAAAATTTAAAAAAATAAAAAAATTAAAAAAAATAAATAAATAAAAATAAAAATAAACAGCGAAAGAAAACCGAGATTTTATGCAAAAAGTATTTTTTTTTTATTTTTTTTTTTATTTTTTTTTCTTTTTTTTTTAGTAAACGAAAAACAAATTATATCGCCATTCATTGCTTAGCGAAATAACAATTCTCGCGCTATCGGTATTTGTAGCATCTACTGGTAGTAGTTAACAACAACAAGAACAGTAAAAACAATAACAACCTATACATACATAAATTCGAGAAGGATATAAAAATCAAGTTCATAAAAATGTTTATAATCTTACAAGCGTTGATGATGTGAATCAACATAAAAATAAAACCACCTTTGAAGAGACAGACAGACGTTGAAAATTTGTTTTTGTTTTTGTTTCTTTCATCAACTCAAACTAACCGAAAATGCAAAAAAGTCTTCAACATATTTATGTCTATACAGATAGATATATGTATTTGAAGTGTTCTAAATATTATTGCGGTTATAAAGTGTGGAACTTGTTCAAAAACGAAAAAAGAAAAAACAAAAACAAGAAACACAAAACAAATGAAAACTAATTCTATCATAATGACTATAAAGTTGCGCTGCTAAATAAACTGCTAAGTTAAGTCATTCGAAACCGAAAGCAATGTACGGTTTCATAAGTAATTTCAATATGCAGCCGAAAAAAAAAATATTTCCATTCATTTCATATACTCACTCACTGACTTACTCGCTCATATACTCATAAAAGTAATGGGATTTTTAAAAAAATTTCATTCACATAAACTGATTCGCAACGAATAAAATTCTGATTGCGTTTACATATTAGAGAGTTATTAGGTCAGCAAAATTTATTTATTTCGTTACGCATTTTCATTTTCATATTCGTTTCTTAGGCGCTGTTCCAACAAACAATGCCCTGAAATATCCATCCATCCATCCGTCCATCCGTCCGTCCGTCCATCCATCCATCCATCCAGCTTGCCAGACTCCTACATACTTATATCTTTTTCTTTTTTCGATATTTTCATTATGGACCCCCTTCAATCCATGAAGATATCATTCGCTAGATATGTTACTTAATTTTATTTACTTATATATATTTTTTTTTTTTTTTAAAGAAAAAAAAACTGATTATTTTAGTTAAAATTTATCAGGCAATTGAAATATATTGATTTTGAAATTAAAAATATAAATTAATTCGGAGGAAATGAATTTTGAAATTAAAAATTGGAAATAATATGAATTTAAAGTCCACCTCACACATGCTCTTAAAAGGATATCAGAGAAATGATTCAACCTTGAATATAGCATGCGATTGAAAAAAAAAAAAAAACAAAAACAACTGGTTCCGCTAAATAGCAATAACGCTCAATCCGATGCTATGCGAGCTCTTGAAAATTAAATTTGCGATTCACTTACTTACTTTTATTCAATTTTTATCATAATAGTTGTGTCAAATTTCAGATATCTTTCAAAAGGGATAAATTACGTACGAAAAGCATTACATTTTATGTACAAAATTTTATATCTTTTTAGGTGTGGTTTCAAAATAAACGCTCGAAAGAGAGACGAATGAAACAAATAACAAGTATGGGTAGACCACCGTTTTTCGGTGGTGCGAGAAAGATGCGAGGTTTTCCAATGAACTTATCTCCCGGTGGCCTTGATGATGGTCCAGGCTTTCCTTACTTTGCTGCCGACGGCAAATTTGAATTTGGTTATGGACCTCCTTTTCATCCTCACGACGGGCCTTTCTTTCCCGGTCATCCCGGAGGACCAATGCCTTTTAACGCACCCAGTAAGTTTAAGCCAAACGAACGAGTATTAATTAGTCTGTTTGTGTGTGAATGCTTACATGTGTGTATGTTTTTGGTTTTTTTTTTTCTTTTTTTTCTTTTTTTTAAGGAGAGGAAAACATTAGTAGTCTAAACTCTAAATATTGGGCTTGCATCCACTAAAACCTTTTTGCATGTCTGGCGGTAACCCTCCCAGAGCTATCATTAAATATTATGTCGGAAGAACCAACTTAGCTTTAGCTCAAATTATCTGCCTCAGATTCATTCCCCTTAATTTATAGCGAGCACTTTCAGCTCTTCTCGGCTACTGTGAAAGCATAAGCCTCTTAGAGGCAGTTTCAACCCAACAGCGATCCTATCAATATAAAGATCGAATCTGGCAAGGTGCTACATTCACCAATAAGGGATTCCTTTTCGCTTCTCTCACAATAGAATCGAGAGCATTCCAACAAAGTGTCTTTTGCTGTTTCCTCTACGCGGGGACAGTGTAAGCAAATGGGATCATCCTCGTGGTCAAATCTGAACAGTTATTATAGAAAACTGTCATGACTACTAACAATACGTTCCCATGATGTCTTGTAGTCCATTCTTTGACATCGGTTATAAATTCCCGTGACCAGCGCACCCGCGCAGTAACGTTCCATCTCATTTTCCATGTATGCATAATCTCGTCTGTAAAATAACTCTTTTCTTCAGCTATGTGTAGTCTCCTTGTGCGTGTGGGTGTGTATGTATGTGTATTTGTGTCTGTATGGTTATTAAAAATTAATATAATTTATAAAAAAAAAAAAAAATTGGATTATTTTATACGTTTAGGCGGACCAATGGATCACGCGGGACCCATACCCATGGTCAATGAGTTTGGTTTAACGCCAGAGTCAAATTTTTTAAGCCAAGCGGGCGGACCTCCAATTAATATACAATCGGCTGGTGGTCCTCAACCACCAACCGAACATCTTTTAGCTGCTCAGCAACAACAACAACAACAGCCACCGCAACCGAACCAACCAAATGGACCACGTCCAACATCGCCCGAATTCATGACAGCGGCGAATTTCAGTGAACCTCAAAATATACAAAATGAACAGCTTGTTTGGTAATATACAAAACAACTGGCTACGCGATTACTAATATGGAAAACGCTAGCCGAACATCAAGGACTCCAAAGACAAAGTCAAGATTAATACAATCATCATGATCAATGCGTCAGAATTGCTTACTGAAAGAAAAAACAAAAAGTAAAAAAAAAACAAAAAAAATAGAAAACACTTGGCAAAAACTCGCCCCCCCTCTCTCCACCCAAAACGGTCTCACATTCTCAACGGACGACAGATTCTCAAAAACAGACCACCAACAATAAGCGAATATTGTTATTGTTTAGCACTTAAATTATAATATAAAAAAAAAAAAAAAAAAAAAAAAAAAAAAACAAACAAACGTAAGAAAAAATAAAACTAAAAAAAAATTACAAAAAACGTTCTTTCGAAAATCATGGCTGCTTGTTGTTAAGATAACATGCGTTGCTGCTAAAGTGAACTAAATTAACTTAATTATGTATTTAATAATAAAAGAAGCCTAAAACACAAAATTAATTAGGAAAATATATAAAAAAAAAAAAGTAAATAATAATAACAATAATAATAATAAAAATCTATGAATTATTTTATTATTTTATTTCATTGTAAATGCGTGTATGTAAATTATAAAGGAAAAGGCAAGAGCCTGTAAAGAATTGTAGAAAACACCTCACTCGATATCTGTGGCAAGTAAAAAAAGTTTATGAATAAAAATTAAAAAAAAAAAAGAATTATAAGAAAATAAAAAAATTAACTAATTTTAGCATAAATCAAATTTTGTAATTATATAAATATATATACAATAACATATATACGATCCGATCAGCTCCATCTATTCCAAACATTTAATTGCCTGCCAGGCTTCAGTCCGTTAAGTTTATTTTTTGTGCTGTCAAAAAACCTAATAAGCTTTCTTTCACCAACTATTCAACATCCTCTCTCTCTCTCTCTCTCTATCTCTCTCTCTCTATCGATCTATCTATCTATCTATCTATCTATCTCTATCTCTCTCTATCGCTCTCTCTCTCTCTCTCTCTATCTCTCTCTCTATCAGACTCTCTATCTAACTTTACAAAATGTGAAATGTGAAAACAAGCTGTAATTCATTTACAAAAATTTTTTGGAAGTTTCGGAACAAAATAATTTAAAAACTTTTAAAACAATAATGTTTTTTTATTATTTTTATATGAAAAAAAAAAAAAAACAGAAATCTTCAAAAGATGACCTATTCTTCATTGGCATTATATTTTAAGTTGTCCGTTCATCAGATGAAATAAATTGGACAAATAAAAAAGAAAACTCAATCCGTTTTAAACATCATACAGAAAAAGAACGATTTAGACCCGTCTGTGAAAAATTCTCACCTTTTTTGTTTCTCATATGTCATCGCGTTGCCAGTCGTAAATTAATGGTCTTATCGAAGTAAGTTTTAACCGCTAAAAACTAGAGCTCTATGGGCATATATTTTGGATATATCGTTCGACTTCTCTCTTCGAATATTATGATTCAATTAGCTCTATTGCCTATGCCTGGCGATAGGGTCACGAGGATTATAGAAGAAGATCATCGGGAGATTTGCCGTAAGAAAAGGGAAAGTCTCTAGCTTCTTTACTACAAAGAGATCGTACATATCTACTATTTTGCTATTGTATTATCCGTCGAAGCAGTATTGAATATGGGAGCGTGGCTAGCTTTTGGGGCAGTGTTGATGGACCTTCATATACATAATAATCCAAGAGATGGATAGTACGATGAATTTTACGTGATGTATATCATGTCTTAAGATCCAAATAAATCCGGTTGCCCGATACACTGCTTGAACAATACTTCTTGCCTGGTCGCGGATACGGCCTCTCGTGGAGTATCGCGATGGTTGTGGACGTAGCTGAAAGAGAACATGTTTTGACCAGACGGAGACTTTGGACTATGCCCAGTAAAAGTTTGTTCTGGAACCTCGAGAATTATGGAACGCCTTCGATGGGGATTATTCCGCTGCTTGAGAAACGCCGACCATTATTCACGGAAAAATAGTCCTGTGTTTAGTTGCACCATGAGGTTAAACTCTCAGAGTAGTTACTCACGTTATACCTATGATAGCAATCCGTCTCAACGGTCTCGACTGTCTCTAGCACGTCTACTGTCTCTACCTTCTTTACTGTCTCTATCGTCTCTACTGTCTCTACCGTCTCTATCGTCTCTACCGTCTCTACCATTTCTACTGTCTCTACCGTCTCTACCGTCTCTACTGTCTCTATCGTCTCTACCGTCTCTACTGTCTCTACCGTCTCTACTGTCTCTACCATCTCTACTGTCTCTACCGTCTCTACTGTCCCTACCGTCTCCACCGTCTCTACTGTC
>KK351069.1:712484-726768 GCA_000671755.1 Glossina brevipalpis | reverse complement strand
TCTACTGTCTCTACCATCTCTACTGTCTCTACCGTCTCTACTGTCCCTACCGTCTCCACCGTCTCTACTGTCTCTACCGTCTCTACTGTCTCTACGACCTAAGAACCTTTCGCAAATCACAAATATTACATTTCATTCTGCTATGGCTGCTAATCCCCCAACTCGCTAAATTTTCTGCGGTATTTTTATTAAACCTTTTGTCTTTTATGCGTCTTTCGCCAGTTAACTTCTGCAAAAGGCGTCTCTATTTTTTGACCCCGACAGCTAATGCATTTTTTTAAAGATTTCTGAAATTTTCCAGCAGACTTATTTTATCATTACGTGATTCTCATCACAATATCTCTCAACGTGAGATTTTCGGCAAAAACTCACGAACTTTTAAAAGATATTGATTCCAAGATGGCAAATGGGTTAATAATATACTTTCTATTTTAGAAAAGTGGTGGGTAACTAAAACAAACAAAAAAGAAATAGCGAAATAATTTGTTCACCTATGATTTTCATGTTCTCCGTGCTCGCATTCATTTCCATATTCCTACCAAAAACAACACATACTTATACCTAAAAATCCAACACTATGTATGAATTTAGAATCATACATAAAATGCATAGATAAGTAAGTAAGTTTGTGACCCAATAAAATCGGAATCTATTTAATCAACATTTCTAGCGAAATAAAAACACAATCAGCAACAAAAAAAAAAAGGAAAATTATTTAAAAATAAATTAATATTAATTATTGTAAAATGTAAAAAGATCATTAGGTTTTAGTTTATAATAATTATTGTACTATTATTATGTATGAATGTATGTATGTATTATGTAAGAAAATATTATTACTTTATTTATCAGCAAATTATGTGAAATGAGAAAAAAAAAAGGAAGGAACGAAAAAGGAAAAAGAGGAAAAAAATTACCTAAAACACAAGACAAAGAATAAAGAAAGAATTGTTAACTAAAAGAATATTTTTGAATTTCATTTATTTCATCAAAGCGATTATATCGAATCGGATTTCTTCCATCTTTGTTTGCGGCTTGGCCCGGTATCGCTTAAATCCACTTTCGAAGAAATTCAGTTTTTTTTCAATTCACTATACTTCGGAATACTATGACGTAATAGCTTTGTGCAAACTGTACATCAGATAACTAACTTTACCAGATGTAATTTTAATTTAATGTAAATTTTTGAATTCTTAACTTTAACAAAGTACAGCAGTCTCGCTTAGCAAATGAAATTTGCGACACGGACGGGTACCACATCGTTAATAAAGAATTGCTTATAAAAATCCATAATTCATGACCTAATGAATTTAAGTTATCTCACGTGTAACCGAAGGTTTACGGCGATTGCCAATAGTGTACCTTACTATACTATCGCTCGCATTTTTTCATCTTATTAATTTGAGTACTTTATTAAAAGAATAGAATAGTAGAATTTCTGAACCACTTCAGTTGAAGTATTCGAAAGTCAAGCAATGCGGTTAAACAAAAAGAGATCCCGGTAATATTTCGACCGGCATAAGAGCAACTTCACAATGGTCGCAGGTAAAAATACGGAGAAAACTGAATTAAAAACATCTGATTATAATTAACAAATAATCTCCTTTATCTTTGTACTAGGCTTGCTGTTAAGATAAGGTACAGCGTAGGTTACGCCGATGTTCAAAGGCATCACAGATGTTAGATATCTTCTCATATTCGAATATATTTATACAAGCGTAGGATTATTCTAAGTTTGCTGTGCTACATTTAGCTAAATAATTATTTTTTTAACCATTTGTTCAAATTCTCTGATTTAAAAATTGAACCCGAAATTTGAAATATTACGGATCGCCTTTTAAAACGAATGCGTGATGCGTTTATAGTCACGTCTTACCACCGCGCTTTAGTAAGAAATATAAAATTTTTTTAAACAAAATTACAACAAAAAGTTTCTTTTTTTTTTCTTAGCTTAATAGACGCTTTAGAGATCCTTTACCAAGTGTGCGAAAAGTTCATTACCAGAAAAGACTGTTTTCCATGAAATTTTGGAAATTTTCCGTAAAAAAATGCTCGCAAGAAAGAAATATAATTCCAATAAAGAGATGACCGCCGAAACTGAAGCGTATTTTCAAGGATTGGACAAGCAGCTATAACTTGTAAACTAATTGTCGGAATTTCATGAAACTTTGATATATTTTGTTTGAAGGTTCATTCTAACTAAAAGTCATATGGATTCGTCAATAGCGACAACATTTGAAATTCATATTCGCACTAACTCTACAGAGCTCTGTACTGCAGGGCATCTTAAACTAAACATGCTTACCGAGAATGGCTCCAATGTTGCTATTTTCTTTTTTTTTTTTTAATATTTTTCAAAAATAATTTTTTTTTTATAGAATACAGATAGAGAATAATCTTATTCTATTATCCATCCTTTCATCTCAAAAAAATTGTCAAAAGAAATTTTTTGTTTTTTATTCTGTTATAGTGAATTTTCTTCTTAAGGCGCAGATTGCACAAGATTCACCTGAAGGCGAATCAATCTTTTTTTCTTTCTTAGACTCCATGTTAAACGCTAGAAAAGACTTTATAACTATTATTTGTATATCGTTGATTTAATCATATACGTCTATCTGTCCGTCTGAATTACGAATTTCTCAAGCGAAGGAACTATTCAAATATTATAAATGAAATTTTTAAAGCAATATCCGAAACTCATAGTATTAGCGAATCGAAGGTATCGAGAGTATCTTGTCAACAAGTTAAAATGTTGAACCCGGGCAAAATTAACAAATACTTACCATCAACATTACTTCGCAACATTACTTTATCATCATACGGCGGGTAATCATAGAAATACTACGATCCAAACCATTTTGAACAAAAAAAGCAGGTCATTTGCCAAAATATGCCGTTATATGGTAAACTTTATCAAAATATCTTAAAAATTGCATTCGATTGTAAGCGAATTTATAATATCCACCCACTTCAAATAAAAGTAAAAGCTCAAAAAGAACTAAGATTCTTAATACTCTGAAATTTTGAATGGGCGTAGCTTACTTTTCTCTATTTTCAAGAAATACATCATAAAATTTTTATTGGATATTTGATACAGATTAGAGGTAATGAGCAAAAAACCCAAAAGGCAGTAGTGATACTCATGTTGTGTGCTGTAAATGTATCTTTTGACCGATTTTGCATATTTTCAATACTAACCTGAGTGCAAGAGGTTTCAAATGTTTTTGCCAACTTTTAGCTTCATATCTTAATATTTAATTACAGACATCAGACAAACGGACAAACAGAGAGATGGGAGGACAGGAAGACACAAAAACGGACAGACGAGCAGATGGACTGACGGACTGACGGACAGATGGACAGACGGACTGACGGGCAGACGGACTGACGGACTGACGGGCAGATGGACTGACGGACTGACGGACAGACGGATATTTGCAAATCGATCCTGTTCAAGACTATACATACTTTATCGGATCTTTGAAGCTTCCTTCAGAATGTTGTAAACAAATCGACAAAATAGGAGTATACGCACAACCTCCGTACGGTGCAAGTCATAAAAAGGAAAAGGACTATTTCGGGACGTTCTAGATGTTGCATGCATAATACACAAACTTATGAATACCTTTACATCATAAGTAGTGTAATATGAAAAAAAAATGATTTAAGAAGAAAAAATCATGCATCAACCAATAACGTCTTTCAATATAAGAGATGTATTAATCTCACGAAATCGAAGGAAAAAATTTCTTAAACTCACACATTATGATTGGTCAAGGAAAGCGGCTGTCGAACAAGCATTTACGCATATGTTCTTTGAAATAAGTGCAATTCCTAGATATTCTCAAAGGTGCGTCAATTTTTTTTTGTCTATGAAAAATGAAGAGAAACCCTATGTATTACTAATAGTAACAGTCGGTACCGTGTTGCTGTTTGTCAACTAACTATATACAAACTGTATTATATTTAATTATATTATTTATTATTTATTTTGTATTTTGTTGTTTTTTGGGTGTTTTCATAATACAAAAAAACAAAAAAAAAAACAATTGATCTTGAACTACTATTGAAATCGTTCGTTTCTGACTGTAAATCTGTAAATGAGTTTATAATGGTGTTGTATAAATTCGCGCACAACAAATGAATGAAATGAATACAGACCTGTTGTAAAAGTTTCATAGAATCCATTGATGTTTATCGTGACACGTTACGGCTGCAGGAATTCATGTTCATACGCATTTATATGCATGAAACCGTATTACAAACATAATGAATGTTAGAATTACAAAACAGACATTTTGTGAACCGGTAGATAGATGAAGAATACAATAATAAACCGAAATACGTGTTGTACACTATGTATACACATACACATTGCATATTCCAGTTCATGTTGTATTCGCATATTCATAAACGTATATATATATATATATATGGCGAAATCAAAATATCATTTTCGTTTTCTGGTATATGCATGCGTTCTATATTCTCTATATAACAATTGCTTTTTGGAAAACATGTCGTCTTTTCATTTTGATAACGAAATGCGTAAAACGTAAACAAGTAAATACAAACAACTATAAAACGCTTACATAAATACATACATACATACATATATATATATATACATATATATATTCGAAAGGACTAAAACAAGTTACAATATCTAAACAGCCTTACCAATGAATATTCTAATGCAACAGGATCATGATATGTTAATGTGTAAACGCACTGTATATACATATAGCCATGCACCATCCGCCTGCCTGCCTGTTTGCCTGTCCGCCTGCCTGTTTGCCTGCCTGTTTGCCTGCCTGCTTGCCTGTCTACCTGCCTGCGTGCCTGCCTGCCGCCTATAAAGGCTACGTAGTGCATATTTGCATACAAACTATAAATGTCAAACACTTAAACTTGAAATCGATTCAATGAATGTTTGCTATTACACAGTTGAGCTTCAACAAATGCTATTTTCGTTTTCACCTTAGATGATGATGATAGTGATGAATAACAGCCGCCAATCAAAATGATAGTCATCACTAGGCGTGCATCGAAACTTCGTAAGCGTTACAGATGTTTGTAAATTTTCAAAAGCATTTTCACACTCACTACCGGTGAGTACGGTGGTGGAGGTATATTATGCTTTTTTTTTTTCTTTTTTTTTTTTTTAGTTCACAAAATCCCATAAACACTAAGCATTTAGTATTTGGACTTTTGATCAGTCAAATTCTAAATCGTACATTTCTTCGATCTATCTGTTCGTTCGTCTATTATAAGCAGATTTAAGATTAGAAAAATAAAAAATTTAACACTTATCATCATCTTTGTTTTTAAATGATGTGAACGTGAAATCAAGAAGCTGAAATATGAGCATGATTCGCTATAAAGTTATGAATAATTCCTTGAAAATGAAAAAAATTAAAAAAAAAAAAAAAAGCGTAAAATAATTGATTTTAAAATTTCGTTCGTATAATCTACAAAAACATTCGATTCACAAGATTCTACCTTTTAGATAACCGTTCGATAATAATTATAAGAATCGAAGAATTTACTTTTAATGAATTCCCCTTAAGCGCAACAGTACCGCTCCTGTTTTTTTTTCTCAATCCCTCCCTATTTATTCATTTATTATCGACAGCTTTTAATAAAGATTCTGATAGCTTCAAGTTACAAAAGAAATGTTTCATCTTGAATATCAGACTTAATCGAGCCTTTAGAGCAATTACCATAGAGTGGTACCAAATCGATTATTTAAAGTAAAGAAGAAACGATGAACAATTTCTTTCTTTTAATGTAGAAGAATTGGGAAAAAAAAACTACGATTTATAAAAACTAGAAATATTTCTCCAAAATTAATGTAAAGCCGATAAAAACTTAATTAGTTTATAATGATGAATCAGTTATCAATCGGGGATTTATTATTTACATTTATTATTGACACCTTACAAGTAGAGAAAGGCAGAAAGTTAAAACTTGGCATCCTCCTTTTCGTCAAGGGTGCCGGTTCCCCTCGTTAAACGGAAGAGGCTGGGATAGGCCTCGCTCTGCCCAGTGAGATGTCCATTATGTCCATGCGCATAATATAAATTAGTTGTTTCTCTACTGTAGTTTTACCTACAATATCACTAGCGCACTACAGCGTCAGGTCATATAGGACCTACAAGCTCGACCAGATGCTTGAATTTTAAGTTTTTAAATTTTTATTTATTTTTTCTTGTTTTCTCACGTCACGATATCACGGGTGTCAGGTGTCCCCGAGATACTCATTCTTATTTATTTCGATCTGACAGTGGTGGCTGCCGTTAGCCCAAATCACGAAAAGAGTCATCAGTTACATTGCAACGTACAGGTGCTTGACTCGTAGAAAGGCAAAAGTTTTAGATGGGCCTCGCTCCCATATGCGGACACGTCTCATAGCGTATCTCTATCTTGCACTCGGATACTAATCTTCCCCGGGGTTTGAAAAGTGCGTTTTGTCACTCCGCGTGTGCCACCAGACACCGTAGGGTTAAGCCTATTACGTCGATATAGTAGATTTTATGATTGTTTGTAGTTCGTTTAATTACGTTTCAATTGAGAATTGAGAATTGAACTGATTTTTCATTTTAAATAAATTGAAATATATTTCTTTTGATAAGTAAGACAAGAAACATGATTCACTTAAGAATTTATTTATAAGTTGTGAACATTTTGACATTTTGGATTATAAAATATATATTGTATTTGTATTATATTGTGTGTGTGTGTGTGTGTGTGTGTGTGCGCGTGCATTTAACTCTTCGTTGCTTTAAATTTAATTTGGTTAACCATTCGTGACATTAAAATAAGCAAACAACATAATAATACATATGTTTACATAAATACTTATAGACAGACACAGGCCTCTATATATGAATATATATATATGTATATTTATATGAATATATAGGTCCATCATGCGTTAATGTTTCGTGGAGTAACCCATTTAATAATATTTTATCAGTGTATATGATAAATTTCATATCGTTACGGTTCATTACAAAATAATTTTTTAATTATTATAGTGGTTGTATACAAACGGTTGGTTGCCTAAATATTATATACACGAGTAAAAGTAGAAAAGCTTTTGACATTTTAAAGCGAATCTGAAATGCCCACCAACTGAACTAAATATATGAAAAACATCTTATTATTGTTAATGGCGCGTGTATCAAGAAAAAAAAAAAGAAAAAAAAAAGAAAAAAAAAAGAAAAAAAAAAAACTCCGGGAGATGCAACCATTGCATCTAATTTGTATCGCTACTATACTTATTATACTATAATAAGTAATTTATTGACAGCAATTAGTGCAGGTATCCATACTGTTTGAAAAAGTTATTTCAATGTTTCCCACAGAGGAACAGATACAAAGTAACGAATCTTACTAAAGAAAGACTTAAAACCAGTTTTGCACTACGTTCTATACCGAACCTTATAGGTATTCTATGGAAGTCGCAAAAAAGAGCCGAAAACAGCAAAATTAGTAGTGAGCTGTTTAACTTAATTTACTTTTGTTCATATTTTTTGTTTGATTTCGTATTTAATATCATGAGCTATCATCATCTAGTTGATTTGTTAAGAAACTCAACTATGAAGTCAGCATACCCGGATATAATGCTGCGATAGACCACACTTCAATTATGTTTGGTTTGATTTGATCGTAGTTGTAGTTGAGTGCGCGTGGTCGATAAAGAAAGAAGACTTACCGATCGGGCATACATTTTCTAGGCTGCGGCCGGCCTCTCTTTTTCTGCATCTCAATAGATCTTTCGAATAATCACTGTGTTACCCGTATAGGGATCATATTATAACGTGTATTAATTCACTATACGCTAAACCGCTGGCGGATGGATGCAATAACTTGAACGAGATATGAAAATGATTCTGAACATTTTAAAAAAGTTCTTATATGAACATTTTTTTTTGTAGTTTTACCGGTAATTGACAACAAACGGCGAAAAATAACACTTTCATTTTAGTAAATTAACATAAAAAGTTTATACGGCATGAGACTATTTTTAAATTTTTTTCCACAAAACAAAATAAAAAAAAAAATCAAGTAAGAAAATTATATTTGACTGTGACGAATCTTTTATACCCATCACCTTTATCTAGAAAGGCTAAATTGTAATAGGTGGGCGTGGCAGTGAAAGAACTTCTAATGTTTCTGCCAAATTTCAAGCCAATATCTTCATGTTTATAATGTTTACCACAGACATTAGATAGTTAAGCAGCCAGACAGATGGACAGATGTACCAATGGATAAGTTTAGGTAATTTCCGAATTTCATACTAATCAAGAATATATACCTTCTATGTGGTTCCAGAAGCGTTTTTCTTAATGTTACAAGCATTTTCACAAAAAAAAATTAAATTTCAATATTCTATTATATCGAGTGGATGGAACCGATCCTTTCCATTTTTGCACAGAGAATACGTGACAGCCAGCGCAACATTTTTCTTATTCTATCTGCTACGGTTTATGAGTAATGAGCAAAAATCCAATTTTTTTTTTATTTTTTTTTTTTTTTTATTCCAAAAGCAAAGGTGTTCTTAGTCTACGTCGTATTGTGGGCGCCACCTTGGAGCGATTTGTTCCAGTTTCAATAACAACCTGCGTGCAGGAACTGCAGGAATATTTGCTAAATTTAAAGACGGAACCTTCATTTTTGCGACCAGGAGAATGTTTACCACAGACATTCCACAGACAGACGGTTAGACGGACATGCTTAAATCGATTCTAAATTTGATACTGATCAAGAATATATATACTTTGTGTGGTCTCCTTCCCTTTGGTAGTTACAAACCAAATGACAACATGAAATATAACCTTCACCTTCGATAGTGGGTATAAAAAAGACCTAATTTCCAATATTTTATACAAAAAAAAAAAAAAAAAAAATATACTTTGTGTGGTCTCCTTCCCTTTGGTAGTTACAAACCAAATGACAACATGAAATATAACCTTCACCTTCGATAGTGGGTATAAAAAAGACATAATTTCCAATATTTTATACAAAAAAAAAAAAAAAAAAAAAAAATCGTTCAAATTAGTGATTTAAGAAATAAATTTAAGAAATAAATCATAAAATTGGACTAAATTCGTTTGTTCTTCGAATCGTCCTTCAACCCAAGAGTTCTTTTAAGAAGTTAACATTTAATACCAAGGTCATTCTAAGTATCAGAATACTGTCACATGAAAGTCGTCTCTACGATTTCAAATTATTTTTATAAAGTATCAAACGCCAAAACGAAGCCTATTAAAATTTCATATCATTTCGATTAATTTTGTATTACTTCATTGACGTTTTCATTATTGTTGTCAAAACATTAAAAAAAACTTCGAATTCTATGGATTAATTAATCGTATCGAGTATTTGAATTGGGGATTCAAATCTTTTTCAAACTCTAAGGTAATCCTTAAAGCAGGATTGTACAAGAATCAATTTCAATTTCAATTTTATAAGTTCTATGGTCTAAATAAAGCTACTTTACATTTTCGCCTTAGCGATAAAATCTAAGAAAAAAAACAACTGAGGCAAATGTCGAAGATTGATCAATTTTCTAGTTTTTCATTAATAGTCAAAAGTATTCTTTATTATAGTGCCGTTGAAATGATAAGACGGAAGCACTATACTATGACTGCTGTTATAACATTTTTTGTAAAGGAATTGTAAGACATCATTTCTCGTTATTTTTGATAATTAATGTTTGAATTGATATTAATGTTTGAATATTAAATGATGACCGCATCTCTCTTCAAGACAACATACTTTAAGAATTTCCTATCGTTGTTCATCTTCATTTTTATGTCTTCTGATTTGCAAGCTTTGAGCTTCAAGCTTCTTTCATCTATAAAAATTAAAACTGGGCTTTACATTAAAACAAGGGAGGAGAAAAAAAAAAAAAGGATGAAGTTCTTTTAATAACTATTTCGATAATTTGCGCACCTTCCAGCCAGCATTGCTCTAACAAAACCAAAACAAACAATTGAACTAGAAAAACTTATCACTAAAAATTTGACAGAATTCTTTATGTTAATATAAATGTATATAATATATATGTAACGCGTACAAAAATTAACATCAATTTTGAGAGCAGAAATACGTGAACCGAACTGGACATTAATATTCAGATTTTGATGATATAGTTTCAGTATGAATCTATTCGTATTTTGAGAATGAAATTCCCCTTATTTTTTGAACATAGTAGTAATTTTTACTTTGATTTACAAAGAAATGCTTAGAAATCACACTTTTTGGAAACCTAACTGATACAAAATATTTAGATCATTTACGATTCTAATCACGGCCTAATAGCATTACAACATAGAGAACAAATTGTTGCCTAAACTTTTGTATAATGGCACGATATTCAAATTCATATTCATATTCCTTGATCTTGGTTGTCTTCAGGTAAGGAAGAAGATTTTAATGTCATGTCTATCATACCAGCCGATAAAAGCTAAATTACGGCTTTTTACTAGCATTCCTTTTATCTTCCTAGGAAAGTTCCCTCAATCCCCAATGTCTGTAAAATCTTTTAAAACCTTTCGTTTTTTTTTTTTTTTTTTGTTGTTGTTTGCATTTGAGAAATAACAATGATTTGTGTCTGTTCTGATTTTTTACAAGATTTAATTTCCGTAAACTTTTTCGTTAGAAAAGAAACGATCTTTCTAAAGACGCAGCACTTCAATCTGTTTGGGAGAAACTTGTGAGCAGATAAAGAACTTGAGTAGGCAGGCTTAGCTCTACTAAACGAGCTTGTTATTGTATGACGAAAATTATCAAAAAGGAAAACGATTACGACATCTTCTGGAAATTAAATGTAGAAGAATTTAAGGCTTAACTATCCATGCCCGGTGACAAAGATCTTGACGGATTGTAGGAGAAAGTATCGAGATGAGTGCCTTTTTTATGGAAGAATTTTCACTTCACAATGTTTTGCTACTGGTGATAGGCTATACTAATAACTGTTACAGTAACTTTTATGCCTGTTTGGAGTAGCAATTGCACTGAGAATATGGTGGACATAGTTTGAAATATGTCGATGACTTTCGGAATACAAAATGTTCTTAAAATAACATAATATGATGGACTTCTCGGGATTTATAGAAAATTCAAAAGCCAAAACAGATCTACGTGGATCAGGCTGCCCAAATAAAGAAACTCCTTATACTATATTGTTATGTCCACCAAATTTGGAGAATTCCTTCTTGTCTGTCTGCTGGGTATAACACCTTTCGGCGAATGTCGTACTGCTGTGGGATTCTAGATAAAAAAACCTGTCACCAGAAGCAAACCACCTGGATTGCTTTATTCTGACATCTCCGTTGTAGATGAATCTTTCAAAATGTTCAGATAAATTTTATACCTACTAATGGATTTTGTTCGCTTTTCCGTGCTCTATCGTTCACTGCAAAATAGTCCAGTGCTTAGGTGAACCGTGAGATTAGAGCGTTGACACTAACTAGATAACCATATTCATTCAAAACGCAATCTATACGCATTAGCAACAAAATCTCATAGCAGAGGAAAAAAAAAAGTAAGTCCTTCAAAAGCTAGAATAAAAGACTTGCAATAACAATGAAGATCATTAAAATGTATCGCCTAAACAATGGTGGATCATTTTCAGAACATTTCCAGTGAAAACAACACAAAAAAAAAAAAAAGAAACAAGTAAAAGTCTCTAACTTGTCTTACAACAACATCGGATACCAATCCAAAAATTTGGTAATAATATAAATGATAACTGTGCGACCTCCTCCATCTAAAAAGACACTATAAACTCGATAAAATGTATTCAAGTTCACGTACCTGATTATTAATTATTGTGCCCTCACTATCATGCATAATAACATATTCTCCAGAGAGGGTTTGCAAATAAAATTTAAAAAAAAAAAAAAAAAAAAAAATTGCTCAATTTTACTCAATACTTGACAGCTCCGCTTAAATACATGTACGTATAACACGCATGCATGCACATATTTATAAATATCTGTATGTGATAACGTGCAGACAAAACCAACAAGAACAAGAACAAAAAAAGAAATAAATAAATAAAACAAATCAATAACATTAATGAGCGAAGAAAAAGAAAAAAAAAAAACAAAAAAAAAAAAGACAAAACATACACGCAATAGATGGCAACATATGTAATTATAGCACTTAAGCCTGGTAGCCGACACGAAAAGATATAACCGTGCATGTGAGCATAAATTAGTACAAAAGCGCACACCGTCAACACTAAACTCCCTGTAGCAGATTGACATTGACGTTAAAAATTTAACAGTCACATCACATTTCTTTTTAAACAACACGCACATAGATTTGTTTCCTTAAAATCAATTGTTCTGAGATTTGCGTTCGAATGCGAAGACACCACATACATGTAAGACACACACACACACACACACACTGTGAGAACACTATATATATATATACAAGCACACTCTGAGAATACTCTTTTCTTTTATTATTTCTTTTAGTTATATATAGTTTTTATCTTAATTTTACAATGATCGAATGTAGATCAAAATAATTTCTCTGATTTAATATCAAGTTTTTATATCCATATATATATATATATATATTTTGGATAAATAGGCCTCCGTCTCATAATAAGTAACAACACATAAATATGAACTGAATTGAAATGACTCGTATTACTATAAAAAAAAAAAAACGTAGTGTACCATTGACAACCCGTTTACATAACACGTGTTCTATTTCCTGTTAAGTTAAATATATATGATTCTAAAATACATTTTCGGAAAGAAACTATTGCACTAACTGTCACTCAATGTTCGCTGAAGACCACACGAAATATTTAATCATCTATACTTAATATACTAATATAGTAATAATTACTTACATATGTTACTAGACAATCATATATGTATGTTATGTTTTTATGTTCTATCAAGGATTTAAGAAAAATTTTTTTTAATTTTTATTTTTATATAACCAATAAATATTTCAATTAAATTAGAGTCAAACGATGACGAAAAGACAGGAAAATGTTGAAAAGAATTGAATTAAGTTCACGACTCTTATATCACATATCTAATACGTAAAATAAGAAGTAATCTTTGTGTATGTAAACGATTCAAACATTTCCGTGTTATATTTGTCTTGCAAACATTATACATTCATTCGAATTACATGAAAGTTTTTTCAATCATATTTTTCACAATCATTTTAATACTTTTGGAGATAAAATTTCTTTCGCGATCTATTTAATATTCTAAATAAAATGCACTTTCAATTCGTAATCAACCAACCTATCCTTTAAGACCCCGTATTCTAAGATTTTAACTATTTTGCACAATTATTTGAAAAAAAAAAAAAAAAGATTGAAATGAAAAAATAATATAGAAAGTTCCAATTTTCATACTAGAAACAATTATTGCCAAAATTATCTTATTTTATATCAAAAGGTACTTTCAAAGAGGACAAAATAAAAAGAAATCAGATAAAGAAAAATTTCCAGGTTTCTTTTTTTCCCCTCACCGACCGATGGGCTGATATAACAAAATCTTTATGTCATACTCACGTTTACAAAAAAAAAAAAAAAAAAAAAAAAAAAAAAAAAAAAAAAAAAAAAAAAAAAAAAAAAAAAAAAAAAATTATATTATGTATTCACTCATGAGTTATTCGACAATTTGAATTATAATATTCGAATAATCATAATATACGTAACGTAAAATTTGATGGATAGAATAGATATCCACAGTTGATAAAGGACATAGCGAATATATATATATATATATATACAGCGAATATATATATATATATATAGAATATATATAATATATATATATATATATATATATATATGCCCAGATTAAAGTATATACTCATTTATGCCTGTGTTTTGTATACTTCCGATTTTACGTTCATTATCATTATTATTAAGTCTAGTGGGGAGACATGTTGCCAACTGTAAAATCTTAATCATCAAGTATTCTTACTGGCTATTACCAGTACTGAACCTGAAAATTTAGTTATGAATTCATTTGGAATTAATATAATGTTATTACCGTTATGGAACATTTTCCGCTTAAAGCGAAATTCAAAAGTAGACAAAATATTTCAATCTTCTATTACAGGCATAATTTTCTTCGACATTTTCGACCCTACACACGACAAAAGTTTACATGAATAAAATGCATGTATTGGTATAAAACTTAATCTTCAAAAACATTCACCTACACTCGTATAAAAATTTATATATATATATGTACATATATATATATATATATATATATAT
>KK351069.1:682626-712074 GCA_000671755.1 Glossina brevipalpis | reverse complement strand
CCAATAAATTAATACAATTAGAGTAGAGTAGAGTTTCCGTACAGTAACTTTTAAAATCTAATATCATCTAATTACGTAGGCATAAGCATACGCGATAAATCTTATTATTAATAAGAATAAGTTTTATTATAATTTAAATAAAACAATTTTTAAATAGTGCTGAAATCGGGCATTAAAGGTAGCTTCAAAATATGTAAAGTAATCTGTAAAGTAGTCAATGTAAAGTAGTATGTAAAGTCTACAGAGCTTCAACGTGTTTGATGGTTATTGGAAAATAAAAATAAAATGTACTGAAATCGCGCATTAAAGGTAGCTGCAAAATATACAAAGTAATATGTAAAGTAGTCAATGTAAAGTAGTATGTAAAGGCTACAGAACATCAACGTGTTTGATTGTTATTCAAAAATAAAAATAGATTCGTTGATTTTTTTTTTTTTTTGTACTTGTAATAATATATATAAAAGTTCTGTCACCAAATAACTTCTACAGTTTCCAATTAAATACTATGATATATGGCTAATGATTGAAAACAATTCAAAATTTCTGAGAGTTTTGTTAGAAGAGCTTAAAAGCTGAATCGGTTCAGATTTGTGTTAAATATTTTGTGATGCATTATAAAAGTTCGCAACGAAAATCTCTAAAAATGTTTGAGGTATCTTTTGTTAACAAGTAAACGAGAATCAATTCCGAATCTTTCCTTTGATCTCAACTTAGCCCCACCCTCCTCTCTCTCGAAAAAAAATTTCCTCTTTCTCCTCCTCCCCTTTAATAGTAAACTTTGGAGAACCGATGACCGATGATCGATCACCGCAATGATTGTATTTGCATATGTATAAAGGATATCTCGTAATTTCTGAGAGATCATTCAAAATTTATAAGCTATTTGATATTAATATTATAGTCATAAAGCAAAGACTCAATACTTTTTCATATTAATATGGATTTGTACGTGTACGAGGTACTATGTATCTTGTGATTTTACGGCAAGCATTTATATTCACTCGCGGCTTTAAGTTTGCCTAACTGTTCGCCACATTAAACTTGATATATTTATATATACGCATGTATGAATATATATACATATATATATATATATATATGTATTTGTATTTCTATATATGTAGTTATATATCCATAAGTATATGTATGTGCATGTGTATATGAGTGAACTTTTCAGATTTTTATTTTCGTAAACCAAATCATCAAATAATCGTGTTATAAAAGCCAAGTGAGATAGAAATTTAAGATGAGGGTCAACAAAATAAGGCACAAAAGTATAGGCTTACCAGTTAACAAGCAAAAACCTGGCACACTGTCACATTACAAAAATACCATCCGCATAAAGAAGACTCGACTCGGCTCGACTCAAACACGTATAACATGCCAAGTGTCTGTGTAATATAACTGATTTAAATTCGACAAAACTCCCGCTGGGATTACAAGGATGCGCGAGCAATATGTGAACTGCAAAAACAAACAAACAAACAAACAAACGAACAAGAAAAACCTTTGCCAGCAACTATTTGTCAGACTGACATGCACGCTTGACTGCTTCAATGTACCGTCAGTATCACACTACATGCATCCATACAAAAACAGATGATGTACACACTGACAAATAGAATAGACAGCAAGGACATGTGCAACACTCTAGGGCATATTTCCACATTCAACTTTATTTTCTTTTTTTTTTTTTGTTCCTTTTTTTTTTCTTTTTCTTCTTCTTTCTTTTTTCTTTTTCTTTTTTCTTTTTTCATTATTTTTTTTTTTTAACAGGGGGGTTGATTTTATTATAATTGTGAGCGCGTTGTTGTTACTGTTGTTGTCGTTGTGTTATTGTTGTCATTGTTATTGTGTTTTACTATGTTTACAGAGAGAACCCCTGGTAACGTTAAATGTATTTATTTCTAAATTTATATTACATTACAAAGCAAATTGCGGAAAAATTAGCGGCTGATTTTGGGATCATCTTATTTTGCACTAAATGTTTGTAAGTAAGTAAACATCGGTACACTTATGCATATATATGTATAGATACCATGAGTACATCATATGAGAATTATTTGAAAACAATAAAAAAAAAAAAAACAAAAAAAAAATGTATCTCTTTTCCATTCTCTTACACTTACACACAAACACATAACTTTTTAGAAGTTTGTTCAAGTGCAATGGATCGTATCGCTATTTAAATAATGAACTTTTATTTGTACATACGTACGCTTCTTTTTCTTCTTCTTCTTTTTGTTCCGAAAGATGATGTATGATGAAATATTGAGAATTTCTTTCCGATATTAGAGACAATAGATGGCTAAAGGCCATAGACAAACCGTCGTATTGTTTTATACAGTAAATAATGAATTTTTAATTATAAAATATTTTAAGTCACATTTGGAGCTCAGCAAACCCAAGAGAAATAGTTGAAAATCGTCTTCCTCTCCATAAAACAATAAATGACAATTTGATGTGTTTTCTGGCCATGATTTTATGAATATATTGTTGATTTGACCTTTGCAATGAATGAGGATAAACTATTAAACAAAAAGGATTGAACTTTTTTTTAACCTGAACACCTTTTGCGTTCAATACATTTAAGTGTAATATAAGTAACTGACTAATAGTCTTAGATTAGTGCTTTTAATGCAATAGTTGATAGCCCTCAAACCCAAAAAAAAATAAGAAAAAAACAATTAATCAGAAAATTGATATAAATCGCGAAAATTCACTTCAAAGCAAATACAACTCTACACACATTATAGTTTAGTAAGGTCGTACTAGTTTTCGTAGCTTTCGGATATATACCAACCAACCAGTTGCCAATTAAGCATTTCCTAATTTCAAAAAAACGAAAAACAATATCTAAACAATTAATCACAAAAATTCTATTTTCAATTTAAGATCAAAGGCATTTAAATATTTACGATTTTCTACGTTGAGTTTTCTACATACAAATGCGACCTATAATACTCTTAGGTAAAATAATATAGATTGGATAGGCAGCTTTCAAGCAAGTTGTTCTTGTTTCTAAACTCCTGGCCTGTTCTTTTTGTTCTTTTTTTTTTTTTCATATGTTAAGTGCTCTCAAAAATTTTGATTCTAAATTCAGAAAGTAAGCAACAAAAATTATTACTGAGTCGATAAAGTGAAGTGACAAAGTTAAAGGGAACTTTTGTTTTCGGTTATAAGGCAAGGCACTGTTTTCAATAAATTGTTTATATTCTTCTTTCTTAAAGCTTACGCTTTTTGTATGACTATTTACTGAGTTAATTTTGTTGTGAACGCAGTTAACTTGCTTAACATCTGTGAATAAAAATTTACCAGACTTTTATATGAATTTTGGGGTTTTGCACTTTATCTACATGTATGTCTACGTTACCCAAAGGACAAAAGCTTGCAAGAAAACACAAAAGTAATTATAGTAATCATTTCATAATCATATTTTTGTTTCCAACCCCAGCTATGAAGCTATAGCTAGTTTAGCTCTCTGCGGGCAATAAATGAATGAATAGAGAGAAACTGACAGACGAATTGCTGCTGTGTTTGATACTTTTACTGCCCGAAGAAAGCCAAAGCAAATTTTAAGTGTTATATATATATAATACATATATATATATATACATATATATATATATATATATATATATATGGATATAGGTGGGTATACAATCATACTCACAAAGGCAGGCACAGCCTCATAAACATATGTATGAATTTGTTGCTTTTTTGAAACAGTTGCGAAAAATTTGTAGTTTTCACAGTTTTAAACAACCCAACAACATCTTCATATAGATACATACGCGGACACACACACACACACACACACACGAGCATAAGAGCATACATGAACATGAATTTATCATTTTATAGACAGACAAAAAGAAAGCGACAGATGTGTTTCCTATTCGACTTTTAATATGTGGCCAATCTATCTGTAATTGGTTTGCTATTGTGTATCGCAGCGGTCGTTACATTCAACATCCAAATATTGATGTTGAGGGCGATGATGATGTTTATGCGACCCCCGTAGCATAATAAAAAGCAAAAACAAAAAAAAAACAAAAAAAAAGAAAACTTTATACACCCTCTTCTTTCACCCTTAAGCTCAGCAGTCTTCTCTCATAAGAGGGTTACGTGCTCGTGCCTTAAGTCCACCCGTCTCCCGTTGAGTTAACAACCTGGTTAAGGTTGGTTTATGTATATTATGTTATTTTTGTAAATTTATGAAAAATGTTGTTCACACTTCCTAAAAATTCATATTGCTTGCAATTGGTCTCGCTTGGTCGGTATATCGAAATTCTTTTCACCACTTTTCACATTCTACCACATAAGATGGATGGATTCATGTAGATGAATGATGGATGTTATCGTCGATGCCAATTCAAAGAATTTTTATCTTTTAGTCTCAGACCGTGCATTAACTAAATATATAAAATAGCTTTAGTCAATTTTAGCTTCAATAGTTGAAATTGAATTTTTAAATTATTCTACGGCTATTTGATTTTATATAATTATACAATTATAAATTTATATTCTTTCATTTTAATCACATTTGGTTGGTTTTCTCTATTTACGATCTATTACTATTCTAATGCTATTCTATTTCTATTTTATTGCTATTCTGTCACTATTCTCTATTGCTATTTTATCAATATTTCATTATTATTATTATTATTATTGCTATTCCACTTTTAATTCTTTGCTATTCTATATATGTTCTGAAACGATCTTGCTACGATTTTGTAATTATTCTATTTAGATACTATTACTATTTTATTTTTTTTTTTTTTTTTTTTGCTACAATATATTTATTATATATTGTTGCTCTTCTATTGCTTTTCTATTAATAGAGTAATAGAATTTAAAAAAAGAAATCTCTGATTTCATTTGATGCAATAATTCTGGAAAGAACGTTTCAAAAACTATATTATTTTATTATATTAAAACATAGGAACGTGCATATAGTTATAGTATATTCACACATAAATATAAATGTACAGGTAATAAGCATTGTTATTCAATTTAGAAAAAACATTTTAGTTAACACCCACTTGTCAGGCACAGACAAAAATCTTAATAAAATTGTTCGCATAGAAATGCTTGTTTTTGTCGCCAACTGCCAAAAATCAAGATAGAACAAGTGAAGTCCGCCCATTCCATACGCTAGTTATGCAAATGACACATCTCAAAATCACGAAAGGATGCTGGTAAGTTTTATCTCAAGATTCGCACGTGTCAGCACGTGACAAACATTGTTGCACGTGCTATAGTTTAAAAAGAAAGGAAAAAGATAAGTATAAAATAGCCCCATTACACCCGGCGAATTTTTCACTCTAGCGAGCTATTCATCTTTCTAGCGACACTTTTAATTGTCCAAAACAAAAAAGGTATATTAATTGCTTAACTTCATTTGTAACGCGCAGAAATATTTTAAAAGTACTTTGTACTTGTAAATTTCTAACATTTTTATTACAAACAAAGTCTGTTAAAAGCATCGTCAGAAAAGACTTTATTGAAGAAAAGCTGATTAAGCTCATGAAAGCGATGAAAACTCTTGTATGATAACTCTAATCTATTAGATTCAATTCGATACTCTCTTCGTATGCCTTGAATATATATATATATATATATGTAATCAGAGAGTGGACGGTATTTGGTTTAGCTTCCCTACAGTTATCAACTCAAAGAAAACGCGCAGATTATATTCAATGCAGGAAACAAGATCTAAACACCTTTATTTTGAAAACATCGATGTCGAAAAAGTGTAGAAAACTTCTAGGAAACTCATAAATTTTACCACGCAATATATGTGCGAATGTACACTAAAATTTTCGTAAGAATATAGGCTGGAAGACAATAAATTTCCCTACTTAGAAGAACATATATCACAAATCCACGGTTAAATAGGCACAATAAAGGTATGTAAAAATACAAAAATAGTACAGAATGCAAATTCTTTAAAGCGATCGTTATAACTAAAATTGTTCGCTTTTCGAAAATACTATAATTTGATCTTTGAGGTTATGTAAAGGAGTAAGGAAATTTTTTTAAAGTAAGAATGAATCTATACCTCCATGTTCATTCTCAGTCTACTCATTTGATATTATGTTTACATGATTGCTGCATTATTTAATTTCCAAACTGTAGCTTACAAAAATTTTTGAGACTAGCATCTACAGCCATCAGAAGCCCTAAAGATGGTTATGTATAAAATGCATTAAAACAATTCATTAACTCTAAATAGAAAATCAATCGCTTTGCATTAAAAAAAAAACTATATCGCGTATGACGATAATACCAATTTAATTGTAGATTTTACTCTAAGCCATTATCTTAAATTGATTAAACTAGACCTTTTAAAAGAATGATTGAATAAAAAATATATATACAAACTTTAGGGTTGAAATTGACCTTTTCATGGATAAATCATCCGTAAATGCTATCACTACCTATAAATAATGAAAGAATATTAATTTGTATTGACAGTCTCAGTATTATCATAAGTAATTTTCAATAAAAATGAAACTTTATGATAGTTTTAGAGTTTTTCCAAGACTTAAGACTAAGTTACTCCTCGATATTAGAAACATATACATATGCATCCACCATTGCATTATTTTGTATTTTCAAATATTTGCAATTATTCAATTCAATATGTAGACGAAATAACGAGAATTTTTTTTTAAACGATATACGACAATGGATGAATCATAGATTCATCACTACGCTCTAGAGTCAAGTCGCCAGTCAGCCGAATGGACATTAATCGGCGAAAATCGTCCAAAGCGCCCAAAAACTCAAAATCCCGTTGAGGTTATGAAGTCTGTATTTTGAAATGCACATCACTACTTGATCGACTAACTTGAACAGGAACAAAGGATCATAGCGAATACTACGTAGCATTATTATTGCGTTCCAATAACGAAATCACAAAAAAAAACGATCTAAAATGAAAAAGAAAACAATGCTTTTTCAACAATGACAAAATGTCAAAAAAAAAATGAGTCATTCTAAGAATTTATTTAGCGATGTGTTACTTGTGTTGAATTCTTAAATTCATTTTATCTAAACTCATACTTTTACTTCAAAAACATTCCCAATCCTCGTATTACAGTGTACGCTACACAAACTTTGCGCATACACTAACTCGTTCAAATCTTTTGCTCATAAAGAATGCAGTTGAAAAGGAATCACGTCAACTTTTGCGCTCGTAATTGCGACATAATTTACATTTTTTTACATTACAAAATATACAATTCTAACATACGACACTCATACATTGATTGTGAATACAAAAAAGAAGAAGAAATTAATTGAAGCACTCAGAGTCTTGATTTGATCAAAGACATTTGTTTATTGGGATGCCTGTCTTCACAACCCTTATTCTAAAGAAATCAAAACGTAGACGTACGAGTATATTTTCCGACATAGTTCCGGCGAAATTACAGATATTGTAATCAGTTCTTCATTAGCGTCACACTATTAGTCTATTCGGACAAACGTAATTTTGCGTTTATGTATCTATTTTTGTGAACCTCGAAATATGATCTAAAATGGATTAAATGTACTAGTTAAGAACAATCACAATTTCGAACTAACAACTTTTATAAATTTATCCAAGACAATAGATGTTCCAGATTCACCTCAAAGCGTGTCAATTGTTTTATGTCGTTTAGATTGCATAATTATAACGTTGGTACTTAGCTTAAAACCCTTCAGAGTTATAAATTTTTCCAGTTTCGACCACCATAAAATTCGCAAGGAATATACTGCTTTTAGTGTTGCTAAAGTCTGTTCAAACGCGTGATACGTGCCTTATTGAAAATAATAAATAATTACGAAATGAAGAAAAATTTAGGGAAATATGAGAATGTTCTCCACTTTTTCTTTCTATCTACTTCGTTAGCTTATTCTTCCTCTCCCTCTCTCTCTTTTTCCCTCCCTCACCGCAACCATACTATACGGTAGACAGACAATAAAAGGAATTTTAAATTTAAACTTCGCGCGGATACTATGAAATCATTACATTATTCCTTTTTTGTGTCTTTGGGAATGTCTATGTAGAGTTTCATGTCAAGATATTCAATTGCCGCTAACACCATGAATGCCATTGGTAGCATGCAATACTGCAAAATGATTACAATGTACGTGTTTGGGTAAATTTTGCTGCATGCAATAGTTGACTGGCGGAGTTCAATTTCATATAAAGACGTACGTTCATATTCATATTTATAATGTTACACGCTTTAAACGTGTTTTTGTAAACAGACGAAAGAGAGACCGTAAAACGAACCCGGTCGTTCAAAACCAAAATTTATTTTGACAATTTTCTTCGATTATCGCAGTTTTATGCATTGTGGATTTCTTCCGCTTGGTCAATCTGTTAACAAGGCATATTATTTGATTGTTATAAAGGCGATTAAATTGACTTGAAAGAATTATTAAAGACTTATTAATTTCTTGAACAAATTCGCCTTATTCTTTGATCATAATAGTATGTTATCCAAAAAATCGTCCATCACTAGCATCAAATCTTTTACTTTTTAGAACATAAGATATATTTATCTTAAAAAGCTATTCAAAAATGATCCATTTCCATTCCATTTCTTGAAAGAACCATTTTTGAAATATTTAATGGCATTTATTGAATGAAGCTAATGTTCAGTTTTTAAAGCTTCACTGCCATGAAATAACAACTCTGTCCAATACAAAAAAGTCGCACACAGGTATTTGGCAACTCTTCTTAGCGCAAGATATACGTATCCGAGGTCTGCGAAACATGCCTTATTGTTTTAGTGAACATATTTACTAACGAATGCTATTGGTACAAAAATGTCGTCATGGAAAAAAGCATCTAAGAGTAATCAAAAAGTGCACCGCGAGCGTCATCAACCGGAATCGCGTAAACAATTAGGTTTACTTGAAAAAAAGAAAGATTATCAAAAAAGAGCACGCGATGCCGAACGCAAAACTAAAACATTGCAGTTATTGCACAAACGTGCCTTAAATAAAAATCCTGATGAATTTTATCACCATATGATACGGTCTAAGATGAGTGATGGCGAACACCATGAAGAAGATAAGAGCAAAAAGGATGAGCATTCGAAGGACCAATTAGCTTTGATGCAAACACAAGATCTAAAGTATTTAACAATGAAACGTACAATAGAGACTAAAAAAATAAAACGTTTGCAATCGCAACTACACATGATCGATTTTGCTGATACAGTTCCCAATACACATATTTTTTTTGTCGATGACGATAATACACCACCGAAGGGCAATTCTATTGGACAATCCACCGAATTTGATTTAGCCAAACATTTAGAAACTCATCCCAGTTTATTAGGACGCAAAACAAATAGGCCGAAACTGTCGGATCTTGACAAAATTAACCTAACGGAACTAAATCCTGATGTAAGTTTGCGAAATAGCAATAACTATTTAATATTACAATATTTTTCTTTTTAATATTTTTCAGGAAATCAAAAAGGCGAATTTATTAAAACAGCAGGCATATCAAGAATTAACGAAACGCATAGAGCGGGAAAAAGAGCTAGCTATAGTACAACAAAAGTTACAAATTAAAAAAGCTTTACGACAAAAACGTCTACTAAAACCTAAAAAGATACAAAAAGGAACTAAGGACGCCCCACCAGTTTATGAATTCAAATATGAACGAAAAAAATAAAATGTTATAATGTAAGGTTTACATGTGCGTCTGTTCGTGCGTGGGTGTATCTGTGTGTCGTAATATTTCAATCTAGAAATCAGAGAATTTTTTTTTTTTTTTTATTTGAAATTCAAACGAAAATATTATAATGCAAAAAATCAAAACAAAAATTCGCAAATGTAAAAAAAAAGCAGTGTAAAAGTAGAGTAAAGAGAGTAGTAAGGAATGTAGCAAAGCATCACACTTGCTGCTCCAACAGATCCATTTACTATTTACCGATTCATTTAGACGCCGGTGTACTTTTTTTTTCTTTTATATTATTATACTCTACACTAATGAAATTAATTCTTAGACTAGAGAGATGAGAGTACTAGCAGCTTAGGCAATCGGCTCGTTGGTGTTTTTTCATTTATGAAAATAACTTTACCGCAATGAGATTTGAAACCACATCCAAACACCAAGCATAGCATAGTTCGATAACATTTTTGCAATAATTTAGAAAAAATAAAATAGAAAAAACAGAAATTTCAGATCGAATTTTCTGGGCAACTTTTCGTTTAAAATAAATAAAATAACAATTGTGAAGTTTGTACGCTGTCTCGTACACCTATTTTAAATAAATTTGATGACAGTTTTTATTATTTTTGCAATAATTCATATAAGATTCACAATGTACTAAAATATGCATCCGGATATCTATTAATTTTATATACGTTTTATCGGCGTGATCGATATAATAATGTTTCTCGGTATTTCTATTTCACAGGTGAAAATTGAAATCTAGTCTAGGTAAATGGTTTAGCAATCGTATTCCAGCCAATATTACAAAGATGTCGCAAGACAATTTTTGTTTGTAATTTATATTAAATTTGGAATGTTTTATTGACTATTCCTTCAAAATGTCAAGGCAGGTACAAAATCAAAAAAAAAAAAACTGTAACGTCTGTGATGTCTCTAACGGCCCGTGAACGATCGTAGCGTTGAAACATATCCATTAGTCTGAAATATTTCCACTGCAAATTCTACCAGATAGCTTTTCCCTCTTTCTTTTTATTATTAAAAAATTACTCAGTTGCCAAAAAGGCGTATAAACCAGTCTGTCTGGCCGGAATAAATTATCAAAACTCTGCTATGTATGTAAGCACATACCATAACTTAGATGACCCAAAGCCGAATACACGTTTCCTGCGTTTAGGATAAGATAACGTTTTCCTTCGCAAGAACTGAGACAAATATTAAATTTCAAATGCCTTCGGAAGCCAAATAAAAGTTTCATATTTCTTGTGGGAATTACAAGATAACATTTTTCTCCACAAGATTTGAGTATTCTTTTTTTACACAGTTTTTCGGCAACCACATTTGCTACAATCGAATATATAAATTCAAAATCAATTACATCTGTTCTATTTTATGCACAGTTCTAAATGAAGAAATATAGACGACATTAATTTACTTAGAACTGGTGCTTAGTACTACTGAAAATATTACAAAAAGCTTTCCATCAATAACGATTAAACGGAACTGGATTAACAAACACTTCGCAGCTTCCTATTCAATTTAATAATCTATAGCAATTCCACGAAGCAGAGTGATACCACAAATTTGGTCGTATAATATGGAAATAAAAACTAATAAAGAAATTATTTTCACCTGAGAAGAATTCAGTTTAATAACTCAAGCAATCATAGTATATACACCGAATTTTCTCTTCCTGGCATATTTTCTCAATTTCGAAAAATCAAAAATTTTTTTTTAATAGAATTTTACAAACCTAACAAAACCATTCTCTTGAGTATACGTTAATAAATGAAAAAACAAATTAATCCGAATTGACTCTATTTTGTATAAAAACGATGTAATTTAAAAAAAAATTAATCATTTTATATTTTATTGAAATGGAGATGTTGTCACGACCCTGCTTTTCCAATTATAATCACGCTTACGTTTAACAGTTGTCAACTAGTAGTTTTGCATTTGTCAGCTGTTTAAGTGTTAAGTTAGGAAAAGAGCTGTTTCTTGACTTTCTTCTTAATACATATCTGCGTAAATACTGTTTTGTGTTATTAAATAAAAAAAAAAAAAAAAAGATATTGCACGTGCAATTATTTATTTAGCGAGCCAGATTTATATGAAATAGTGTTAAAAATAAAAAAAGATAAAATGGTTAAAAAAAAGATTGATAATCGCATAAGAATTATGATTGAAAATGGCGTAAAATTGGGACATCGAACAATGTTTGTGATTATTGGTGACAAGGCCAGAGATCAGGTAAGGCTAGCAAAGAGATTCACGTGCTAATGATGCTTTTATTGTCATTTGCTTTTTAAAAATAGGTACCGATTTTATATGATATTCTAACGAAGTCCACTGTAAAGGCACGACCAACCGTGTTATGGTGCTATAAGAACAAAGATGAAGCCATATCTAAGTACATATTTAATCCCTAAATTTATAATCGAATTCTTATTTAATTAAAATATACATACCTCTAGTCACGGCAAAAAGAGAGCAAAGAAGATAGCTGCAGGTAAAATTGATATTAATGATGAGGATCTATTTGATACTTTTCGCGTTTCAACTACAATTCATGGACGATATTATTCAGAAACTCATGCGGTATTGGGAAGAACTTATGGAGTTTGTGTGTTACAGGTATTTTATACATCCTAAAGAATATGTAAAATATTATGTGATAATTTTTTTTGTAGGATTTTGAAGCCATAACTCCAAATTTATTGGCTCGTACTATGGAAACTGTAGAAGGTGGTGGTCTTATAATTTTACTTTTGAAATCTATAATTTCATTGAAACAACTTTTTACCATGAGTATGGACGTACATAAAAGATTTCGAACTGAGGCCCATCAAACGGTTACCTGTCGTTTTAATGAGCGACTTATACTTTCTTTGGCCGACTGTAAAAGATGCTTGGTGGTTAGTGATGATCTCATCGTACTGCCATTAAGTTCGAAAATAGTTAACGTGACAGCCGTTAATGTAAGAATTTTTAAAGCCTTCTCAATTGCTATAAGTGTGAACAAAATCATTATGATTTCAATATTATTTCTTTTTCATAATGCTTAGCCTGGCGAAATAGAAAAATCAGAGAATGATGATTTATTAAAAGAATTGAAGGATGGTTTACGAGATACCCCACCAGCTGGTCCATTAGTAAATCTTTGCAAAACCTATGATCAAGCAAAAGCAGTGGCACGATTTGTCGAAGCTTTAGCAGAAAAGGAACTTAAGTAACTGATACAGTGCAAGTGCTTTTATGATTCCATAACCACTAAATCGTTTACATTTTTTACAGGCCGCCAATCTCATTGACAGCCTCACGTGGCCGCGGCAAATCAGCAGCCTTAGGTCTTTCTATAGCATCGGCAATAGCTTTTGGTTATGTAAATGTTTATGTTACCTCGCCTCACCCGGAAAACTTGATAACTTTGTTTGAATTTGTGCTTAAAGGATTTGATGCCCTAGAATATCAAGAGCATACCGATTACACAATCATACGTTCTACTAATCCAGATTATAAAAAAGCCATTATACGGATTAACATGACACGCACGGGCAGACAAACAATACAGTACATTTCACCGAACGATACTCACCTTTTAAATGCTGCCGATCTGTTGCTTATTGATGAAGCTGCTGCTATACCCTTACCTTTGGTAAAAAAAATGATTGGTCCATATTTAATATTCTTGGCGTCGACAATCAACGGCTATGAAGGAACCGGAAGATCTTTAAGTTTAAAATTGATTGCGCAATTGCAAAAAGAAAGCAAGGCATCTCCTCCGGTTTGTAATTACAATAACAATATTTGTTTTAAAATTATAATAAAAGTTTTCTGAATAGATAAAACTCGAAGAATCCATACGTTACAGTGAAGGGGACGACGTTGAAACGTGGCTAATAAATTTATTGTGTTTAGATACAACTAACGTGCCATTTATTAATTCCGGTTGTCCGACTCCCGATGCTTGTGAACTATATTATATTGATCGCGATGCTTTGTTTTCCTACCACAAAGCGGCAGAATCATTTTTGCATCGCTTGGTATCTATATATGTGGCTTCTCATTATAAAAATAGTCCCAATGATTTGCAAATGATGAGCGACGCTCCAGCCCATCATTTATTTTGTTTGTTAGGACCTATACAACGTAAAGACCAATTGCCGCAAATTTTGGTGGTTATACAAGTTGCTTTAGAAGGTGAAATATCATCGAAAAGTATAACCGATTCTTTAGGCAGAGGTAAGAAAGCTAGTGGAGATTTGATACCTTGGAATATATCTGAACAATATGGTGATCGAGAATTCCCCAAATTGCCTGGAGCACGAGTAGTGCGTATTGCCACACATCCAAACTATCAAAGGGTTAGTATGATGGCTAGCTAGCTACCCATTTAATAACGTTCACATCATTTTCTATCATTAACAACTTGACAGATGGGCTATGGAAAAAGAGCTATAAAATTGTTGAAAGACTATTACTGTGGAAAATTTACAGATTTAAACGAGAATGACAATAATGAAGAAAATGAAAACGGTGAGTAAGAATGTTACGTTTTTTTGAAATGGAATTTCCTCTATGCCCATATTTCAGGTATTGAAGAAATTGAAGAAGATGATGTGGGCTTACTAAAAGAGCAAATAAGACCGCGTAAAAAAATACCGACGCTGTTGAAACGTTTAAGTGAGCGTATTCCAGAACATATTGAATATTTAGGCACTTCCTATGGTCTTACCCAGGATTTGTTAAAGTTCTGGAAAAGTCTCGGTTTCGTGCCGGTCTATATAAGTCAAAAAGCAAACGACATTACTGCGGAACATACCTGTATAATGTTACATTCATTAGCAAATCAGAAAAAATGCGCTGACTGGTTAAGTTTATACTTTAATGATTTCAGACAACGTATAACGAAACTTTTAAGTAAAGCGTTTAGAGAATTTCCCTCCAGTTTAGCACTTTCTCTGCTTGACAATAAGTGGATCAGTTCCGATTCCGTAAAAGAACTGAATAAACAAGCATTGGACGTTTACTTTTTACCGCACGATCTACAAAGACTAGAATTGTATTCACGCAACCAAATCGAATTCCGTTTAATTTTAGACCTAACCACCGACATTGGTCGTTTATATTTCCAAGGCAAACTAGCCGATGTTCAGTTGGATACTTTGCAAAAAGCCGTCCTTTTGGCAATCGGCTTACAAGGCAAACAGGTAGATGAGATAGCAGCTGAACTCGGTATGCCGGGAAACCAAATATTAGCCAAATTTTATGATATGATAAAGAAAATCACAAAATTTTTTAATACTGTCATCGAAAGTGAAATTGAGAGTAACATGACCAAAAAAGAGCAACTGAATAAAGGAAATAGTTTTGAGCCCTTGGACGTTTCATTGAACGACGAATTGGAAGAGACAGCGCGACAGTTAACAGCGAAGCAAAAGGAAGTGTTGAGAAAATTAAAAGCAGATGTCAAAGATTATGAAATTGAAGGTGACGAAAAAAGTATTTCGAACGTTTTAAGCAGATTTGCAGATAATATAAAGCGGATACCTGTCAAAAGGTATGCTAAGCATTAACTTTCTTAAGACGAAATGATTTCTCATTTACATTTTTTTAGCGGCACAAAACGTTTAGATACCACCTTTGATCCATTGGACAACAGAAGTAAAGAGCCGAAGAAAAAGAAAATGAAATTATCTAAGAAAATCAAAGGCAAAGCAATTATTTAGATGCATATATAGAATTAGTTAAATCATTTACGGAAAACCTGTATTTAGGTTTAACTTTTCATCGAATACGTAGTATTTCTTTTGTTTTGAAAAAATTAAAATAGTTTTTTAATTAAAAAAAAAAAAAAACAAAATTGTACTCAATCTAAAATACAAGAACAAAAAAAATATAAAAAACACTATATTTTCTGTGGTGCGCTATCCCGCACAAAGTTTATTTCACTTTCGTATGGGACATTTAACTATGGTTTAACTCAATATTTCCTTGCTTCGGGTATTTCGAAATGTAGCGAAATTAATTTTGTTTTTCTAGATTATCCTCAAGCAGCAGCATCAATACGTTTTTGGCGTTCCAATAATCTCCGTTCTCGTTCAAATTCCTTCATGCGCAGCACATAATCTTCGTATTCACAAGTTAAGTACTCGTGTCTTTCATGATGGCATTTATATAGAAATGGAAATACCCTTGACCTACAAGCTCTGTAATTCAGCAGTATATCAGCGCAATAATCGCGATCCTCGAGAGGCAGTTTTGCCGATACCATTTCTTCTTTGGTAACATTTGAAACTCTTACTTTTCGACCGGGTGCGCCTAGCAAAGGATCAAATGTTGGTTCAAAATTAGGACCCGGAAATGTATCAGGATGGACAGCACGATGGTATGCATTACCCATTTTTATAATGCGAGATATAAATTACGTAAAAGCGTCAATTAAAACTGCCGTACTATTCTAAAAAAATAAATATTCGAACAGCTGATTAATTGTCACTGACAAAATAATAAAAACATATGATAAAAAAATGTAAATTAAAATAACGACGATACTCATAAGGAACGTGACAGGACAGAAATATTTTAAAATAAACAAAATTATAAATTTCAACAATCAAATTCATAAAAAAAGGTGCATCCACAACCTACGACATGGACTAAACAAGTTATTATATAAAATCATGATGATATTCTTCATCTGCTATAGAGCTGCATATATTCTGAACTTTTCATCAAATCTACGTTATCTACATCAAGTTACTGGAGATATAAGCCTACATTAAAAGGCTTACTCCATCCAAAATTTCTAACAAACCAAAAAAATGATATTCTAACGAAGGAGTTTTTTTCAACTGAAGATTCTTCAAATAAAAGAAAATTTTTTAAAATATTTAATTATGTCTTCAAAACTATCCATAGTGAACACCCAAAGAGGAATTTGAACGATCAATACGATTTTAAAAAAACCTAAAAAAAAAATATCGTCCGCTCAAAGACATCTAGTTACATGGCTAAAAAGAAAAAGCGTCTTGCATACTTTTCTATCCAACGATGCTATATTTACTTATAAAATGGAGCGAATATTTATCGAAGGCTTCGTTCAGCGCTAAAAGCGCAAAAAGTTCAAGTTGAATGCAGTTTCTCTTTTAGTTAGTTTCGTTGCATTATAAAATCCGTATGGTCTGGTAACTCAAAATAATTCTAAACGCGAAAAAATATAGAAACAAGAGAAAGAAAAGTTATAACAGTTGCAGCTCTGGATTTGACAGCTTTTTAAAAAAGAACTGTAAAGACGCCCACTCACAAGCGCGCTTTCTATTTTGTAAAACTGAGTAAAGGTTTTTTTATAAAAAATGGAAGAAACCCAGACTCCACAACGCTTTTTGCGCAATCCGCAACTGGAAGATGTAAGAAGAGGTTGTCCTCCTCTTAATATACCTCCATCGCCATTCATGAAAAATCTGGGATATGGCACCGGTGTTAATGTGTACCGTTTGGAACGATCAGATCAAACTTGTTCGCCTTGGGCCGTCAAGCGTGTTTCGCAACGAATTGAACAAATAAATCAAGACAAACAAGCTACTTTTAGTAGCCGTATCGTTAAAGAAGCTGAGATTTTACGACAGTTGAAGCATCCAAATATTATCGGTTTCAGGACGATCACCAAAGACTGCAACGGCGTTGATACACTTGCTATGGAATGCTGTAATACTTCCTTGGGTTTAATTTTGGAAAAACGTTTTGAAGACAAAGAGGGGCCTTTGCCAGCTTTTCAAACAAAAAAACTAATTGAAGATGTAGCCAAAGCCTTGGACTACTTGCATACGGAGGCACGACTTTTACACGGAGACATTAAGTCTTACAATGTCCTAGTTAAGGGTGAATTTGAGATATGCAAACTGTGCGACTTTGGCGTTAGCTTGCCTTTGGATGAAACTGGTCATGTGGATTTTACAAAGGATCCGAAATTGGAATATGTGGGCACATTATTATGGTCAGCACCAGAAACTTTTAAAGATGGAATAATCGGCAGTAGCTGTGATATATTTAGCTTTGGTTTGGTTATCTATGAGACAATCGCTTTAGTTCCACCTCATACCTTCGATCTTGATCAAAATGAAATCGAAGATATAAAAAATGAAGAAAACTCGTCTGAGTCTGAATTAAACGATGATGCAATAAAACAAAATTCTACTAATTTTGAGGAAGCGAATAACGAATTAGATGAGAGCAATGCTTGTGAAAGTTTGGAAAACTCCCTTAGCGATGAATTGATTTATGGAACTAGACCACCATTACCGGACGCTTTTGATTTCAGTGACGACTATAATATCATTATTGAACTTTTCTATTTGTGCACCAATGAAATACCAACCGATAGGCCAAACGCAAAGGAAATATGGCAATCACTGCAAAGAGAAAAAGAAACCACACAAGCTGAATGACCTCAGGCTTTAAGTGCGTTGATATACCATAAATAAACTAAGAGTTCAAGAATACAAGTAAAATTTTTCTTTTATTTTCATGCAGTCATACATTCAACAAAATGTTAATCAGAATAATAATAAAATAAACTCGATACTTCTAAATACTATGCTAACATAACCAATTGCTCAGTGTATGAATGTTAACAAGAATGGAATGCTTTTTTGTTTCTTTTTATTCTTTAATGCATGCATTCGTGCCTTTTTCCTTTTTTTTTTATATATATATATGCGCAATTAATGATGATATCGATGCACATTTGTTTGCTTCGTAATAGCGATAGAAAATATTTACCACAATTCCAGAAGTGTTAAATTAAGTAACAGTAACAGGATTGATACCTTTTTTTTTAATTTATGCAATAATTATCAATAATCACATTGGTTGGTTGTCTGTAAGGCACTTCGTTTGTAAACAGTTTGAAGTCTATTTGTTTTAGAATATATATAATATATAAGAAGCACTAAATGTGCAGGGCTTTATTCTTAAAGGTGCAGAACGCCATCGCGTGATTCAACCACGCCTGGACCAGTTACATTTTGTTTGTGCTGATGCTGTGTTTGAGTTAAAGACATTCCACCGGCGTTATCATCCAAAGTGACCCCAGTTAAATCTAGGATTTCGTCTTGCTCATCTTGTTCGAGCTCATCGGATGTGTTTGTATGATTGGTTTGATGCGAACCACTCGATAGTTGACTAGTACGCGAAAAAGAACCACGTCGCGGGGAAGTTAATGTGCGTTGATTGGCCGGCTTAAAAGTAATAATCAAATTTGAACTGTTGGCTACCATCATATCAGTAACCTAAGATTAAAAAATTATTGAAGCAAGACTAAACCTAGCTCGTTATATAGTTTTTACTTGGTCCAATGTCTTTCCAGCTACTTCGATACCGTTTACTTCAATTACTTCGTCATTGACGGCCAATAAGCCTGTGCTTTCGGCCAAACCCCCTGGTACCAGCCGAGATATAAATATACCGGGTTGTTTTTCCAGACCGTTAGGTGTTACACGCACCGAGGTGCCATCCCTAAAGTATCAAAATTTATATAATTATTTCTTAAATGACACACTGTTACCTTACCTTATATAAAATCCCAATGGCTTATCGCTACCATGCTTTAACAAACGAACGCGTCGATGAGTCTCCGGTACAATGTCAACATCGATAATCGCTGATACTTGGCGAAAGTCATGCGGCATCGAAATCGGTGGAGCTTTCGGTTTACCGGGGGTTTGTCCTAACATACTGATTATATTAAAATGATTACCACGTGGTTTTGGACATCCATATTCTAAATCCTCTTCACGTTGCACTATTATGCGTAAAATGGGTTGGGCCGTTTTGAGGGCGCGTCCATAATTATCATCATTGTTTATGGGCAGTAATTCTTGATCGCGTGGATCAATATAACGGATTACAAAACGTATATTATTTAATCCATGCAATTCCTTAATAAGTGTATAAAATTTATCAAATTTTGGCGGCTCTTCATGACGCCTGAGACCGAACCGTCTGAACTCAGCATCAAACTAAATATTAATGGAAATAGCTTCAATTTTAAATGCGTAAAACACCGTGTGTAAAATGAAAAATAATAGCGTTTTTTATTTATTTGCTTAGGAATATTTACTAATTTAAGCAAACAAAACAATTTTCGCAAAAAAAAAAATCATTTAATTTAATGAATCACCAAATCAATGCTACAAACTCAAGCTTTTAGAGGAAAATAATATTGCATTTTCCTTTGTTTTACCTTCGATTTCACTTCTATAATTTTTGCATCCGCAAAGGAAGACCCGTGAAATTTATTCTTTGACATTTTACTCACTACAATTAATTACAAATGTCTTACAGGTACAAAAAAAAATACTTTTCCCTAATTTTTTTTCTCCTTTTCTTTGTTTTCTTTTTTTCTTTTTTGTTAGTAATCAGTGCTGTCAAGTAAGGCTAACACAAGTAAGAAATTTACAGTTGCTTGTAAGCGAACTTTACGAAACTCAAAAATATTTTTTTTAATATTGACGTTTCATTTTACCACGAAAAGCATTGAAATAAGTTTTTAGATTATTAGCTCGTTTATTTAAAATGTAAAACAAAAACGGGTCACGCTTTTACTTAAATGGTTGTGTTCCGCTTCTGATATGACTGCAAGTTATTCTGACCTTTGAATAGCAAGTTATTGTAGTTATATATTATGGTCTCGCGCCATTCATAACACATGATGCGTGCCTATCAGCTAAGAGCGTATAAGCCAATTATCAACTTTTCATCTGAATTTATGCGAACCCTACTGTTTCAGCGACAGGCAACGATCAGACAGACGGACATGATTTCGTTAACTTCGAATCTTTCGATAATCGCGTATATTAATACATTGTTGGATCTGTAATTTTTCTCGATATTACAAGTAGAAGAATAAACATAGTAATTTTTGCAATAAGCAGATTGTTTTATATTACGCTTCGTAGAAAGAAAAATTTTATATAACAACATTATAAGCAGGCAATGCTATATTTAAGCTCAAAAAACACTCGAACTTTACCCAGTTACTAATTTAGTCTGTAAGGTACGTTCACCATGTATGGGTGTGAAATATGAAATAATAACTTGAGTTCGAATTCTTTTGTTAAAATAATAAATTCATTTGCATTTAAGATTGATTTTTTTAGCTTCACGCTTTTCCCTTACATAGGTAGTGCTGCCAAATCCGACTGCAGTAAGCTGTAAATAGAGATTATGGTAAAAATGCTGTTTACATGCGCAATAGGTTTATTCTAACATTGCGCACTATAATTTGTCTACAATATTGTAATTTTAATTCTGAATTAATTTAATGATCTATATTCTCCTTATATATAAATATTTATAATGATCTGGTTAAGAAAATCAATTTTTGCAACTCCATTAAAAAAAGACTTTCAAATTTAAATGACGGCTATATCATTCTAAATACCTCAAGTTATTATTATCTGTCTGCAATTAAAGGAAACTCATCATGGATGTAGACAATCTTAAAACAGTGAATAGCACCAAAAATGTAACATTGCGTAAAATCATTTAATGAAGTAAAAAAAGACATTTTCCTTTAAAAACATTGTGGAACAATTATAATATTATTAATATAAAATCCACATTTCATATATATTTTGCAGATTTGTTGTTTACTCACTTCAATACAGTATAAGATATAAACTATTTTTGTTATGGCAACACCGTAGCACATCGTGTCTTCTCGTAAACAAATATTGTGTTTTCTAATTTCAACTAATTACAATTATTCGGAGGCATAATGGATTTACGTCCAAATCAGACCATATACATTAATAATTTGAATGAAAAAATTAAAAAGGAAGAATTGAAAAAATCTCTATACGCGATTTTTTCACAATTTGGGCAAATTTTGGATATAGTCGCTTTGAAAACGCTAAAAATGCATGGTCAAGCTTTTGTAATATTTAAGGAAATTGCCAGTGCATCGAACGCTTTACGCACCATGCAAGGATTCCCATTTTATGATAAACCAATGCGTATTGCATATGCAAAAACTGATTCGGATATAGTGGCCAAGATTAAGGGTACGTTTAAGGAGAGACCGAAAAAAGTGAGACCTTCAAAGCCGGTCGTAACAACGGACGATAAAAAGTATGTTAGAAGCGAAATAATTGCAAACTTATTTTATATAATTTTCATTATTCTTTAGGGATAAAAAGAAGAAGGCGTCTAATGCGGAAAATGCAAATCCGAATACTCAAAGCGAACAACCACCAAATCAAATTCTGTTTCTCACGAATTTGCCAGAAGAAACTAATGAGATGATGTTATCGATGTTATTTAATCAATTTCCCGGTTTCAAAGAAGTACGCTTGGTTCCCAATCGTCATGATATAGCTTTTGTTGAATTTGCTACCGAATTACAGAGCAATGCGGCAAAGGAAGCATTACAAGGCTTCAAGATTACTCCATCTCATGCAATGAAAATTACATTTGCAAAGAAATAAAGTCGAAAGCGTTTTTGCAAATTAATAAAAAAAAATTTATTTTAGAAATTAAACGTTTCGTCGGAATCATTAAACGGGTAGAGATCCTTTCCTTTTAAAACATTCTGGATGCTTACGAAAAGGGCTAAATCTCTGTTAAAGCAAATTTTTATTGTGATTCGATAAGTAAAAATATTGAAGTCCGCAAATATGTTTCTTTATTTTTTTATATTTAAATTTATTGCATTTCGTGAGATGATGCAAGATGCAAGACGAAGCAGCTTTTCAAATGAGCTTCATAAAGGCATTTGATTAACTGTTCAGTCAAGTCATTGCTCTTATACTTGAAACTTTCATATACATATGCATACGTTCTAAAAAGGCAAGAATTATAAATTAACCAACATTCTTTATCGAGGACATACGTAACGCATTATATCATGGTTTGACTGGCAGGGAATTAAAGATTGGCAGAAAGTACTTTATAAAACTATCAAATAAACATTAAAACATTTCGTAATGTTCTATTATTTTGACACGTCAGTTTAGTAATAGAGCTTATGAAATGGTAAATAACTTCGTAAACTACTAAAACCCTCGATGAACTTCGAATTACGGAAAAATATATAATATCTTAGAATTTTATAAAAAAGCGTGCAACGGTCTTCTTGTGTCATTAAAACATAACCTAGCTATTCTTCCGTACTTAATGCCCATATATAGCCACCATCTTCATTGACAAGTCTTTTACATTTAAAAGAAAAAAAAGGACATTTGTAATTCAAGAATTTTAATTATTACAATATAGGATTTATAGAATTATCGTAAGAATTGTTTATTTATATGTGCAAATACGTTCAATTGATAACTTATTGTTGATCTTCGACTGCGGCTTCTATCGGTGCAGTTTCCAAAGCTGCTTCTAATGGTTCTTCTTCCAGATCATCGCTTTCTATAGGATTATCTACACAAACGGGCAATGGTTCACCACCAACATACTTCTCCATATTCTTTACCAACTTATCTGGATTTCCGCCGACAAAAATGTCTATTATTTGACGATTTTTCATAAAAACAAAGGTCGGCATGCTTGTTACATTGTACTCTAAAGCGATTTCCTCGCAATCATCGACATTGACTTTTAAAACTAATGCTTTATCAGAATATTGGACGGACAACTCCTCCAATTTAGGACTAATTATCTTACACGGTCCACACCAACTGGCATAAAAATCGATAACAATTAATTTATCACCCGCTTCATTGATCTGCTTCTCCATGTCCTCCTTGCTTTGAACGTTGTACGTCATTATATTTTTTTTTCTTTGCAAACGCTTTTCCGTGTAAAAGATTAACAAATATTTTTCACCACAAAGTTAATGATTTTTTGTTATATATATATTATTTTTTATTTAATTAATTTATTTCTCTATTCTTCAGTTTATTTTATTCTTCTGAAATATTGTTTGACAAACCAGTGAAAATTATATAGTTTTGAAATTTTGAAAAATATGGAAAATCGACTCTGCGTGTTTAATGAAAATTTTTGAAACAATGCAAAGTATATGTGCATCACTTTAAAATTCGTCGGGCAGCCGATAAACGTAAAGGCTTCTTGATTTTAGAATTTTTCGATGTCGAAGCATTATCTGCGTCGACAGGCGTATCTGCATCGTTACTCGAGCTTGTTGATGGCCGCTGGTAAGGATCAGTTTTAACCGGTTTTAATACTGATGTAACTAATGATAGTGGTTGTTGACCTGTTGGCACCACTTCTGGCTTTTTAATTAACCTTTCAACATTTTTTTCCAATTGGTCCACTCGAGAGCCCGCAAATTGACCTAGTTTTTTATTATCTTTCATTAGTATCAAAGTTGGCATAGCCGCTATATTATTGTCGATTGCCAATTGTTCGCATTCATCGACATCTATTTTAACTATAACTAACTTGTCCAAATATTTCTCAGCCAATTTTTCTAATCTGGAATTTATCATCTTGCACGGTCCACACCAGCTTGCATAATATTCTATAACAAGCAATTTACTGCCTATCTTTTTCATTGCATTATAGTATTCCTCTTCATCGTGTATTAATACAATTGAATTGATTGAGCGACGTGGCTGCGGAACCGCGGGCATATTTCTTGTCTTAATTTATGTACAAAACAAACAAAAAATTTGATTTATTTCACAATAAAGAGAAAAGTTCAAATGTCATTACAGTTAGTTTATTGATAGATCTTGGAAATGAATACATGAAAAAAAAAATAAAAAGATTTATCTACGTATACAGAGATTCCATTATTGGCATATGCAAATTAACAAAATGGTCTAAGAATTTTTTTTGCGATGATTTTTCAAATTATTTTGTCTCCGGTTTACCAAAGTACTTCTCTATAAATTCTTCTAATTGGTCAATTTTGCTGCCACAGTAATGTTCAACCTTCTGTTTATTTTTTATTATCATAAACGCTGGCATGGAAGTGATGTTATATTCTGCTGCCAAATCCTCAAAATCATCTACATCGACTTTAACCATAATGGCCTTGTCTTGGTATAAAGAGGCCAGTTCGTCTATCTTACAGGCCAGCATGCGACAGGGACCACACCATGTAGCAAAAAATTCAACCATGATATACTTGTCGCCAGCCATTGTTAAAATATTTTCAAAATCTTCCTTATCGCCAATAAGTCGCACTTTATTTTCAGAAGTGTCGTCAACTTTTTTTGTTACAGTCTGCCGTCTGGTACCAATTTTTCCTGTCGTACCAGATGTTGTTCCGGATGGTGCACCGCCGGCGCTTGGTGCATTGGTGCCTGGCCGTCGAGGATTTTGAATATTTGTAGCGCTTGGAGAAGTCATTTTTTTATTATTTATACAAAAGCCACAAAAAAAAAACAATTAAAAAATCACATTAATTTTTTTTCCAAACCCTGAACGAAACTCTCCCTGGTTAGAAATGCAATTTTACGGTTTTTCTAATTTAGCAAATTTTTTTCAAAGTTTTTTACTATATCAGGTTTCTTTTTGAAATAATTTTACGTTATTTGCTTTATACGGTTGCATTTTGTTATGTTCTTTGCACAGAGTGGTTATGTTGGCAGAGAGTACTAAACATCGATTTTTTTCGTACAAAAATTAATCGAAAACTTTTCCGCTATTTTTGCACTGCTGTTTGCCGTTACTTCAGCTTTCGGTAATTGGTTGGAGAATTCCTTTGTCTTCATAACCGCATAAGCTCTCGTCGTTGTTACAAGTTTTTACAGGTTCCACGTAAAGTTTCATAATAATTAAAGAATATGACGATTTCAACTTTAAAATCTGCAGCTGAACTGGATTATATTTTAGAAACGGCTGGTAATATTTTGGTAGTATTGGATTTTTATGCCGTTTGGTGTCCTCCCTGTCAGTTTATGGATCAATACCTAAAGGCATATCCGAACTTATATAAAACGATTATTGTCAAGATCGATGTAGACAAATTCCAAGAGGTTGCTAGAAAATATCGAGTAGCAAGTATGCCAACGTTTATTTTCATTAAGAATGGCCAGAAAATGTCCAGTTTTTCGGGAGCTAATACTGAGCTCTTTTCAAAGAAAATCGCAATGTACTCTTAGTAACAGATATGAAAAATTTTATATTTCTTTTACATCTGTTACTTGAAATTAATTAATATTAGTTATATGTCGTAATCGTATTTTTCCCAAACTGAAAATGATTTTATTGTTAAAATTTTATATATTAATTGAAGAAAGTTTTCAGAAGAATCTTTACATTGTTAATAATAAATGTTCTTTGTATGTTTTTTTTTAAATAAATGGTCTAAACTTAAATAAAATGTAAAATCAAAAAAAAATATTCGTGTAAATTCGGGAGGTATATGAGGAGCAATTATAGATTTTAGCCATTATAAGGGAGCTGTTCAAGCCTAAAGCACTTATGCGATTAAAATAAGAAAGAAAAATGTGGCTCTCTGGGGGCTTTTCAAATAAATATTTTTTTGTTTTTTTGTTTGCATAAAGTTCATAGGGCTGCTTGGTTCGTTTACGCAATAGAGAGCTGTGAATAGTGTACCTTAGAGATTTAATCTAGAATTCGTCATAGAACGGATAGAATGTATAAAGGTATAAACAATTAGCATAATGAACAATTTGTGAGTGAAGTTGTGTAACTAGATGAGCAAAAGAGGTAAAATTATGTGTAATCTACACCCTGTAATGGACACCCTGTATTTGGAGAAGAAGCGATTTCTTGGGATTATGTCTCTCCTCGATCAATCAAGAATCGTCGCAAGGGGCTCGTTAATTTTCGAAGAGGAGCATTTGGAGAGAATGTGACTAACAGAAAGAAAGTCATTACAAAAAGAAGATCTGGTAGGTTCAATTCGTTCATACTAATGGTTGCTATTGAATATAGTGTTATGTACTCTAAGGAGGGCTAAGAAAATGCACTAAGCTTGAGAGGGAAGGTTATTGTAATCTGGCCTATCGATGAAAGGGTTGATTGATCGCAGAAATACATCGGAAAGTTTCCAACGATCTAGGTTGCAAGCTGCGTTAATGGACCTATACGGCGAAGCAATTATGTTAGGAAATCAGGGAGAATTGGACATATGAGACTGGTACGCGATGGTTTGTTTAACAAAATATGAGAAGAAAGCAGTAAATGAAAGATTGATTGATTTTCATGTGCTCTTGCATGCATGTATTTTGTAGTACTCACGATATACTAATTTCTTTTTAATATTCCTATACTAATGTATTGAAATTAGAAGTTCTCGTGAGTTTTTGTAAAAGAAGCCGTTGCTTGCTAGTTTCTTTTCATTTACATATAAAGAAATAAAAGGTATATTGTACTTGCGTATTCTTCTGAGAGCTTGCAACATTTTTTAAGGGATTCAAAGTAGCTTTGTTTTGTGTTTCCATTGATGAAAACATTTCTATCAGATTCCAAATCTGCTGAAACGACCTAATATAGAGATTTTATTAATTTTTTTCAATTCTGCTTGTATTTATAGTACTTTTTAAAAATGTTGAAGTCTATTTTGGATGTATGCTATTCATGTTCACAAAAATTATATATACTTGCAATGCATCTCTGCGTAAGAAATTTCTATTAAGTAAAATAAATTATAACAACCCTGTCCTTGGCTTATAAAGTTTTAAATGTATTCATACCATATAATTATATAAATATGTACGTTTATATATCGTGCTACTCGTTGAGTGGATTTTGTTTTTAATAGATTTTTGATTCGCACGTGTTGTTCGCGGTTTATTGTGAGAAATGTCTAATAAAATTAAAATAAGTAAGGATGATGGTGAAGATGAAGATGAATGCACAGATTCAGAAAATGAGTACAGTGACGAGGAGAAAGAATTATTGGAAGAAGTGCGAAAATCTTATCGGAAAGAGAGACCATTGAAAAATGAAATTATGGCCTTCAGTGAAAGCGAAGAGGAAGATGATGATGATGAAGATGGAGACAATGATTTGGCTTTGCATGATAGCGATATAGAAGGTGCCGAGCAAAATGATGACGATTTACCAGATACGAAATATTGGGGTAAAAGCAGCCGTAACTATTATAATACAGATTTTGTTGATCAAGACTATACTTCTTATAACGAGAGAGAAGAGGAATTGGCAGAATTTGAAGCAGAAGAAGCGAAAAGCATTCAACAACGATTAGCAAAAGAAATGAAAGAGGAGGATTTTCTCTTAGACGCTGCGATAAGCCAATCGGAGAATCAAGTTGGTGATACAAAGTTTGAAGATTGCCTTGTTCCGTTGAGATCGGATTTTTCTGGGTTATCGAAAAGAGAACGTTTACAATTGTTTGAAAAAGACTCTCCGGAGTTTGCTGGGCTAGTGGGAGATCTTGAAGGTTATTTAGATGAAATACAAAATATACACAACCCAGTTCTTGAATACGTCATCAATAATAACGTTCCCATGATACCGGCCTTAAAATTTGCCAAATTTTATCAGAACTTGGTATTAAGTTATTGCAACAATATAATGTTTTATTTATTGCTTAAAGCTAAAAGAATATCCATTCAGAGCCACCCTATAGTCCAAAGGTTGAATCAGATGAAAAAACTATTAAAACAATTGGTTGACAGACATGAGAACATAATTAAGCCGCAATTAGAAGCTCTACTCGAACGGATACGAGATAATGATGTATTCGAAGTATTAGAAATCGAACCTCAGCCGCTAAACGTTGAAGTGGACAATTCTAAACGGAATAGAGTTGAAGATGTCGAACAAAATATTAACATTGATTCAGAAAGTGACGATGCAGACGCGTATGATTTGGATGAAAAAGATGGTACAGAAGATAAAGCTTCCGGCGATGATATTCGTAGGGGTATAACTTATCAAATGGCCAAAAATAAAGGTCTTACGCCACATCGCAAAAAGGAGTTGCGTAATCCTAGAGTCAAGCATCGCGGCAAATACCGAAAAGCTTTGATTAGACGCAGAGGCGCTGTGCGAACGGTTCGAAATGAGTCTACACGGTACAGCGGAGAAATATCTGGCATAAAGGCCACAGTTAGCAAGAGTATTAAATTTAAATCTTAATTTCATTTAAATGGACTATTTTTTCACTTTGTTTTACTACGTGTATGGGCATTAATAAAACTGTTCACATTTTAACCTGCCCGGTGGTAACGTTTCTAAATTAAGTTTTCAAATTATATTTTTTATTTTAATTTTTTTTTTTTTTTTTTTGATGTATCGAAACAATGCATTCAATGATACACTTAACGTTTTAGCAACTTGCGAAAGTCCTCGTTTGTCTTCTGAGCGCCATTATGATTATTAAGTGTATCCGACGCATTTGGCGCCTTTTGGTTTAGAAAATTTTTGCGCACTATATTTGGTATTAATGACATGCGTGGTTTCTGATCAAAAGCTTTTCTTTGTTTGTGCGGCATAACGCCCAATAGCTTCATAGGATTGATGGGTAAAGTAACCGGTTTTGGTGGTGGAGCAGATATGGCCACAGATAACTAAATGAATGAACTTATCAATAAACTTTCGGAATTATTGTAATATTTATATTTTACCAAATTATCTCTAAGATTGGTTTTATCCAACGCCAAAACTGCTTTACCAGCTGACGATGCATCTTCGTATTCTATGTAAGCGATATTTTTAAATTTCCCTGATCTGTGAAAATAAAAATCTCATATACATAAAAAAAAAAAAATTTGACTGACGTTAAATATTTGATACCCATCATTCGTTTCTTTTTTTTTTTTTTTTTTTTTTTTTTTTTTTTTTTG
>KK351069.1:648770-664431 GCA_000671755.1 Glossina brevipalpis | reverse complement strand
TATAAAAAAAAAAATTTCCTTAATCAAACTTCTAATCTACTCCACAACATCATAAAAAACCATATGTAATTGTAACAATTGTGTAATTCTTCCATTTATCTAAATAGAAAAAAAATAAAAATTAAAACATGCTATGCAACAATGATTCACAAATTTCAATTACAAGAAGAAGGAGTAACAAAAACCAACATAAACTAATCGCTGACTTTACTGAGGCCCAGACAAAGTACTTCGTGTTCGCATTGAACCTTTTCTTTTCTTTTTTTTTTACGACACACAGCAAATCATCTGTTGTTATTTGCTGACGAACTTAAGAAGAAGAAGAATGTTAAATTCCCACAAATGATTTAAAAGCCAAATAAAATCTAACTTCAAAATGTAGGCAATCATATTTCTCTAGAAATGTAGCAAACTTCTCTGATGTGGTAGTACTGACGAAGTAAAGACAAGTAACACATGAAAATCCAATTGCTATTGGATTTGAAGACGGCGGTCGGGTCGAAAGTAAATTAGATTTGTTTCGCTTTCTATTAACTTTTCGCTTACGATAAATTTATCAAAAATCTTAAATACTTTTAAAAATGCAAGTCTTGTGGTTGTCGTTTCGGAATATTCGGACGATATTACAAGATTCCAATTTTACCTAAATCATTAAATTTGGATAAGTGATAGAAAGTAAAGTACTAAGAAGATATAAAAGACATAAAAGATGTGTTTGTATTTAGTTCAACTGTAAGTTATTGCAAAACAATGAAAGAATTTCTCAAGTGAAGCCAAGTGAAGCAAAGTGAAAACACTCAAGAGATATCTATACTTTTACCTACGTATGTGAAAGAAAATATGAGAGACAAATGAGAAAAACCTTTAAATAAAGCAAATAATATAGTGTAAAGTAATATTTTCAATGTTATTTGTGTTGTGCATCTACCACTTTTACTAAATAGACCACAATTTTAGTTTACATATATTTTGCACATACAAACGCTAGTATCGGCACATGATACACATGTATATACATATTAAGGCATGTATAAATTAACCATAAAGGCATCTATTCATTATTTCGTGAAAACAGTGCAGTGCTATTTATTTAAAAAGTGTGTCTACACAGCTATACACAGTTCCTAACGTAAGGGTCATCTTTTTTTTTTTTTTGGTCTTTTTTTTTTGTATTATAAATTTCACTTTATACGCTATTGACAATTGAATGTACAAAACCATGTCAAGAGTTCAAAAAAATTTTGTGACAGGCGACTATCACACACATAGGAGATTATATCATCAATTATTGCAATTTTATCTTATGTTTTTTATCCTTCGACAACAACGTATTGCAGCTGTTATGGTGATGACGCCGTCGGAAGAAGCAGGTCTTATAAGTAATATGTCTATGGATAAAAGTCAATTAACAATGTCAACTGTTGCTCCTAACTTGACGCAACGTTTACCCCCACCTCGGGTAAAATTGAATAAGTGTTGTCTTTACGGTGAATATTTAGATAATACGAAGACATGTGCGGCTGGTAGTTCCGAACATTGGATACCGGTAATATTTTTGATTAATAAAAAATCATATTATATGCCCCAAGGCTCTGCGCCCAAGTTCATATCATTCGACGATAATGTTTTTCCTATTGGCATAGCACGCAATATCGACTATGTGGGCAATACAACTGGCGAAGTGAGATGCACGGTAGAGGATTTAGAGCTTTTCACTGGTACTGGCATCGTGATATTCTCAAACGGTTCATTATTTATATCCGAACGAAATATTTTCGTACCACCAAATAGATATTGTGTTGATCAGCAAGCGGCTTTAGTATGTTTTTTTAAATCAAAACTTGAAGAGCCCGCGTTGAAATTGAGAAAGTGCTGCGGTCAATATGGTGTTTACGACGAAGAGGAAAAACATTGCAAAATTGAAAGTTCTTATCGAGCCAATTTGCAGTTGCCGTTGAATGAAAATGATTATCAAACAATTTACGGTTTTCCTGAATGTAAAGAAGGCTCTAGTACATATGCAATGGCCGGAGATTGGTTGGAAAGTCAATTGCATGCTGATTCTGGTCACTTAAATTTGCCCAAGCACAAAGTGAACCTTTCATCTAATGATTATTGCTTAGAATATGCACGGGTTGGCAATTCTACCTCAGAGACTGTAAAGATTTTTGCCTGTTTGCATCATTTAGATCCTGGTGCCATAACTAGATCTAATGAAAGTTTTAAAGGCTCTAATCATAGTGATTTATTGCAAATAGCTCTTCTTGATACAGGTATAGTCATTTCAGTGCTATTCTTGGCTGCCACTTTAATAGCTAGTTACTTAATGCCTTCTGTTCATCATGTTCTACACTGGAGATGTCAGATATATTACGTAGTATGCTTATTGGTTGGAGATTTATTGTTGGCTTATACGCAGCTTTCAAGATCTTTGGATTTAGATTCATTTTTATGTCAACTTATTGCTAGTACGATGCATTTTTTCTTTTTGGCTGCTTTTTTTTGGCTCAATACTATGTGTTTCAATATTTGGTGGACGTTTCGTGATTTCCGCCCGAGTTCGTTAGAACGCAATCAAGAACTTTTACGTTTACGCCTTTACTCAGCTTATGCTTGGGGCCTTCCAATGCTTATTACAACCATAGCCGTCTGTGTAAATCTGGTGCCGGAATCGTCTTTATTGCGTCCAGGTTTTGGAGAGCATGGATGTTGGTTTAGCGGTGAAAGACTTTCAATATTCGCCTACTTTTTTGGACCAATAGGAGTTCTTCTTTGTATTAACATAATGCTGTTCGTTTCGACCACATATCAACTGACTTGTGGCTTATGGAGGCGTGACGATGTTAAATCTACAACAGAAAAAACTGCGTTGGGAAAAGTGTGCCTTAAACTTGTGGTTGTGATGGGCGTCACCTGGATTGCTGATGTATTATCTTGGATAATTGGCGGACCTCATTCCGCCTGGTTTTTTACAGATCTCATCAATGCTCTTCAAGGTGTCTTCATTTTCCTAGTGGTCGGCTGTCAGCCACAAGTTTGGGCTGCCTGTAAACGATTCTGCTGTCGTCGTTCTCGCCAAGAGATCACAAACACTACAAACGGTGTACAACATTCTAGTTCGTCCCAAGGTTTACCCTCACTTGCTGCTTGCGGCGCAGAGATTACACAAAATACTTCGATACCGAATACATCTAACAGCTACGCTGGCCACAATACCTCGACATTGACAACAAAAATTCCTATGGAGACTGTATGTTAAAGCTTTGAATGGTAAGTTCTTTCAACAATTGTAATATATTTTAATGTATTTTTATTTATCCGTAATATTTCGTTTTTGACTTGTAAGCTTAATTCGTCGAAAAATGTTTTTTTTTCTGTTGTCTAGAAGAAGATAAAAAAAATTAAACCGCATCAGGACTATAAGTATAGAGAGTCTGATTAACAAAAACATAAGGTTATGATTTTTATAAGCTTTTATTTAATTTGCATTCGTGTCATCATAGAAACTCCCAATTAATTTTTTTAGGCCACTTCAGTATATATTGATTATGTTGAAATATTGCACAAAATTTTCATTTCAATGACAATGCATCCAATGATGTGGTGGTACAATCAACGAACCTTTTACCATGAATTGCAAGTAAAAGTTTTCTCTTATTATTATACTTAAATAAAAAAATTAAATAAAAATGGAAAATACACTTTTATGTGACAGAGAGACGACGGATTCATAAGCATAAAAAAGCATCAGCACAGAAATTCTTAAAGAGACGAGAGTAATTAAATATTGAAAATTTCCGCACATAAATATCCTTGATATTATGGTTATGGTTGGTTTTTACGAAACGACAACAACCACTACAAGAGTAAGAACTAAATGACATAGAGCGATGATAGTACGTTAAAAGAGGCTTTAGTAATAACCGTTTACAAATCAATCCATCTTTCTTTTTTAATACTAATAATAGTAATAATGATAATAAATCCTTTACCAGATAATGAGTTTGTATTGATTTCATCAAATTTGGAGTTTCTCAAATTTTCAAAATTCCTAGTGTCTCTACTGTGAATTCATGGAATAATACCATACGTTAAATTTGTAAATAGTTTTTGGTTTACTTACAAATTAGCTCGCGCTGAAATAAACTCGAGAAAAATCGAAAGTTAATCTATTTTTTCCGATAATTTTTAATTAAGTTCTCACCACTTCCCAGATTACACCAGTAAAAATATCTTCGCCCCTTACGAAAATATATAACAATAATAGTAACGAATTTTTTGTTATTAATGGTAGTTAATGGTCAATAATTTTTGTTTCTTTTCCATTCGAAGCTTAAAGTTAGAAGTTTAGATGATAAAGTAAGTTGTCATTAGAAAAAGATGGTACTCCGATTTCGATTCCGCCAATTGTTTTTCTGAATCAAAAATTACTATGAGCATAATAAAAGGGAAAATGTAATAAAAAGTTTTTCTCTAGCGAGTAGAGTATTAACAAAAAGATTCGAAACTTGTACTTTATGATACTTTCATCATTTCATAGATTAAATATCTTATAAGATAAGTTCAGGAAAAATGCAATAAATCAAGTACTTGGGAATGATTATAGCGCCTATCTCTGCAATATATATGCAAAATTATAATAATTTTGAATAAAATCGAAAATTTTCAAATGAGAGTTTATCGCGACATTCTTAATTATAAAATTAAGCCTTTGAATGAGTGTTGAAGGGGCCGTTATCTGAAGCGTAAAAGTTTTTGTTAATAATTAACGCTTCGTAGCGGTTTTTTAATATCTACACTGGAATCTGTAAGTTATTCCATATCGAGTTTGGAAATTTTTATTTTTTACACTTTTTTATGGACGCATTGAGCTCATTATCTATCATGATTTACTCTTGACTGTGTACTAACAACTATTAAAAGGAACGGTCTAGCTATGAAAAAAAGTACAATGAAAACATCTGTTGGAATAAAAAAGAATAAAAAAAAAACGAAATAACTTTCCAAACAACGCATTTTAGTTTTGAAAATCATGATCGTAATAGCAAAAGACGAACATCGCCACTAAATAGATAGATTGGATAAATTGCAATGTTGGCTGAACTGTTAAAAAGCGTCTCTAGCAAATCAGTACACGTGGCTTCAAATCTCATTGCATAAGAGTTTTTTCATAAAAATGAAAAAATACCAACAAAGCCGATAGCCTAAGCTAGTCATCTCTAGTTTAAGCGGTGCTAGTGCTCTCATCTCTAATTTAAGAATTAATTTCATTAGTCTAGAGTAGAATAATAATAATAATAATAATAATAATAATAATAATAATAATAATAATAATAATAATAATAATAATAATAATAATAATAATAATAAATAGATTTGGATATTTATTCAATATTTTTCCCGTTTCTTCAATGGATATTTCTTTATTTCATAATGTGCATCATCTTAGAAGGTATCAAAAAATCACTATAAGGATAAGCATTTAAGATTATTGTCCAGGGTTACATGGTACAATGATTTTTTATTTATTAAAACAGAAGAAGTTTAAAATAACAACAGATTGATCCGCAATAAATATATTATTATTGTATAAACAAAAGCAACATAAGCTAAATGATAGATAGAAATTCCCATTAATTAACTTATATAATAATGATATAAACAGATGGATAATACGATTCTTTCGATTCAAAATTTTATCTCAATCTCAAGTGTATATATATATATTTTGTGTCAATTGTTGGACGGCTTCGTTGGAGAAGGAACGGAGGTAGCAATGTCTCAAAGCAAGTGCTTTTGTCTACATTAATATTAATCTTTCTATAATAATGGATAGGGAAACAAATAATATTACAGATCAAGTAAATGGAATGAACTTTCAAAATGAAATTAAAGTACAACGTACTGTGTTCTTTAAATTTATTTATCTGCTTTGACCGATTAGTCTCCTTATACGTGAACTTAACGTTTATATGTATTAAAATATGCGAATGTGTCTCTACATTTACATACATGCATTAATAAATATGAATGTACAAACATATGTACATTTGCGTTTATTATAAAGTAGTTGTTGGCCAAACCTAAATTTTAGTGGTCATGTAATAAGCAAATAAACAAGTCAACAATAAAAAGAAAAAGAAAAAAAAGAAACAAAAAAGAAGAAAAAGAAAAAGAAGAAACTTACCTATGAATTTAGTAGCATTTAATAGCAATTTACTTGCGAATAAAATGATGAGGAATATCATAAGACTTGAAAGTATTGTCAAGTTTTCAAAACGCATTTCTTTTTATTAAGTTTGCAACATAACAACAACATTGTTCATTATTGTTCTTGTTATGTTGTTCATTATTTCCATATTACCGGGATGAATAGTTTTACAGACAATCACACATTGCTTCATAAGTTAAGTTAAGTTAAGTTATTCTAGCGGACTTTGAATTATAATGCAATGTGGCTCTTTTTAAAAAAAAGAAAAAAAAAAACAAAAAACATTTGTTTTAAGTACTTACGGTATGTTGTATATATGTACGAAAACAAAAAAAAATTGCAAAAAAAAAAAACGAAACAAGAAAATACAACGAAATAAAAATTCAGGTGAAGCTAAATATCTAGGACCTACGGTATTTTGGTGGCACTCATATGTGGTGTGACTGTAACTTCTAGAGAAAATTTTTTTTTTTTTCATATACCTAAAATATTGATGGACTATAGCATTTCAAGAAATTTCGTAATTCTTTCGTATAGCTTCGACTTTTTTTTTTTATACAATATCGAATGAATAAGGCGGCGTATATTCTGTCAGATTTTGTTAATTGGTTTGCAATATCCAGGAAGAAGCTACGGATGCCCCGGGCCCCGTAAACTATTGTTTCGAAAATCACAAACTAATAAAAGGCAACTATAACGAATTTGATAAATCTAGGGGGTGGAAATTCCTTTGAATATAATACCTACCACGGTCATAAAAATACAAATTTGCAGCTGGTAATAAAGGCAAAGATTGGCAAAGAATTTCCGTGAAACCTGACATGAAAGGGATTAATGAAACTACGAATACAGGTAAAGCAGATATTCGTAGGGTTTATAAGCAGAGCATTTTGCTTAAAACAACAGAGTCGATTAAAAATATCAGAGGAGTAACCAATTGTTGAAGAAATAATTACTTTGTAATAAATTGTAAAATTATTGAGTTTGTAAATATTACCTCGTAAATAAAGGAAATTGCAAATAACCAAAATCTAAGCTTTTCGCGATCCATAGATACGAACTGTGCCTTAAAGTTAAAAGTACGAAAGGCCAATTTTCGTAACAGTATATACACTCATGATCAATATCACTCTTTAGTATCAACTTAAGTGTGTCCGCCTGTCTGTTGTTTGTGGTAAAGATTCTCGTGACGGAAAAAATGAAGATATCAGCTTCAAATTAGGTAGAAACATTGGATGTTCTTGCATCCGAAAATTGGTATTGAAAATGGATCAAATCGGTCAAAGTCCGCGGCTAGGTGCACAACGTAAACTAAGAACTTCTCTGCACTTAAGAAAAAAAAAGTTGGTTTTTTTTGTGCTTATTACTCATAAACCACAGCAGGAAAGGATCGACCACGCCCACTCTATATATTATTGGAACTTAATTTTTTTGTGAAAAAGTGTTTAACCTTAAGAAAGAAGCTCGCATAAAGTCGCATAAAGTCTATATAGTCTTGACCAGTCATCGAATTCGGAATGTACCTATACGTATTTATACGTCCATCCATCAATCTGTCTGTCTGCTTATCTGTGTAATGTTAGCGAAAATCGTATTTTCGATTGCAAAAATGAAGACATCAGGACGAAATTTGGCAAAAATATTGAACATTCTTTCACATATGTAAATATTGAAATTCGGGCAAATCGGTAGCAGAATGCGTCTACAGTATAAAATAAGTTGAAAACACATTTGTTTTCTACGTATTTTATTCATTGCTCATAGACTACACTATAAAAGTTTCTGCGGTGTTCTATAAAAATAGAAAAAATCAACCTCTTTTTTAATAGATAAAAGTAGTGGGATGGGCATAGCTGAATAAAATTTTCTTATTTGTATTACAATAATTTTTTAATATCTTTTTATCATTAGTCTGTACACTCGCATGATCATAAAACTATCATTCTATGTTCAAATATTTTTCTTTATTCTCTTTCCTCGATTATGTTTTTTTTTTGTGTAGAGTCCGCCAGTTTTAATGAAAAGAAAAAATCGAACATTTTTTTTTACACTTTACATGCTGCGCAATCATAGCGAAAGTGTCAAGAAAATTTATAAACACAATTAACGCTTATACGAATCATACACACTTGATTGGTTAACATCAAAAAATCTCTATTACACGAATTTATACTTAATATCTGGCTGGCAAAAGTATTGAGTTTTTTCGAATTTCATTTCCATTTAACAGTAGTCGCGATATAATCGCACTTAAGTATTTTCGTTTGGAATTGCTTTTAAATAATTATAAACATATTCTAAAGGCAGCTATATGTTAGGGGATTAGAGAAATTCGAAATCAATAGACAACAAAACATTAAGTTGTAATTTTTCCCAACAGCTTTTCGGATCGGTTGAGTAAAAGCTAGAAATTTCATAGGAAAAAATGTTTCTTTCAAATAATTATAATTAATTATTAATTATTTTTCATTTTTCTACATATTCTGGAAGATTCATCAAAAACTTTATTAAAATACTTAAAAAAAAAAAAAAATTGATTTTTATAAAAATTTTACATCGTTTTTCCTTAAGCATATTTCATTAAAAGAATTCATAATTCAATTCCGTAATATAAAGTAACAAGTAGAGAAAATTATATTCGACTGTGAACGAATGTTTTATACTCACGAACCTCGTCTTAGAAACAACAACATTCAAAAAAAAAAAAAAAAAAAAACTACATTTCAATACTCTACAATACCGGGTAGGCGTGGTTATTTTTTTTTTTTTCATTTTTACAGAATACACACAGATTATTTATGATGTTTATATTGTAGTTTGTGCTTAATGAGCAAGAAACCCGATCTTGCACTCTATTGGCGTATTCTCTGTCCGATTTGGCCCATTTTCAATACTAAAGTATCTGCGTCTAAAAAATTTCAACGTTTCTGCCAAATTAGAGTCCTATTTTTGTAGTCCGAAGAATTTTTACCACCGACAGTACAGGGATGAGTAGGCAAATAGATAAACATTCGGAGGAAAACACTTTATCGGGTTCTCTGAAATTCCTTTTCGTAATATTACATGTTTTTCCAAAAAAAAAAATTAACTTTCAATGCTTTATTATATCGGATGGGCAAGTTGGATCGATATTTATTAAATTTATATAAATATTACAAGATATAGTTACCACGATGTACGGGGAAATGTTTACAAATTTATCTACTAAAACAGAGTTATTTTCAGTTTACATTCTACTGTAGACATGTCCTTTGACCGATTTGGGCCATTTTCAATATCAATTTTCGTGTAAGAACTTCCAAAACAAATTGAGAAAATGAATATACCCCCATCCTCTGGTGTTGGGTATATCAACTTATCGAAATTGAACAATCGACCATTTTAAGAATTTACGAAGTTTCTTAAATTGCTAAAGTGTCTCAATTGGGCGTTTCTAGCAATTTTTATAATTTTTCGATAATTCCGATAAATAGTTATGATTCTCTAAATGTTAAGTCGATAACTGTTTTGTTGCCTGCCTCTGTTTAGAAGATTGTTTTGTAATGTTAGGTCAATCAAGGCCTTCTTTAAATTTAATTTGCTGCCGATAAGGGCATATGCGTTAATTGTTAATGTTTATGTGAATGGACGAACGGACAAAGCTTGCATTTTTCAAAATAAACGACCAATTGCGGTTCAAACAAAATTGGCAAAATTTGCTATCGTTCTGTTTGAGGCCATCTACAAATAAACCTAAGGAAAAACCTGCCAAAATTCAATTACTAACATAATTAATTGTTCAAGAATTGTGAATCTAGAGTTAACATGAGCACGAACAATCCTTGTTTGATATATACCAGATTTATTCCAAATTAATTCTAAATATAGTTATCATAGAATATATATATATATATAAGTATATATATATAAATATATATATATATCAATTTAATGTATGTGTGTTTTTCTTTTTCTTTATAGACATTGTTACGGTAGCTGTCATCGATATATTTGAAGATTTTATTAACGAAAGTCTGATTAAGACTGTGTGTCTGGAATATAGATAAACAGAGAGAAGAAAGGAAAAAGAAAAAAAAAACAACAACGCAAAGAAAAAACGACAGTGTGCTGACAATCTGATTTAAAGTGAATAATTCATTTAACATACGGTCATTTGTGTACAAAAAAAAACTAGTGCTTGTATACATTGCCGTGAATGAAATTTTAGTCTCATTTTAGCAAATATTCTTTGGAAAAGTAATCAAAACTAATTGAAAACAGACCTAAAAAAGCAAAAAAAAAATCATTTTCCTAAACGACTTAAATCAGTGCGTTAAATACTGCTGCGATTTGTTGTTCAATTCATCTTTTTGAACTTTTTGACGCCAGTATACCTTTTGCTTCATCTTTCACAGCCGCAACCGCAACAATGTACAACAACAACAACAACAACAACAATTACAATGATGAGCAACAACAACAACGAGAAAAGTTAGCTGGAGAAAAAAATCATTTAAAAAAAAAACGAAAAAAAAAAGAAAAAAAATCATCAAACCAAACATTTGTAAGTGTGGATATGTGTATTAGTAAATAATTATTTCTGTATGCATTATACGTATCGTATATATGATGTCTACATATTTACTGGAAAGCGTATTTTTATCTAGGGCTTCATATATATATTTTTTTTATTTATTTCAAACAAAAAAAAAAAAAAGATTTTTTTATTTATTATTCTTTCTTTGCTTTTAAGTCGTTTATTATACCCTTAATTAAGTTTATTTTATATCATCATTCTTACATTTTAAATTGACCCATTTTTAATTAATGTTTTATATTTATATTTATATTTAAATTATTTTCGCAGAGATACTCTTTATTCAGACTGATATTTAAAACATACTCTACGGATGAAGCAACATAATACATACATATGTACATACATACATACATACATACATACATACATACATACATAGATCGAAATGTTTAGAGCAATTTATGAATGAAATGAATAAAATTATCTCATTTTCATACATATAATGCATATCACCATAGGAAATTGCATATCTTCTATATACTGCCAATTAAATTAAGTATAGATGCACTTCCTTTATAAGATTACAAAAAATATTTCTTGGAAGCGGCTTTTTTTTATTTTCCTTTTTTTTCCTTTTTTTTTTGCATTCAGAACAATTTATTATTATATCGATTAAACATTTATTTTTGTAGAAAAAGAATTTTAATTTTTTAAATTTATTCAAAAATAATTTTAAAAATTTTTGTGTTTATTCGAATTTCTGAAATTCTTCTATCAAACAATCAAAATAAGCCAGCCCAGTATTTCGTAGTAAAATTTCATTATGCAATTGAAGTAAGAAGGCAAATGCATGTTAAAAATTCGACTAAATCGATAAAAATTCATTCGGAAAAAGAGCTTATGATTGATTTTCATCATCATTAAGCTATTTCTGCTTATCATCTTATTGGAAAAACCAGGCCTTACCTCTCACAGGCATAATCCATATACAAATCTATAAACTAGAAGGAAAAGAAAAAAAGCAAATACAAGTGCAAAAGGCATTGCCCGCTGCTTTGGTGGGTAGATTTTTAAATAAATATAAACCACTTAAGATCATTTAGTAGCTTTTATTAAATTTTAACGAACAAACACTTGAGTTGTTAATTAATATTTTCATTTTATTATGAACAATGTTCGAACATAGTATTCTATATAAATACATTTGAACGGTAGCAGTTACATAAAGTGATTAACATCGATGTATGTATGAATGTATGTATACTAGACTATAAATGATGAGTAAAAAAGAAAAAACTTTATTGTTTGCCTAAACGAATTTTTTATCAAACCATAACAAAACAGCTTATGTGTGTATATATATAAATGTATATATATATGTATATATATATATATATATATATTTAAAAGTATATTTAAAATTTCTCACCTAAAAAGGCAGCTTCTATAAGGAAAGAGACTCGCTCGTTTATTGAATCCAAAGATACCATTACCAATAAACTCAAATCGTACCGAGATATGTAGATCGCTTTCATTTAAACCTATCTTTATACGCACATCTCTATCACTTATGCGGTATATTAGATTTGTGCGAATGTATGTAATAGTCATCTTTTATGATATCGATCGATTGAGAATCATTTTCCGTTTGATGTCTGTCCGTGTAATATTTGTATTCAAAGTACTAAAAATTGCAATGTTTTTGATATTTTGACAAAATTTATTTTAAAAAAATTATTACTTATGCATATAACTTTAAAATAAAAAAAAAATAAAATAATAATAATAATAACAATGCTAACACGTTTTTGGTCCAAGAAGAAACGCTGTTAAAAATGAATCGAATCGCATAAACTTTATGACCTCTATTCATGTAGTTATAGGAGGCTTATTTGATCTCCTGACATTTTTAACGTTCTTCAATAGAAATTTGTAGAAAATGATATTGCGCATCAGATGGTGACATTTTTTTGTATCCCTTCCTTTTGTAGAAAATTGTCTTTCGGTTCGAATGATGCCATTTTTTGAAAGCCAACCCTTCTGTAGAAAATTGTCTTTCGGTTTGAATGATGCCAGTTTTTGAAAGCCAAATCCCCCCCCCCCCCCTTATAAATGTTCCTCAAAAAAAATAAGCGTTTATGTGACAAAAAAAGGCGTATTATTCTCAACTTTCGATGGAAATTGATTCAGGTTAGCAATTTCTAGTATACATATTTACTGTGTGGCGCGCGCTTAAGTAATTTCAAAAGTTTATTTTTTGGTCACCTCTCCCATATAAGTGCGTTTCCAGAGTAAATGTCTTTTTTATATCAAAAAAATCTGATTTTTGGATATTTTATAGCGAACAACATAAAAAAAATTATATTTAGTAAATTTGGACCGGGCAGGTTCTAGTTCCTCTGAAAAGTAAGCATTTATATGGCAATGAGATATAATTTTTGGCATAGTACGATGCAAATAAATGAAGTATTGTTATTAGATGAAATGGTGTAGAGTACTTAAAGGTCGACTATAATGTTTATTTTTTTTTTCTTAGTCTTTTAGATACGACTTGACAATGCATTTTAAAAACAACATATTATTTAAGAAAAGGAGAAAATTCAGTGAAAGTAGGCGAGGGCTCTCTCTCTCTCTCTCTCTCTCTCTCTCTCTCTATTTAAATTCGTAATAATTTTTATAGCCCCCATTGAAGTATAAGAGTATATTTACTTTGTCATTTTGTTTGCAACGTTCAGAAGTAAGCTTCAGTGACCACATAAAAAGTATATCTTCTTGATTAGCATCAAATTTAGAGTCGATTTAAACATATCTATTTGTCCGTATCTGTAATATCTGTGGTAAACATTCTTCTGGTCGCGGAAATGAAGATATCGGATCAAATTTGACAGAAACATTGGAATTTTTTCTTGTACATTCATTGATATTAAAAATGAGCCAAGTTGGTCATAGAACGCTTTTATTACTGTATAATATAAGCTGAAAAAAATCTCTGCTTTCTTGGGCTTTTGCTCAGTACTCATAGAGACTAGGTAAACAAGATTTCCATGGTATTCTATAAAAATGAAACAAATCTGCCACCCATGCCCATTATTATAGAGTATCGATATTTAGTTTTTTTTTTTTTCGAACTTTCCTTTTTCTGGTTATAAAAGATTCGGCGCAGCCCAATGTAATTTTCTTATTTGTTATTATTATTATTATTATTATTATTATTATTTTCAGTTATTGTTGTTGTTTTCTTTCCCCTCTATATTCATCATCTATTTCACAAACTTTCGCGCTCATAGACAAATTTTTTCGCCTAATCGACTATAAACAAAACTCAGTAAAAATTGTAGATCATCATCATTACGGAACAAACCCTCAGCGATTAAAAGACTTGCAAGTACATAATTTAAAAAATCAAAAAAAAGAAAACCAAATCTATTGCAATAAGGGAAACATACATAAGCTTATATTTTATATATCATATAAAAAACAACAACTATGTTCTCGCTGAAGATGAAACCAGACCATGAAGCAGACTTTATAGTTTGCTTTTAATTTAATTTGTCGGTTAATATCGAGACGATTTTTTTTGACTAAAAAAAAAACTTAGTTTAGTAAATGTAAGCGACTTGGGTTTTATGAATACAAGCTATATTTTGAATATTAGCGCTTGACCGAACGAATTCATTTTAGAAATATCGTACAATGTTTCGAATTATTGATAATGATAAAAAAAATATCCTGATTTATGTCATTTTCATTGTGAAAGATATTCGATCACATATCGCTCATTTAAAAGTCTGTTGAGTGTTGAGGATTTCTTTCGTAATCATGTTGATGTTGAAAAAAATGCCCCTGAACGAACAGAAAGAATACTTCTTTCTTATGGTGCGTATTTCATTTATTTCTTTTCAAAAATATTAATATTGAAACGTACCAAACACCTGCACACTATAGTTGCCTTGAATTGTGATTGATTGTGTCAAAGAAGAAAAAAAAAAATAACAAAAGCGAATATATAATATAGTTTTTCTTCATATACTCCTACATGTCCTCGAAAAATTTTCAAGTTCCAGGAAGATTTCTGTCACTTTCTACTTGGACGAGAGCGAGTTTTGCATCTTCTCTTTTTTGTTGCGAATCGTCAATTATTATTATGTTTAATCTCTGCATATTGAATTGAAACGGAGAAAAGATAAATTGTCCTTTAAACAACTACTTTTCATTTCAATCCATCAACTTACATATACTTAATTATTGTAATTCAAATATAGGACCCATTCCCCCTGTAGAAGTTAACAACACGATCATAGATCGTACATCCGTGAGGACAATCTCTCTACAAATGTGTGTTCCACATGGTTCACTTTTATTTCACTTAAAGCTACTCTTTATGTACATAATCGAAAACCAATGAACGCTAGTGTACCAAATCTTAATAAAACAAATTCTCTTAAGCTTTGAATGATCACATCAATTAATAAAAAAAATTTTTTTTTTCTTTTTAGAAGTTCAATTTTATTCTCCCCAACCGTTCGATGCTTTTTTCGTAGAACAATTTGTCTTTTTTGATGTCTACAAAAAGCCATTAGAAACTGGGGGGCAGCCAGATCTGACCAGTACGGTAAACTAATTGTTAGAATGCAATGAAATGGTTACACATTTGATGGTTTGATTGATTAGTATTATCCAGAAATCATAAGCAGGTTGATATAATGAAGATATGCTTATATTCCCATAAAGTTAAAAATGCGGAAAGTCTTGTAAACGAATAAGATGATGATTGTTTTTTTTTTATATATATATTGGGTTGGCAACTAGGTAATTGCCGTTTTCTTCAATAAAATAAAAGGTTTTTTTTTTACTTGGAATGACGTTTAATCTATAATATATTTTCTATTTTGTTCGCTGGCCTTTTGCCATCTCTCTGACAACTTGAAAAT
>KK351069.1:588550-623855 GCA_000671755.1 Glossina brevipalpis | reverse complement strand
TCACCGATTTGGATTTATTACCATATATATATGTACAATTAAAAAACAGTGTTGACTTTCTCATATATTATTATATAATCTAAAATATATTAAACTTTTAGGAGAATCAAAATTCATAATATAATGCTCACACTTCCCTTATACAATTATTAGTTATCGCTCGAACAGAATTGCAATTACATTTGTTTAATAATATTATTATTAATGTTAATGTTAATGTTAAAAAGGCCCACTAATTTTTTGTGACTATTTAATGATTTGCCTTAGTTAATGGTTATCCATGCATATCATCGTAAAGCGCTTTATCCTTTTATTCATTTCTATAACTTTCAATTAATAACTCAATGAAATGATCATATAAACATAGTTTTTATTTCGAATTTGTTATTAATTTAAAAATTATCATATAACAAACATAAATAACAATGACTAGATTAATTCACCATCTTGATTGACTTTTATAATTTTGATACGGTTACTATTTTGAGCTAAAATTTCCTCGAAACTTTTATTTTTATTATTAATAAACCAACCCAGGTTATCAATGATCAAATGATTTATGGAACAGCCGTCACATTGTAGTATAACAACACCATTTTTGTAGGCGGCTTCATTGACTTGTTTCGTATTCCGAGTATTGCATAGTTTACATATGTATGTTATATCCACTTTACGCTGGATACGGCTATACAGTTTTAAAGTAGCAGGAGAAATCGAACCGGTAGAATTAGATTTGTTTAATAAATTTTTACCGGTAAATTTAGTAGCTTCTACTATGGACTTTGGTATTACCAACGGTTCTGTTGGACGATTCGGTATAAGCGCATTAGTTCCATTACTAAGAGAATTTGCAGAGATAGAAGCATTGTCAACTGGTTGTGTAATATTGATAAGAGCGTTTTGACCATTTTGCCGCACGAGGTTCAATGCTCTCCCGCTGAAGATATTACGCAACGCGTTCATATTTTATTTTTATTTATTAATTGATTTAAAATGAATTCTTTAAGAGCCTTCATCAATCGAACCTTTTTAACCTTTGTTTTGTTTTATTTTTTCTTCTAGAGTAACCTATATATGATAAGGGCAAATTACCGGTAAAAAGTACAAAGGAATATAATCAAACAGGAATGTTTGTATAAAACGTGTTTGTCTATTGGGCATTTCTGTAGGGGATACAAAAAAATCGTGTTTATATTCCCATAAATCTAAACAATATGGAAGGCAATGTAAACCAACACAATTGCTGACGAGTATGTTCATTTGCACGGTTTTCTATGTTTTTAACTTTATGGGAATATAAACGCGGACGCATTGCGTGAGATGAGGCTGTACAAGTGCAAACATACAGGAGGCAATGTAAATCCAAACACAACGAAGCCACGCATATTTGTTTGGAATATAACCGGGATTTCATTGCGTTGCGCAGCCAAACCCTACTTACTACGAACATAATACCTTTTTCTTTAAACAATTTATAAAGATAGGAAACACTTAAACACTTAAAAATTTATTTATATTTAATTTCAAAGTGATAAAAAATTAAAAAGATGAAATCTTCAAAATTATTTGTTAATTATTTTTCACGTTTTTCTTGTTTGAAATCTGCTACATGTGGTAAAGCAAGTATAGGTACAAAACGACCGGCGGGGAAGTACTCAAGCGAGCAATTTTTAAAATTTAAGCAAAGATATTTGCAAAATAGGACGGAACTTGCGCCGAACGAATGGTCCACCGTTAAGCAAACATTGAAAAATGAATTCAAACACGTTAACGATGATAATATCGATGCTGTTATCGTTGCCGCATGTCAGTCTGAGCAATTGGAGTTAGCAAAAAATTATATAGATTTTCTTAGAAATAAAGGAGAGCAGCCAAATGATGCTATCTTGGGATATTTATTAAAAATGTACAACGATAAATATCATTCAAAAGGCAGTACGCCGGAATCATTATCAGAGGGCGATCAAACTGATGTTTTGAATATTTGGACAATTTTGACACAAAAATATAAAATTTTAGATTCAAAGCTTTGTGAAAATTTGATTGTTGGATTAGTAACTACCCGTAAATGGCGAGAAAGTTTGCAATTATTGGATATGATGAAAATTACAAGTACACCGAGTACGTTTGCCTACACGGAATTGATTATGAAAGCTTTTTCAATGAAGGACTTACCACTTGGATGGTCATTGTTCGAAGATATGATGGAAGTGTCTAACGGTAAGCAACCCAAGTGTGAGATCTTCTTAAATTACCTTAAGGCAATATCTGACGGAGTGGAAGACCTTATAACTGGAATTGAGAAACTTTTACAAAATATACAAAAATACGATTTGATTATAAGTGCAAAAGTGATTGAGTCCATTAAAATAATCGCTACAGCATATCCGAAACATTTGCAAGCGGTCGATTGTCGGATAAGTTACTTAGGAAATTGTTCCCATTGTAACTTACGGCTGCAAACTAAAGCTTTAAGTTATGTTGATTTTGAAAAATTAAGAAATTCTCTTCTGAAAAAAGTTCTTATTGGCGGAGATGTGTTTCAAAAGTCGACCCCAGAAGAAGTAAAGAATTTTTTAAATTTTGTGGATCGAACTGGACCATACGATTGCGTAATTGATGGTCTCAACGTAGCCTATTCTAGGGGTAAAGGCAAACCTCAGGCACTGGCCGATATGGTCAGTAATAGAAATAATTTTGAATAATTTTTCAACATTTTTACCTTCATTTAATTCAAATTGTTTCTTTTTTAGTTGGTCTCAGTTGTCCGATACTTTATAGAGAATAGAAAACACGTATTGGTATTGGGGAGGAAACACATGAATAATTGGCCAAAAAAGAGCATTGAGTACGTCAAAGATAATGCAGCGATGTTTCTAGCAGAAAACTTGTAAGTATTAATTAGTATTAATTGTAATGGTTGGCGGTGGCAGTGAGAGAACTTCAAATGTTTCTGCCAAATTTCAAGCCGATATCTTCACTTTTGCTAGGCTAGGAAAATGTTTACCAGACATTAGATAGTTAAGCAGTCAGACAGATAGACAGGCGTACCGACGGACACGTCTAGGTGGATTCAGAATTTCATACTGATCAAGAATATATAAGTTTTATGTAATTCTGGAAGCATCTTTCTTAAGTTCACAAACATTTTCACGAAAAAAATATTAAAGTTCGATATTCCATTGTATCGACTGAGCGTGGTCGATCTTTTCCATTTTTGCAACAAAGACTGCGGAATAACTAGCGTAATATTTAAAAAAAAACTTTTATAATTCTATGTGCTATGGTTTACGAGTAAAATGAGTAAAAATCCAATTTTTTTTTTTCGCTTCCAAAAGCAGAGGTATTATTGTTAGTCTACGTCGTCCTATGGGCATGTCGTTTGACCAATTTGACCCAGTTTCTGCCAAACTTGAAGATGATCTCTTTATTGTTGCGGCCAGAAGAATGTTTACCACAGACATTACACAGACAGACGGACATGCTTAAATCAATTCTAAACCTTATGCTGATCAAGGATATATGTAAGCCTTCTTTTGCCAAATATTGAAGACGTAATCGTAACTTTTACGACCGGTAGAGCGTTTACCATAATCGGAACGACAGGCATGACTAAATCGATTCAAAACTATATGAATATAAGAATATAATTTCTTTACCAAAAATTAGGTTGCACTGTTCGTGATACTTCTGTTTAGACACACGTATATTGAATGGCATGAGTGAAGGGAACATTTTTTCTTAAGACGTATGTGTTTTTGTTTCTATTCTCTACTTCTCTACTGACTTAGATCGCAGGATGATCCTTTTCTTCTATACGCGGCACTACAAAGCGGTCCAAATACAGATATTTTTTCTCGTGACCTAATGCGTCAACATGCTCATCTCTTGGGCTGTGAACTTAAACATGTATTCCAACAATGGCAGCAACAACATCAATATACGCTGATTACTAAAACCTCAACTGGCAAAATTTTGATTAAGGTAAGAATTTAAATGATTGATTTCTACTTTTTCTTCTTCTATTTCAGCACTTAGTTGCTTATAAAAAAATTTTTTGTTTTCTTAGGAACCTACGCGACTTCTGGCTTGTGCTCATAAAGTTGAAAAAACGTGGCATATACCGTATAAAATTCAATATACTTTGCATTCAAGTGACAGTTTTGAATTTCCAAAGCACTGGTTGTGTTTGAAAATTGAAAAATTTCAAGTTTAGCAGAAATTTTTAAAATCAAAATTTTTAGTATTTAGTTTTTATATGTCGATATTGAGTCGTGTGTTAAATTAATTGAAAATTTTTAGTTTTTTTTTTTTTTTTTTTTTTTGGAAGGAAGACATATAAGTAAATTTTTAGAAAAATGGCGAGCGAGAATGTGGAAGATTGGGATCAACCATTGCCTACTGATCCCACCGTGACAACGGAAGAAGGTGAAGATGACGGATTGACAACATTTGAAGAAAGCATACGTCAAAATCAAATAAAGAAACTTCAGCACTACGTCGATATGATGTATTATATTCCGTCTCCTCCCCTGGAAACCCCCAAAACTTATCCAATTCCGTCACCAAAGGCACCACGAATCATCGAAAAGCTCGCCGTGCCAAAAAAACTTCGCTTAATGTATACAGCGGAGAATTTTGCAGATTTGATGGAACCCAAAGAAAGAGGAGAACGTGTAAAACGCTTGGCTGGCAAATACATGACAATGACACCAGAGTAAGTCGAAATTTTTTTTTTTTTTTTTGTTTTTTAATTCTAATTTAAAAATTTCGCGAAAATATAGACAACTTGAGCAGATAATTAGAACTAGTAAAGAGAAAGAACACCAAAAGGAAGATATATTAAAAAAGAAACAAGAAGTTTATTACGAAATGCTTACCAAATTGGAACGACAATGCCGTACGCAATACTTGAATGTTTTAATAAAAAAATTTGGAAATTTTATATCTAAATTAGCTACAACGATGCGCATTCCGCCAGCATTAGTAGAGCCGTACGCACGCATGCAGCGTGGCATCTTTTGTAATATTCTGCTAGCTATTGGAGTTCAGCCTGCCAGCCAAGCGGCCATTTATTATAATACCGAAGAAGGCAGTGAATATGAAGTGTGTCACAAATTATCGCATGCATTACTTAGCTTAATAATTAAAGCTCTAGATTCAGCATCAACTCGCAATGCCGAAGATATGCAACCAATCGAAGCAGACTTCGATATGGATAATTACATTAAAGAACGTTTAATGTGTGCTGCTGAGAAGAAAGTTCATAATCTTAACAAGAGTCAACAGAAGGGTGCTGCTGCTAAACTTGAAGCTGAAAAACGTTTTGATATAAATGCGATTTTAAAGAAATGTGAAGCCATGCACTACGAGGGTTATAAAAAATAGATTCTTCATTGACTCCGAATGTTGTTGCTTAAACCATGAATCCCTTCTATATTTTTAAATATATTTTCTACCATTTGTAATAAAAAAAAATAATTTCTAATAATAATTTCTATTGTAAATAATTTCTCGTTGTGTCTATATTTAATTTAGAAATGCATGCTTGTATACCTTTTAGAATCCATTTGCCGAGTTATGAAAGGAAGCACGGCCCATCGTATTTGTAGTGCAGAATTAAGTAGCCTTAGCTGATAAAATTTTAACGGGTATTTTGCCCCTATGCTACCAGCATTATTATTAGAAAGCTATCTCACGTTTTTCAAAATGTTTTTTTTTGTTTATCTGCAGAACACAGCGCATGTGAAATCTCTTCAGTAATTTCCATCAATTATCAAAATTATCAAAATATCATCTATAAATAATACAAAGCATATAAATATGGTTTCTAGATCGCGAATTACATTGCAGCAAAAAAAAAAAAAATTTTATTCTGTTTTATTTTGTTAAGCGCAAGAGTTATTAGATTAATACACAGCTCTTTATATAACATAATGTAAGGATCATAAAACTTCGTCTAAGTTTAATTGAAGAATTACGCACTGATGTGTTTGTTAGGATCACTTTGCAGAGCCAAAAAAAAGTTCTTATTTAGATTAGATTTAATAGAAAGAGAACTATTAACGTCTATCCCAGATATGTCATTTTTCGTGATTAGAAAAGTAGGAAACTCATTATTTTTCAAAATTTCTTTACCTAACAAATATTTACAGTCGTAAAAAAATTAATAATATTTAATATGTACCTAAAAAAAATTGTTTTTTTTTTTTTTTTCTTCTTTTCTGAAATAACTATGCCTCTAAACAAGCAGCAAAGATTATTGCAGATGATGACGCAAAAAGCTGGATCCATAATATACGTCAATCAGGAGCATTCGCAATAAAGACGTTTGCTCTCATTTAATTTATTAAGCAGAAATTGTTTTTAACCAGATACTTCATTAATTTATTACAGCAATTTAATGAACACTTCTTTCAAAAACTACTTATTTCCATTTTTGTTTTCTTAATGTTCGTATTATAATTAAAGGCTCCTATTTATAACAGTTGCGGTATATATGATAAGCTTTAAAATTTTATTAGTTTTATATTAATGGATGCTAGCTAGTAGCATTCATTTTGTATTGAACGTTCTAAGGCGAAATTATATTCCTCCTGTTCGCCAACAGACATTTGCCTGGTGAGTAGTGCTAATATTCCATCTACCTGTGTTTGCGTCAAGTCCAACGTATGTTTATTACATAGTTGCGGCGCCAATACGAAGGGAACATCTTGTACATATGGAACAGATGTTTGACCAATAGTTGCATTACCGATTACTGATGGTGGATATGGATTATTTATTGTTCTTCCAAAAACCGGAGGCATTGGAGGATATAAATTTCGTTGTGATCTTGATGGATCTTCATCATTTTTCCTTTCAATAAATATAAAATCATCTGCGTTTTGCTCTTGTGCTTCAGTAGGACCCTGAATTATATCTTCAGGTGGTGTTTCTGCGTTGTGCTTTTTCTTTGAAAAAAATGATAACATTTTAGAAGAAATAAAATTTTTGATAACGTTTTAGTTTAGTTAAGTTTGAGAGGTTTTTGATAACAAAAAAAACCAAAACAATTAATAATTATTTCACATTAATCACTACATATGAATAGAGTTCAGTATGTTCAGTGGATATGCGTTTTCTAATAAGGAAATAAAATATGTTGTTTATTGTTGCCGCTTTCCTGCACTATGCTATCATTTCTCTAAGAATGCCTTATATATAGATAAATTCTTTTGTAAATAGGCAATTAAATCGACAGTAACTTTTGAGTTCTTTGTAAAACTTTTTTATAGTTGTATTTTGAAAATACAGCAAAAAATGTAGTAGTAATGTTAGAGACAGATACAGTACGAACGTAGTTGCCACCTGAAAATTCAACACACTACTTCGCGAATTTATCTTGTAGCAATGATGGTTTTAAAAGTATCAGTGGGAAAGAAGTAGATTCTCATAGTCCTGTTTAATTTTTATTGGGAATATACGACTGGACGGCTCAAAATATTTAAAAACCAATGTCGAAGATAGAAAGTGATCCGAACGCTTCATTAAGCATAATGGAGGTGAGTAGAGAGTCATCAGAGAAGCATCAGCATTTTGATCTTTTGGCCGGAGCCAGCACAACAAGTGAAAATTTTGTGTACAGTTCGTACAGTTCTCATCATATAGCCAATATCTTACTTAATGTCTACTAAGTATACATAGAATTCTAACGAATTCCTTATTATTAAACATATTACAGCAAATACAAAATCTTATTAAACCTCCACCAAACGAAGAGGAAAAACTGGCATTGCGTCCAACAGTTATAAAACATCCGTATTATAAACGTCCTGGTAGAGGCCATAATCATGATTTGTGCGATGCTTGCGAAGAGGGTGGAGATTTATTGTGCTGTGATCGTTGCCCCTCCAGTTTTCATTTGCAATGCCAGTAAATGTTACATACATAGTTACAGACAAATAATTTCTCTAAATAATTTATTTTTATTTATTTATTTCAATCTTTTAGCGATCCTCCACTAACGGAAGAAGATATCCCTAGCGGCCAGTGGTTATGTCACAATTGTCGAATGACGCTAAAAACAGCTCCGTCATCGTCCAAGTCGAGTTCAGTTGAGCGAACTTCTACGACTGTCGCGGCGGCCGTAAATTCACGTCCAAATACTCCTTCCGCGGGAGGCGACTTAGAATCTTTACCGTTAAAAATTAGACATTTGCGTAAACGTAGCAACAGTCGCACTTCGTTTAGCAGTGACTTAAGCAGCACAGAGAAATATCTATCGAAACTTCCAATGGGTATACAAAAAGCGTTGGATCCTAACAAAAAGCCAACACCATTGGATGAACTTATAAAAGCTGCTAGTATATTAAATCCCCGTCAATTCGAATTGCCGCGTGAACTGGAAATTCATACACAGTTTCCCGGAAATGATAAGGGTAAGTCGATGGCAAATCATATGACAATAGTTTAGACAATAAATTGTTTTCCTTAGTTGAGCCTGTACGCACTAACGGTAACGGTCACAAAAAACCAAGTTTTCGTCGAAATTCAAAACCCTACGAATTAGATTCACAGGGCTTAGTACCTTTGCCAGCAAAAATCTGCTTTTATTGCCATCGTTCTTGTAAAAAAGCTCCATTGGTAGCATGTGATTATTGTCCACTATTTTTTCATCAAGATTGTTTGGATCCTCCTATGACAGCTTTACCTACTGGTTTATGGATGTGTCCCAATCACGTTGAAAATTTTATTGTAAGAAAGAAAATTATATAAATTTTGGTTATATATTGATATTTTTAACATCCGTAGGATAACAATCTTTTGACGAGCATTTCCGCTACTGAACGCGTTCGTTTGTGGGACAAATTTTCTCAGCCATTTGATCACGAAGCAGTTAAAATGGCATTTTTCCGCCGAGTACACATGCAAAATCCGCCTTTCCGCATTAAAGTTCCAATTAAGTCACGTGAGACTATTGAAATTCCTCCAACGGTGAAATATCATTATGAAAATCCTCCGCCTTTATTACCCTCTCTTCGAGATACTCTACGCTACGATATTGTGAAAAAGCGCAAATGTTTGCCTATCGCACCTGAAATTATATCCAAGGAAAGTGTGGCGGAATCATTGGTCAGGGATTTAGAAGCCTTAAAAACTGCAAAAGCGAAACTTAGAGAAATTCAAAAGGAATTGGGACAAAAAATTGACGGCTTAAGCAGTAGTTCTGAAAATGAACAAGATGAAGGAGAGAAATCTAAAGAAACGATTACTGATGACTCCAAAACCGTTGTCATAAATGATAACGATAAACAGCAAGACAGCAGAGAGAGAGAAAAAATCACACAAAAGAGTTCTATGAAAACAAGACGATCTAAACAAAACTCCAGCAAAAGCAACGACGAAAATAAAAACTCTGAGGAGATAATAGTAATAAATGGTAAAGAAGAAGCTTCTTTACAAACGCCTCAAGAACAAATCAAAGTTGAAGCCGATTTATTAGCAGATTCTGATGAAGAAGTAAAACATGACGCACAGATCGATGCTGAGTTAAAGTGTTTGGATGTCGATCTAATTAAAAAGTTAGCTTTTCAACGTCTTCAGCAATTAGTGCAAGATCATCCCGAAATTGTGATGCAATATCAAAACCGTACAGCTAGTAGACGTATCCGAGAACTCATTGAACAACAACAACAACAACAACAACAACAACAACAGCAACAATTGTTGCCATCTGAAATTCTTTCACCGACCGATATTAGGCGGCTTTCTATTATGTTTACCGGAGAAACGTCTTCCATTTTAGCCCAACCTAATTCTGTGTCAGAAAATGATGTGCCTCAATTACATCCAGCGTTAGCTACAGCAGCTGCAATAGTAGCTGCTGATGAAGATGAAAAGAAATATGTGCCACGTGAACGTACAGAGCAAGAGAAAGCTCATGAAGTGGCCTCTCGACTTGAGCTAAAATTGATTCGGCGTAAAATACGTGCACGCGCTGTACTTACACCTCTTGGCGATATACTTGAAGATAATCGTTGGTTTAGTAATATAGAACTGAACTCGTCTTTTTTTATGCGTTATCGTTCGTTGAATATTGGTTATGGTACCGGCAACGCCTGTGTTGACGTTAATCTCTCGCTGATAGGCTATTGCAGCCGTGTATCGCCCAAACATGCAACAATATTTTACGATGATTTTACAAAAACTTATGAACTGATAAACTACTCTGAGTTTGGCACTGAAGTAAATGGTCAATTGTATTCTTGTGATTTCACTGAGCCCGGGCCAACTCCCGCTAAAAAACTAAAGAACGAGGACGTAGAACTGCAAAGGAAAATTCAAGTTATTCTTGATAGAAGACGAGGCTTACAGCGTCAATATTATGTAGTAGATAGAAATGCTAGGTTTGTTTTTTTAATGCAAAAAAGAGAAATCGAAAATAAATCTCTTTCATTTTCATTTTGCAGAATGGCTCCACCATCTAAACCAGAGTGCAAATGTTCTCATTTAGTGAATGCGCCAATGATTGCGGGTGCTTGGGAAGGTGCAGCAATATTACAACACGGTACTCTTTTGCGTTTTGGTTGTTTAGCATTTGTATTTTCGATACCTAAAATCGATATGTGCAGTGGTTAGTTAGTCTTTAAACAGTTGAAAACTGATTTTCTTCGATCTTCACCTTCTCTTCTTGTTCTCTTTTATACTTCTCAAATGAAAAGTACAATCAATTACATAAATTAGAATTTATATAAAAAATTGTTTTTATTTCTGTCATCATGCTTTAAAGCTTTTTTATGTATTTAATAATAGATTTATGGATAATTTTATTTTCATTTTTTTTTTTTTTTTCTTTTTCTTCTTTTTTAAATAAATGTTGTGACATAGGAAAGTGGTTTATAGACTATTAAGAATGTTCTAGAATGAAAATAAATCATTGATAGTGTGACTCACTCATCCCCATGTATATATGAGTATTGCGTGCATAATAAAATTTAATGTCCACCATCTTTAAGTTAATTGTAGTAAAAAAATTTTCTTCTATATGCCATTACAGAAAAAAAAAAAAATTTTTTTTTTAAATTTTACTAAATGCATATTCAATAAAAACAGAAGAAAACAATTTGTATTAATTTTTGAATTGGAGACCTTTTAGCTGAAGAATTAAAAAAAAAATAAAAAACATTTTAAGGAGTCTGCCTCATATTTTTCACTTAAAGCAAATACGTGAAAATTACTAAATCTTGTATTCTTTTTATACATCGAGGAATTAAAAACAAATATATTTACCACTCACTCTGACATTATCAAAGGATGATCAAGCGTTTAATCGCAGAGAAGCAAACAATCTAATTGACATTTTCAGTTCTTTGACGCGTCGCATGCATGAAACCATTAGAAGAAAGATTGTATCTCAAAAATGCATAAGTTCGGTAACCACGACAGTTGCATATGGAAATGGCGAAAACTTCTCATTTTTGAAAAAAAAACAGCCGCATTCCATTCGCAGCTATTTGTTATACCAAATAAAGAGAACGAACTTTAAATAAATGTTTCACTTGATGATTTCATTTGAAAGTATCACGTATATTTAATTTATTTTTTAAATCTTTAATGTCTAAAAAGAAAAAAACAAATCACTTCGCAAGCATTGTCGACGACAATAGGTCCCATTTCATAAAGATAAGTAATTTAAAATTTATGTAGTTTTTACTCAATATTTTCCATAACTATTTCAAATTCATTTTTACATTTATCATATCTTTCCAATTTGAAGAATCTAAAAAAAAAAAAAAAGAAAACAGAAAACTGAGAATACTACCAATTTTACCAAAACAAATTTGACATTTGATGATCGATTTTAATAAAACTAGCTAGGGCTAGATATTACATTATTATTGTCTCTGTCCTATCATTTTTATGTTTGAAAGTTATTTAGTTTTAGAATTTAATATCGTAAATATAGAAGAAAGTTCCTGATCGCCTTTGTTTCGAAATAACGCTATCTTATTGAAAAAAAAAAAAAGTCAATTTTGGTTTATATTAAAAACAATCCGTGAGATATCGCGAAAATGTGCAATTCCAGAAAAAGGTAAATAATCGATTAAACTCTGATTATCGTCAAATCTTTTGCTTACAACCGTATATTATATTATTCCCGCTACACCAACTTTTGAATCTTATTGGTATATGACATATACGATACCGATTAGATTTTTTTCACAAATGTTAACAATTCTCTTATAGAGAGTATTGTAAAGGCCATGAGAATTGATGATAGTGTCGCAGTTACTTTGACTGATCTCATTAAGGATAAAAAATTAATTAATTTAAATCTACCATGACGTGGGTAGGACAGATAGGACAGAAGATACGAAAAATATTTTCTGATTGCGACAAACGCATAAAGCGTTTCCAAATATGCAGTAGCATTAATAGCTTGTAAATGAATGTTATTAAGCCATCTGTTGTAATCATCATAAATTGCTTTAGTACTGTTTTTGAATTTTTTAAAATCATTTTTTCCTTTATAATAAAAGTGAGATTTCTTTAAATGAATCACTTGTGTGTTAAACCGTCGTCTTTTTCATTATTATTAGAAAATGCATTATTAAGTCTTCTATCCAATTAGAAATATTTTTCTATATTTAAAACATTTGAATATATATATTAGTTTGGGGAAAAAGAAATCCATCCAATCTTATATGAACTTCAGGATTTTATTTAACATTTCAAATTGGAAAATAATGGATTTCTTTTTCCTCAAACTAATATATAAGTTCATTGTACGTTGTTTTTCATCAATAATTACCAATAATAGATGCTACTATTTTATTTGACTTTCTTCAACGTTTTCTTAAATAAATCTTTAAATCTTTAAAAACTATTTAAAATTATTAACTTGCATTATCATTAATGGATTCTTGTTGATTAGCTTTTATGTTGTAACGATCCATTTTTGATTTTAACCATTCTGTAGGATGTTGCCTTTTAATATGTACATACATATTGGATTTGGAACGTGATTCTTTATGGCAATGAGGACAAGAATATAATTGATCGCCTGTATGTATAGCGATATGTTCCTTTAGATTTCTTTCTTGTCGAAAAATTTTATCACAAAACGTACAACGTAAATTTCTTTCCATTCCATGCCAATAAGCTTTGTGTCTTCGAAGAGAATTAATTGTTTTGAAATTCTTATCGCAGATATTGCATGGCGTCGGCTTTTTACTATGATTTAATTCATGTAAACGTAAACTATGACGATTTTTAAGCCAAACTAAACATAATGGGCATTGAAGTGGTGGTTCAATAATTCCTTGATGTTCGCGGCAGTGACGTTCAAAAGAATCCTTACTTTTGAATTGCTTCCCGCATACATCGCATACATGAAAGTAAGCATTTTCATGTATGGATTCGATATGACGTCGCAAGTTGTTTGAGTTATTATATCTATTAGATGAAAACTGTTAAATAGTTGAATAGCCGATCGTCCGATAAATATTAATTTACCTTTTATTACAAACATGACATGGAAAATCATTTCTTTCTCCATGATTTTTTATATGTTTCTCGTATAATTTCTGACTATGAAAAATTCTTGAACATTTCTTGCATTTAAAATGATGCATCAAAGCTGAATCCTCTCCGTGGGCTATACCCAAGTGGCGCGTTAATCCATTCTGTGAACGCATCTTCTTACCGCAAGTATTACATCTTTAAAACATTGAAAGACGATGTGATTAAAATAATATAAACTTTACATACGCCTTAAAGTTTATACTTATAGATATTGGGGTTTTTGTGCCAATTGATGTGCTGAATTAAAGTACTAGTAGCATGGAATGTAGAATCACAGCATTTTACGTAAGGAGTTTGGTTATGAGTTAATTTGAAATGATCGCGTAACAATGCCCACGATTCAAATTGTGTCTCGCAAATATCACAAATTAATTGCATGGCAGTTGCTATTAATATTTCGACATTATGACGTTTTGCTCTTCGAGTTTCTCGCTCATTAATTTGCTCAGGAATTTTAGTTTCCTTTTCTTTTATGGATAAGTTTTTACGCTTTTTCCCATTTGCCTTCATACGGCATTTTAAAGTTAATAAGGGTACATCTATATTTACACATCGAAAAGTGAGTGGCCTTCATAAAATAATTCAATTAATTAGTAAAAATCAAAGAATTAATAATTACCATCTGATAACGATTCTTCTAAGTGATCAATCTGTCCTATGTTCCCTTCGAAAGACTTGATAAGCTTTGCAGAGGAATTCTCGACTTTAAAGTTATTGTAATTAATTGTATCATTAAATGGTACTTCTTCAATTATCAGAGGTTCACTTTTGAATTCAGATGTTGGAATAGATGAATATTCTCTATAATTACTCCAATCATCGGCCTCTTGCTTTTGATTGATTTTTAAATAGTCATTATATAGAATGCTTTGCTTTTCGTCCACGTGTTGAACGAAACAATTAAACTGTTCCAATTTATCATAGCATTCTTGACATATGACTGTGGATACCGTGTCATTCCTTTGCACCTAAAATAATCATTTATTAAGTTTTAAAGCCATGCTTTCATTAATCAACACCAGTTATAGAATTTACGTAAATTCGCAAGTACTTCTCTATTATTTTAACCATTTCCGAAGCTTCGGTCTTATTATCGAGCATATCATACAGTCTGAACCCATCGTCGGCCGCCGCTAAATTCGTCAAACAAAGTCGACACTTCATTTCAGTTTCTTCTTCTCGTAAAATTAGTTACATTAAAAAAAAAAAAAAAAAAAAAATTAAAAATAAATCCTTTCGAAAGATTGAATGTTTTATTTTGTTATCGTTATTTTCGATAACGAATTTTAACTGCGGTAAGGGAAGTAAGCAAACAGTCCCGACATTTTAAGTAAAACAAACATTCGCTAAACGCAGCTAATTATAATTCGAAATAAAATGTTCTTATGTTCTTATGTTATACGCTATAGCCAAAGTTGTGTTCTGAAATCTTTTTTGCTTTTAATGAGGAAATTTTAAAACAATTATTTGCATATAAGATATTTGAATTAATTTGTTAATATTTTATATTAATCAATGAAAATACGCATTTTTAACATTATGAAATATGAATGCGAACAGACCATTAAACGTAATGATTTAATCATGTCTGTCTGTCCGGCTGAAAAACTTATGAAGATGAAAGTTGTGATATAATATTGTAACTTCATGTGATAGTCACAGATTAAATCTAAACATGGACTTGATCCGTCTTTAAACGAGATCTTAATACGGAGAAAATTTTAATTTATTTTCCTCTAGCATGTACACTAATCTAAAACTTGCTATAATATTTTTTCAAAGCCATCTAAAACTTCAATGCAAAAAAAAAAGTCATAATTAGCCGACGAATGGTTGTTAACGCCAACGATATTGATCTAAAACTTAATTCGAATACTTCACAAGATCAACTAGCTTATAAAAAAAATTTCATGAATTAACTGAAAAATTTCCAATTAGCGACATATTTTTTATAATTTTTATATATAAGCTAAAGATTCTCATCCGGAAAAGTTTTGTTTAAATCAAGTGAAAACATTACCTACAATCATTAACTTAACACTACATCGCTTCGCTTAATGCAATAATTCATCCATTTGTATTTAGGTTGGGGAAAAAGAAATCCATCCAATCTTATACGAACTTAAGGACTTTATTTATCATTTCGAATTGGAAAATAATGGATTTCTTTTCCCCCAAACTATAGCTACTATATAAATGTTTCCTTTGTGGAGTGCGCTATACATGGGCGCGTCCCTAAAATCTAAACCGATGTGGTCAAAATTTTCTAAATCTAATTTTTTTTTTGGTAACAACATATTACAATGTGATGGCCAGGTAAAGAAAAGAGACAGAGAGAGAGAGAGAGAGAGAGAGAGAGAGAGAGAGATAGTGTATAGTCGTCATAAGTTGACTTAATAGTCGCACTTATTATCTACTAAGCAACGTGGTAATGGGATGGTAAACGGTAACGTTGCAATTTTAGTAACGTTTGATCGCCTGATTTGGCTGGTGCTGGGAATGACCTGCCCGTATACAAGGGCTCAGCCTGTAAGTATGCCGCATGAGTTAACTATATTTCACAGACCGAACATAATAATATTGCTTCTTACTTGTACGATTTGGCTCCGTTACTACCTCTGATTAGTGTATGTAATGTTACTGTTAGATAATTGTAGAATATCTTGTATAATGACATTCGATATCAAGCGAATTTTAAATGCATAGAAACGTCCATCTTTATGCATAATTTCTTACTAAGTATTTGTTTAAAGTCCAGATATTTGAGTCCGGTAATGCCTTGAATAAGCTACATAGTGATGATATGATAATAATAATTTCTTTTTTTTTTTCTTAGTACTTCGTAATCCAGGCCTGATCTCATTTGTTCTTTCTTTAAATTCGTTTTTTATGACAAAGGTATTCTGATGATGTTTTATATACAAATTAATTGAATATAGATAAACGTTTTACTTTTTTTTTTTTTTTATTATAACATTAATTTCAATCTATTCAAAAGATAATAAATAAATGTTGTTGAAAAGAAATGAACATAAAATTCATGTTCAATAAAACGATCAGGCCAATTGTACGAAGCGAATATTTCTATCTCTCAGAGATAGATCTCTATTATTATGTGTATAGTTTTGCAAAAATTTACATCAACCTTAATTGGGCATTGAATAACTTGAGCAATAGCGTATCGCTGCTCTCATTTGAAATAATTCTTTATTCCTCTCAAGAAAAGTCTAGCAATGCTATTGCTAGAAAGTTGTCAAGTTGTCAAGTTGTCAAGTTGTTATTTCACTTTGAACGTGAGAAAATTTCCAATTTTTTATTAATTAGTTAATTTACTCAATTATACCATATCAATTAATTCAATATATTGTTACGAAAATTGCCTCTTCGGGTTTTTACTTTTAAGGCTCGGTTCGTATCTCTGAATTGCGAAAAGCTTGGATTTTGATTATGTACAATTTTCTTTATTTATTCACAAGTATTTACAAACTCAATTATTTTATAATTTATTACAAAGTAATTATTTCCTCAACAATTGGTTACTCCTCTAATATTTTTAATCGACTCTCCGATATTATTATTCGACTCTCTGGTGTTATTTCTCGAGTGTCTTGTTCTAAGCAAAATGCTCTGCTTATAAACCTTACGAATATCACAAACTCTGCATACCTTCTGCTTTTAACCTGAATTCGTAGTTTCATTAGTCCCTTTCATGTCAGGTTTCGCGGAAATTCTTTGCTAATCTTTGCGTTTATTACCACTTGCAAATATGTCTGTTTGTGATTTTCGTAACAATATCTTAACTAATTAAAAACAAAATGAGAGCGCGCAAGCATTTTTACTTGGAAAGTGAGCTCAAGTAATTATTGTTTTTTAACTCAAACCCACCAAGAGTTATTTTTCCAAAGGTACCAAAAAAATTTAATTTTCACTTATACGATTAGATCTACTTTTAGAGCTGATACAGTCAGAATCTTTTATTTATCTATCATTATTATCTGTTACGTTTTCCTCTTTTACATAATAAGACGTACGTATTAAAAATTATTATTATATTTGGTCTACATTATATGTTAAGGAATTAAGGAATTAAACCTCGACTAAAATCAGTTTTATTTATATAATTATTAAGGTAAGCATTTGAAAAATCTTCAGTCCAACGAATGCGTTACGGTAATATTTATTTCCGCTTTACACACCATTAATACACTTTTCCACGTATCGCCATAATCTTCTTATGAATATTTCTGAGTCGCAAAAGGAAACTTGTTAGTTGCCTTTTTGCATGAGAGAAGCATATCCTGTTAATGATTGTAAAGCAAAGTAAAAAAAGTTCATTATTTACTCCGTGTATATACGGAAGATATGCCACACACACACACCCTATTAGTAGTTCAATTTTTAATAAATCTAAAAATAAAAATAAATGTAAAATAGCGTAAACAATAACAATATAACAACAATATTTATCAAATGTAAGAAATGCTTTTATGAAAAATTGAAAAAGTTTCGATGAATGAAATAATAATAATAAATTTTCTTTGTATTTCATTTATTGATTATATTAAAAAGAATAAAATAATTTTTTGTCTAAATTACTATCTTAAATACTTTCTTTCTTAATATTTCGAAAGCTACATTATGTAAAATTATACATATGTTTTTATATTATGTCAATTTAAGTAACGTCAAATGAATTCATAATTCGTCTCATAAAGATATCGTGTTGTGCAATAAAAGAGCGTTTAACCATAAATTATGACCTATTTTTTTTTTTTTTTTTTTTTTTTTTTAGAGATCTAAAAACAATATGAATAAATAGATGTTTATAAATAAATATTAAAATATTTAGCAAAGAATATGTCTCATCTTCAATGTCCATCAAACCTTTTTTTATTTTTGTTTGTTGATTTGTTTTTTTCTTTTTTAATCCATACTTTTCAAAGGAAGATGCTTACGAGTATACCTTTCCTCGATATTGATGTTTTCAATAATCGAATTTTTTTTTTTTTTTTTTTTTGAAAATAAGCACATACTCCTAGTTTAGTTCACTTATTTAATTATGGAAAAAAGATTCTCTTCAACAAAGTTGAAAATCAAGTCAGTGCCTCATTTGTAGTAATAACACAAAACGTATATGTTCTAATTGTTTTAAATTTAATAAAATATAGTATGAATATTTTGTGAAATTAATCTTATATACTATATTGCATATCTCTCATAGCTAAAACATCTTTATGATATCTCGTGGTATTCCTTATGGCTTTAACACAATCTTCACTATTTATAGATGTAATTGCATGGTCTATATTATTCTCTAAATCGTTTAATCGTTGCTCCTTTAAATCGGCAAATGAATCAGTGGGTTTTAATATTGGTGTTTTGAGGCTTAATTTGATTTTAGACCAAATCATATCCATTGGATTTAGCATAGGGGAATACGGACTCAATAATAGTAACGTAGCATTAGAATCTGTAAATTTCTCATCCAAGGCGGAAAAGCACAGTTCACTATCACATATAATGACCAACTGTGAGGGATTTTTACATATTGTCTGCCATTTTCTAAGGACAGTTTCCGGATTAGGCTGGTCTCGACTGCGTTGAATAGATAAGACACCAGTTGTTGTAATGGCTCCGATCAAGTGTATACTGGGATCATATGCCGTCACTATAGAATTTGTATTAAAACGACCTTTCGCCCGACGACAAAACATTTTGTAATTCGTTTCGCCTACCCATATAAGAGTTTTATCAGAGTTCATATAATAATTTAAACTGTTTACAAATTCGGCCCGTTTCCTTTTGTTTTCCAACGTATTAATTATCATTGGATTATAGTTTGGATCTTTTAGCCTATACAGTCTTCCCTCGAGACTACCTTCGATAAGATAAACGCATACATCACGTTTCATATGGGTTTTCACTTTCGCTACCAGATCTTTTAAGGTTGTTTGACGATTTTCTTCAATCCATTTAATTATGGAACTCATTTCTGCTTCAGTGAACGCTCTGGTCTTTTTGCCATTTTTTAAAAACATTTCCTTACGACTGGTGGATACCCACGTATAAGCGGTTTTATACTTAACACCCAAAGCTGTAGCCAAGGCAGACCAATCGTCTCCTCTGTTAGCAGCTGCAACAATTCTCGCCCGGTCTTCCGGTGTATGAGTTTTATAAGGTGTTTTACGTACATGTTTCGTCGGTGTTAAAGCTCTAATTAAAAAATGTACGTTATGAAGTTAATATTAATGTGTGTATACATTTGTATTTATTATGATCTTACTTGAAACTGTCATGACTTTCAAACCATGACACTTGCTCAAATTTCGGCAATGTATTGCTGCTATCGCCAAACATATTCGACATTGATTCGCTCTGTACAAGTAAACTTTCTGGATCTGGATTTGGTGATTCTGATCCTTCTGCTTTGAATTCTACAATAACATCAATGTCTCTTATAAATGTAGTTGTATCTTCTCCATCTGAGTCTTCTACTTTAATGGTGGGTATGCCACCATTTAATGACCTCTGCTTTTGTTGAATTAATAATGCAAATTTATGGAATTCATTCAAATGTGTATAACACAAAGTGCATATTGACGGAGGCGCGGCATCATTTGAGGTCAACTATTCAATTACGAAAAATGAATATAACCAAAGATCTTTAAATAAAAAATATATCGAGACCGCCGACTCACCTCTACTTGTAAATATTTCTCTATAATTTCCAGTAGTTGATTTGACTGATCGTCCACCGTTATATGTTCATTTAGATTATAACTTTCTGCCCCTCTCAGTGCATTTAAACACAAACAACAGGCCATTTTATCGATATTAAATTTTACAACGAACTATTACTTTTATTTTCTTAATTATTTAGCCATTAATTATAATTTAATGTCTACATGTATGCAAATAGTAAAGTAAACTCAAACATATCAATGCGAATAGTATAATTAATATATAAAACATATCTACTTCTTCTTCTCCTCCGCTACTTTTCAAAGTAAAATGATAGCATCAAGTGTTAAATACGTTTCGCGTGCAAGTTTAGCAGTAATATACGACATTTTGCAACATTACTTGATTAAGTTCAGAAATTCTATTCAATTTCTATTGAGTTTTTAAAATTCATTAAGTAAGAAAAGTCTTATCTAAATTATTATCATTATATCGTAGATTTATCGTAGACTTATTTTCTTCTAAACAGCCGACATACTTTCGAATATAGAATAAATACAATGCCATTATCAGAGCTTTTAAAAAGAACTCGTACCCATGACCTATTAACAAAGAATCATCCATTTATAGCTAATTATTATGATTATTTAAGGGACGATAAGTTGGTTTTTAAATTTTAATGGATGTTTGATACATCTTTGCGATATGTCGAATCTTTCTGCACTCAATTTTTAACGAAAAATATATGATATGTTAATGAGATATATGTGCTAATAAAGTATATGAATGATAAAATTCTATTTTTTGTTAGATGTAGCGTTGTGTTGGCCTTGGTCAAATGAAAAAGTTCGTTGTAAAGGTCACTTAGCACACTTTATGGATTCTAAATACATATTGATTGTAAGCATCCTTTTTGTCTTCTAATAGTAAGACCAGTTTATTCTGAGTAAAGATAACATTTTTCTGACAGTAATGCGCGAGTAAGGCGAGTAAGGCGAGTAATGCAACCAAGGCTAAAGATAATTCCTCAATGGTTTTTAATTTGTACGTTTTATCAGACTAGCACTCCACAATTGAGAAACAACCTAACGCATTGATACATCGGGGTGCCATATACTCCACAATCGTTATTATAATAGACACAAAGTCTTTTCTGGCATAGCGGTGTTATACAGAATTTGAGGATGTTTCTTTTCGTCATAGTTTCCGACGATAGGATGTTTAAAAAACCTTTGCACTTACTATGAGTGAAATATCAAATACGAATGTCATTGACTTTGTCAAAGACGTAATAAAATTTTCGATAGTAGAAAATGTGGTTGCATGATATTTGATTCCGTAGGGAGATGAATTTTTTTGAAGAATAAACTTCTTATAGCTCTTACAGTATTGAACACTTTAGTCGTTAGAAGCAGAGCTCTTTCGGAGACAGACATTTGCCCAGAAATGACTTTCAAAATATGAATATGTTAAATATATATGTTTTGGGAAGTTACAGAAAGACTAGAAAAGTCTATTTTTGAACGGACTAGAGAATTATAAATTGTTAAGGCTTTTTGGTGGCAGATCTGTCGTGTTCTTTGTCGTTAGCTTGGTCAAATTACTTCCGCGCTGATGTCCCTTAAAAGCTTTTTTTGTATTGTCCTTGTAAAGTTTAGCTATCATTTATGATTCTGCCAAGAAATTGAAATGCTTGGATGTCTTAGAATTCATACATACAAGTTCAAGGGAATGGATCTTACGTAGCACTTACTACCCTATGGAATACCTCAATTCACGTCAACTTTTGCATCGTCCATTAGTAGTACACGTTTAGTATTCATAGTGTCAAACAAAGGGAAATTGCTAAATTCAGAAGGATTTTGCCCAATTCCACAAGATTCATACAATTGTGCGCTTTAATTGTCTAAGCACAGCATAGCAATTTTTTTTTTTTGGGTTTTTCTCGCTGAATGTTAGCGGTGATAGTTTGTTAATGCATATATTGGTAGTTCTTTGTTTTTGATATGCAAAAGAGCGGAAAAGAATGGAATTATGTTTTCAGTATTCAAATATTTTATGAGCCTTTCCTTTTCCGTAAAATTGATTATCTTTATCAAAAAGAGAGTTTATAGAAATGGGTCTAAAATTGGCAAGAATGTTTAATTCTTTGACTGACTTCGGAATCGATATGATAATTAACGCATCCCCAATCAATTGGGATGGTTAGTGCAACAATGGTTGATCGCAGATAGAAGGGCTGACCTGTTTTTATTGGAGAGTGCTTTGACAATTTCGTATTTTATACCGTCACAGCTAGCTGGAAGGATTTTTTTTCTGATTGTAGGACGTATATATATTCATTTGACGAAAATACGTTGACGAATGGATGAAACAGATGATATGTCAATTCGGCATGGGACTCTTTAATAAGTCTAAATTTTTTAGTTTTCTCGATCACTTTGATGATCTCTTTTGATGCAAGACCAAAAGAATCATGGCTTACCTTTAGCAGAAATCGCTCCAGTTAGGAGCGTTCTAGGATTTCCATTCTCTCCAGACCTCTCTAAGCCCACTATAGTCGCTTGGGGTGAAATATCTATTTACTTATCTAATTACGTTTTAGTGTTTGCGATATATCACATTTATTCTAGCAGCTTTGATTTCGGACTGATTCTATGTATGGATGTGGCATTTGAGCCTATTTTGACATTGAAAAGATTTTTGAACAGACGTTTAAGAGAGATGAAGTTCTCGAACAGCTGTATAAAATCACGACAGATTTGAAAAAAGATTGAAGTATGGTTGCTTTTTCTTAAAGGTGCATTAAAGTGAGTACATTGTTAGCAGAAGTACCTTTCGTTTACAATGGAAGCTGAAATTCTCATTATTTAAGTTATTAACTAAATCTACTGGCACGTGTGATATTTACTAGCATATTTCCTGGTCTTTTTCTCTTGAGTGCACTTTAAAGACATAGGACATGGGAACAGTGATGGCGAGTGACGCGTGGTATTTTATTTTTGATTTAAGAACTTTAATACATTTTCTTTTTCCTAGCACCTTGTTAATGTTCTCACTAGCATTTTTGAAGAAAATAACAGGTGTCTTGTTAGCTAATATTAGAAAATTGTTTTTTGGTAATGTGCATATTTCTCTTCAAATTTCCTATAGGATATATTTTCTATGGTCATTACTTTGTGGATGTGTTGGTTTGTTTTCGTTTGCGATATAACTCATATAAAACATAATGAGTTTTAACCCCACAAGCGAGACAGTTTACTTCTCTACATTCCTAATCTATCTTTTACAGGCTTTGCAGAATTTGGCAATACAACGAAATCTGCCACACATTTAAAGCATTGCTTTAGGATGGTAACAAAAAGCCGACAAACAAAACGCAAAAACTAAACTTGATGGTATTCAGGAGATTGCTTTTAAAAAGTAATACTAGTGTTTGGAAAAGAGATTTGCGATAGTAAATTTCATTAGGATCATTTAACAGTATCTGTAAGTTTCCAATATAGTACGGGAAATTATAATAAAATATAATGAGAGAGTCGTAAAAATTGAGAAAAATTTTTTTCTTTTCTTTAAACAAACTGTATATAATAAAAAAAAATAAAAAGCATGCAAAATGAAATGAGAACAAATTTTACAATACTTTAATTTGCAAATTTCTATTTTCTTATAAATGCAACTTTGAAAAAATGGTGGTAGTTTTTATTGGTTTATACTCAATACTAAAGTAAATTTGTTTTGCTGTTTTATTGTGTATAAAATATATGTTAATTAGGTGTCGCCGTATTTGATATAACAAGACATTGCAAAAAGTCAATATCTCCAAGTAAATTTGCTGACATGATGCTATAGTATCGCTTTCTAAGCAATATTACTTAATAAGAGACATTAAAAACGTTACATGATGACCCTCAGAATCTCTTTACTTTTGAATCTAATTTTTACGTTTACGTTTGTGTGGATGAAGTCAAAAATCAAGCAAATTTTAAATATTAGCGACAGCAGTCAATATATAACGTAAACAATACAGTACAGTTTTATTTCATTTATTAATCAATTTTATGCTTTAATTGTAAGACTCAACTTGTAAATAACAATTTATTCATTATTGTACTCCCCAAGGCGAGTAAACTTCTCTTTTTTTTTTACATTAGTTTGTTCTATTCGTTTCAATTAGCAAAGAAAAAGGTAAAGGAAGTATTTAATTCTTTATTACTCACACTATTCAAAGCGTTTTATGAATTATTTAGATCCCCTAGGTCCGTGATAAGTGAGTCCGTAACGACAATTTAATATACATTTGAAAAATAATACGTAGACACCTATGTCTTTTTTCACTTGTCACCTAATTTAAAATATAAAATAGTTTAAAAATGTCTAATCTTTTACTGAAAATTTATTTGATGAATTTTCTTTTCAAACCGGTTATTCGTGTTATCCTAATTTTACATTTTTAAATACGCTGCTACTTTATTTTGGCAACACTGCACTACGCATTGTTAGAGGAAACTAAAGAATTTTCTTAATTTGCGAAACGAGAATTAATGATGACAGCAGACTTAGATAAATGGATTGAGATCGTCAAGGATTGCAAATATCTGCCAGAGAATGATTTGAAAAAGCTATGCGATGGGGTATGCGAAATTCTAATGGAGGAATCCAACATTCAGCCAGTCAGCACTCCAGTAACAGTTTGCGGTGATATACATGGACAGGTAAGCTCGTAAGCTGCTTAATAGCTGGCTTGTAAAATGTTTATTAATGTATTATGTATATACTCTTCTCCAGTTTTATGATTTAGAAGAGCTATTCCGTACTGGTGGACCTATTCCAGACACTAATTATATATTTATGGGTGATTTTGTCGATCGTGGTTATTACAGCTTAGAAACTCTAACTCGGCTATTAACGTTAAAGGTACATGCGCGCAAATTATTATCGTTATAAACATATAAACTTTTCTAACAGGCTCGTTATCCCGATCGCATAACGCTGCTGCGTGGTAACCACGAGTCTCGACAAATAACTAAAGTTTATGGATTTTACGAAGAATGCTTTAGCAAATATGGAAATGCAAACGCTTGGAAGTATTGTTGTAAAGTATTTGATTTGCTGACAATTGCAGCTGTAAGTGAAGGATGAACAGCAATTAAAAAAACAAACTGTTTAGTTTACTATTGTAAATTTCAGATAATTGACGAAGAAGTGCTATGTGTGCATGGTGGTCTTAGTCCAGAAATTATAACCTTAGACCAAATACGTACAATTGATCGCAATGTAGAAATTCCTTATAAGGGTGCCTTTTGCGATTTAGTTTGGTCTGATCCAGAGGATATTGATTTTTGGTATGTGACTTATTTGAATTTGCTAATCGGGTTAGATTATTCACCGCAATGCGACGATATACTAGATTTTCCTATCCCATTGCAATACTAAAAAAAGAAAAAAACAAAATAAAAACACTGACAGAGGTCACGTGAATTATTCAATTAACAATTTTTAGTCGATTTCGCAATTTCCAAGGTCATCTAAATGAAAAGTCGTCTTGATTGGTCAACTAATACTCACGCGTATAACAAATTATTTTGTAATTTTTAAATAAGAATATAAAGTAAAGGGTGTTAAATATTTGACCAATGAAAGCAATATAACATTGATATATTTTTTTTTTTATTCTTTTTATATATATATATATATTTTTTTTTTTTTTATTCTTTTTAGGGGACAAAGTCCTCGTGGAGCAGGATGGCTTTTTGGTCAAAAAGTTACTAAAGATTTTATGCAAATCAATAACTTAGAATTGATTTGTCGTGCTCATCAGTTGGTAAACGAAGGTATTAAGTACATGTTTGAAGATAAACTGGTTACAGTGTGGTCAGCTCCAAACTATTGTTACCGTTGCGGCAATGTGGCTGCAATATTAAGCTTTCAAACTCCAAAGGAGCGTGTTACCAAAATATTTGTAGCAGTTCCCGAAACCGATCGCGTTATACCTCCTCAAAATACAACACCATATTTTCTTTAAATCGCCTAAGATCAACAAATTGAATAAGGCGGTAAGGTGTAGTATTTAGTATTTCCCGATGTAATTTTTATTGCTTATGTGCTTTCTACAAAATTGTTTTCAGCAGTTCTTACGTGTTTGTTTATATACAGAGTTCGAATATAAACCAAGAAACAGATTTTGTAAATATATATGTTTTGTTGTATATTTCAATAGAAAAATATGTATAAAAAATTCGATATTTCAAAGATCCATTTGCCTAAACTAATTCGGAGGGTGGTGACAACGGGAGATTTTTGTAAATACTTTGGTGTTTGATTTTTAATGCAGGGCAGACGTGTGACGCAATGACAAGATAATTTTTAAAATGAAAGCTTCTAAATCCTAATTAAAAATAAGAGAACAATTGGTTATTAGGCATGATAGCATAAATATTTCCTCTGTCAAATTCGTCAAATGCTGAGGAGTGGCAATCAATGTCGGTGCAAATACAGTCGCTAAATTATGTTCATTCATTTTATTGGCAGCATAATGTGAAGCAACCCTAAGTGTCGGGAAGATTACAAATTCAATTATGAAATCAAAGACATTATAAATGTAAACCGTTATACCGTTTCAGATGTTCCATCATATATTTAAGACAATTGAAATGTGCTAACGGTAATTTCTTGACAGCCTCGGCCATTTCTTTTACTTGATCGTCTTTATTGGATGTTCCTGTTAAACGAAAGGTTAGTGGCGTCTTTTTGTTCCTAAAAACTAAGTGTTAACATACTTGCTGCGTCCATAAAGTTTGGATAAGCTTGAAATGTAATCAACGGTACCGGCAGCAAGCGCAAATATAATTTTAAAGTACCTGCTATTACATTTATATTTCCGTAAGCAGTTTCTGACATATCAGTTTTTTCCCCATCCCTATCCAAAGCTAATTTAAGTGCATCTATTTCATCGGCAAAACCTGAAACTCTATATATTCCTTCTTGAAGCATTCCACGTGCTTCAACTTCTTCCACACAACGTTGTACGACGAAAGGAATGGAACATTGGTACAATTGAACAACTGTTGTTAAGTCGGTGCCAAAAACGCCACGTATACGTTTAAGATCTGGTATACATTTAGCAGGCACCAATTCAGAACATTTGGAATGAGCAATTATTCCACAATCATCACATTTAACACCTTGCGCCGTGAAGCCCCACAGAAAATTGGCACAAACTTCACACCAATTTAATCCTTTAAATGTATGAACCTTAAATGCGTGCACCTTCTCATAAATGAATGGCAAGATAGAGTCTGAGTCATTTTCTTTCGCTTTAGTTACATTCCCCATATTTTTGGTAGATGATAAATCATTTTCGTCAACAACAGTTTTCACTTCAGAGTCATCCACCGCATCTGATTTATTGGCAATAGATTTTCTCAATTCATTTGATAGTGCTCGTAACTTTCTACGATTTAGTGTCATGTACGGACTTTGTTGATATGAATTTCCAGTCTGCTGATTAATCTCTTGAATAATAGGAGCAGCATGTTGTTGCATATAAAAATTGACAAGACCATCCGCTACCAAATCATGTATAGATTCGAAACGTTTTAATTGTTCTTGCAAATAATGTCCATGTCCGAATTTATAATATATTTTAAAATGTTTGGTGCGTTCATTAAAACGCAAACTTAATGTATAATAATCACGAGCAGAGGGACTGCGTCGAAGCAAGAACGTGCCATCGGGTTTACTATTTAGTAAATCTTCAGCTTCCAAATGCCCCATTCGCCCGTGATATTCGTTACCGTAAAAATTCGGCTTTCCTTCGTACTCGGTTAAAATCTTTACGCAAGACAAGGGTTTCGGTGTGGGAGCCTCTAATTGTATTTTATACAATTCAGGTTTCCACAGCTTCTGCACGGGCGAACTAGGCTCTGCCATTGCTCCACCGTAGATCTTGTTTACTATCTTCGTTTTAAACAATCCTTGGCATAATCACAATATAAAACTTGGTCTCTCCTTAGATATTTAACAAAACGCTTTATTTTTATTTTCAATATTTGTAAATGTTTATAATAAAAAATATTTTTGTTTCGTTAAGATTACTATTCTTGTAGGGTTGCCAAAATTTTTATTCACACACATGAATCGCTACTAAAAGCAAACGTTCAATTTCTTATGGTGACGTTTACCAAACGCTTTATGTGAAAAAATGAAACTTTTCGTTCGTTTCTTGCCGTTATCTATCATGTTAAAAAAAAAAATAAACATTAGCACGCAAACAGTAACTTAAAAACCTAATCTCTAAAAGAATTGAAAATTGAAAACTGTTAGTCTAATGAGTATTAAGTTTTTTTTTTTCATATACTCGCGGCGTTTCATTGTTTAATAAGTATCCATTTTTTAAATTATCTTTAACACATATTATTATTTCATTGTTAAGCTCAACATTTTTTTTTATTAATTAAATCATTATTAGCGGCAGTTGTGGTGTTTTTCATAGCACACTCTTTTTTTTACACCAACAGATATACATGCATTAAGTCAAACGCTAACATAACGAATGCATTTACATCGTGCATCACTTTTAGCTTGGCTGCATGCTTTTGCATTAATTCAAAAAGAATGATATTTGCGGAAACAAAAATAAAATCATATTGTTAATATTTCAAGTATCATATGATTTTAAATATTGCTAATTAATGCTGCAATTATTTATAAATATAAATATAAATAGTAGCGCTTATGTAAACAAAATGTAATCATTCGATCAGGTATTGAAATTGTACGATTTTGCTGCTATAGTGCAATGCAAGCTGTATGTTGTACTTGTATAGCGTGTTGCATAATTTCAGCAAAGCACGATGCAAAATATCGATTTCGTTTGACGTTTCCAACTATTAGGGCATCGAAGATTATTACACGGTTTTCTTCTAGACCTTTATAAACATTGTGTAAAATCGTACTATAACATCGTAAAAGCAAATAATGAGAAATGTATATAAACTGAATTATAAAACAGTAGCTTGCTTATACAAATAGTTCAATTCATCTAAATAATTTCAATGCATTTTTACATTACAAAATATAGACGCTGCAAGAAAAATCATATATGATACGAAAACTACAGACTGAAATAAGTTAAAGAAAATTTTACCGTATATTTCTCTGTTAATTTCAATGCTGTCAAATCGAAATTTAAATTTTGAACGTGTTTTCATCGAAAACGCCATAAAATTACATTTCTTTTTTTTTTTTTGCCATTTTCTCATATGGCGAAAAGGTAACATTTTGCTTGCTTTCAGTTGAAAACATAGAAATGTTGTAGAACGCCTGCAAGTATATCTTCAGGCGACGTTTGCGCTTAAGTACACTGTACAGGCGGCGTTTGCGCTTAAGTACACGGTGCTTTTTAAACTTTAAAATCTGTAACTAACATGTACTTTTCAAACTTCAAAGCGAACTTCATGTAAAATATGCATGCTAAATATACATGAATAATTTCTCGAAACACGATAGCAATTATATATTAATCAACTTGGAGTAATAAATTATGATCAGTTTTTACTTCGCGTTTAGGTAAAAGCCTCATCTTTCAATCTTAACAAGCGAAAATCTATTGGTTTTAATTTATACATTTGGCGGCATATTTGAAAAATCTACATAGATTAGGAGAACAGATAGCTTAAAGAAATATGCGCTTCTGCTGAAATTGTATCTGTATCTGCTCTACATTGTATATGCAAAAAAAAAAAAAAAATGTTTTAAAATGAAAAAAAGTGTTTTAAAATAAAAAAAATTTAAATAAAAAAAAAATGTTTTAAAATAAAAAAAAAATTTTTTTAATAAAATTTTATTCCATCTCGCTATTGTAAGCTATATGTTTCACAATTCTAATGAATTTGAAAAACTCTTCCCTATTCTATCAAAGAATTTTTCTAGACTATACGTGTTTCCTCTTAAGTATATGGTAATTCAAACAAAATAAAAACAAGTCCAACGGACAAGAATGCATTCTTAAAAGAAAAACAGAAGTGTGTAGTGATGACAAGTCAACAACTTCCAGTTATTTCAAAATAATGACAAGAATTCAAAAACCGAGAAAATGAGCTCTAAGCGTAATCTGCTCAACATATATTGTTAAACCTCATAGCAATCTAAAAAAGCATCAAGAAAAGTAATGTAGTGTCTTTAACTTAGAACTCTTTTTAAAAACGAAACAATGAAAACCAGAAGACTGAAGACTTTCTAATTTGACATCTGAAATAGCGATTTTTTTCAAAATACAACCTTAAATAAGAAGTGTTTATATAATCTGATCCAATTCATTTTTGGTAAAATCGTTTCCATAATTTCTCTCTCGATTTCGTGCTGTAGGTCGAAAAAATCTATGGAAAGAAGGACAAGATTACATCGTTTTGGAAATGATCGAAGTCAAATTATAAAGAAGGTTACCCATATTGAAACAACGAATTGAATTGGCCTCATACTGTTACTGGCAAACGATGTATAATCCTTACAATCTCTGCGGTTTTTCGTTCTGAATGATTTGAGTAAATACCAAATTTATTGCTACCATTTACCAAAATTCCGAGATTTTTTTTAGAATGCATGTGCATAAAAAACATCTTATATTGAATAATAAATCTTTTTACTACAAAGGCTCAAAACGGTTAGTAAATAAAAAATGACCTATATAACGAAAGTTATTGATACGCTTCATGCAGAGGTAACATGTTACGTTCATCTATCTTTAGCTTTATTTTATTGGCAAGTGTCTCATTTAATATTTTGATTTTTTTTGCTGCTAATAAACTATCAATGGTTGTTTTGTGTAAACTCCGTAATAGATAATAGCATTGATTTTTAGATGTCGATTTCAGCTATTAATCAAAAGACAGCTTGTAATAGAAAAAACAAACAGAAAAAATATGACACTTTTTGCTAAGCACTAAAACACATTTGTTATTCCCTTATTAAAGGGAAAAAATCTGGTCAGCATCCGTTATCCGTAGAAAGCGGCATCGTGCCAATAAAAATTACATCACTTACAGTATAAATTAACGATTATTTTATATATACATTTATATCGAAAGTATGCTAAAATTTCTAAATTTTACTTTAAATAAGATGTAAAAATGTACAACGTTGTAAAATTCGGTAAATTAACGATAAAAATGCGGAAGTTTAGTTTTCTTTTTTATTCGCATTTTTCTCTCCAGAAATTCGCATTTTCCTATGCATAAAAATGAAAAGAGAGAAATATGCGCTACTTATTACGATATATTGAGAATACTGTAAATTAAATTTGAAATACTGCTTAGAATTAAAAATTGCGGTATTACTGTTGAACGTGTTTTAAGAAGAAATGACCAAATGGAATTTTTCCAAAAAAAATAGTTGAAAACATAAACAATTTAGTGAAAGAAAGAACGAATAAATTACGCGTAAATAAAATTGACACCTAAAATTGATTTATTTTGATAACGCATTGCAGGAAAAGTTTATTAAAAGTTTTAAAGAGAATTGAATGCAAACTAATTTTTACTAGGAAAGGGGAAGTGCAACACGCAAGCAATCAGAAAAATAAACATCGGTTTGAATGGATAAGTGAGTTGATGTGGTGATATATATATATGTATATATGCATATATATCTACTATATTATATTTATATTATATACGCGTATATATGTTTATATAAATGCATATAATATACTGGAAACATAAAAAGTTAGATGTGTCAGTAGGGATCAAAACGAAGAGACCTTGAAAAGATTCAATTGAGAGTAAAAAGAAATATAGGAAAATGAATTATAAGAAAGGGAAAATGCAAAAGAATCGATGAAACAACAGCAATCAGATTAGGAAAAGAAGCAAAAACGAAATAAACAAAGTTGTAAAATTGGAAATTAATTCGTCATAAAAAATGACAACAATGTCCATTCATAAGATCATTGGAGCAGAAAGTGTCATCGCAGTGACGGCAAATGAATCGGAAGAAGCTCGGTTCTCTGTAACCCCACCTCCTCCTACGACGGAGGATGGTGGGGTTACAATTATTAACGGTCGTGAAGCCCGCAATTTGGCAGAGAAGCAACGGCGAGATAAATTAAATGCCAGCATTGGCGAATTAGCAACAATGGTACCGCATGTAGCAGATGCACAGCGCAGAATGGACAAAACAGCTGTGCTAAGATTTGCTACACATGGTCTGCGACTACAATATGTGTTTGGAAAGTCAGCGATAAGACGTAATAAAATCAAAGGACATGATCAGCTAATGACTAACGCTTTACTCCAACTCTTGGACAGTTTTTTTATAACCCTAACATGTCACGGCCAAATAGTGCTTATTTCCTCGAGTGTCGAACAATTATTAGGTCATTGTCAGTCAGACTTGTATGGTCAGAATATTTTACAAATAACGCATCCAGATGATCATAATTCATTAAGACAACATTTGATTCCGAAAGATATAGAAAATTTGTTTGGAGTCATTCAAACTTCATACCATTCGCAGCAACGACAACCCGAGCAAGATCCTTTAGAGAAGGTTTACTGCCAAAATCGATTCAATCAGGACAACTGTGATCACATCAATGAAAAATTAAGAGCCGATAAGCGTTGCTTTACTGTACGCTTAGCTCGTGCTTCTACGCGATCTGAGGCAACAAAAGTCTACGAACTAGTTAAAATTGATGGTTGTTTTCGACGTAGTGATTATTCAGTCGCATCTAGTGGTAGTTATCCCATTGTTTCTCAACTAATTCGTCGTTCACGCAGTAATGGAAGCGCGTCCGTCATAGGTGGTAGTGCTTTTATACCACATTTAATGCAACACGACGCCATAGCCCAGGCTGCTTTGCATGGAGTTAGTGGTAACGATATTGTTTTAGTAGCCATGGCTCGTATTATCCGTCCACCGAAGATCATTAATTGGCCTTTGGACGCTAACCGCTTGGAATATAAAACACGTCACTTAATTGATGGGCGCATTATTGAATGTGATCAGCGCATTAGTTTGGTTGCAGGCTATCTAAAGGATGAGGTAAATAATTGATGACACTTGTTGTTTCTAAGAGCTTTATAATAATAATAATAAGCATTTCTATAGGTTCGCAATTTAAGTCCATTTTCATTTATGCATCAAGATGACGTCCGTTGGGTTATTGTGGCTTTGCGTCAAATGTATGATTGTAACAGTGATTATGGTGAAAGTTGTTTTCGATTGTTGTCGCGAAATGGCAATTTTATTTATATGCAAACAAGGGGGTACCTGGAAATAGATAAAAGCACAAATAAAGTTCATTCGTTTGTTTGCATCAATACCTTGCTTGATGAAGAAGATGGGCGACGTAAAGTGCGAGAAATGAAAGATAGATTTTCCATAATAATAAATGCTAAGGTGCCAACGAACTCCGTACAGGATTTACCTGCCTCTCAAAATCCTCAACAATTGGAGCGAATTGTTTTGTACCTGATCGAAGATTTACAAAAGCGACAGAGTTCTAGCTGCACAGTAGATGAGATACATTCTAGCGAAGAGGGTAACAACTCCAATTATAGCAGTACACCACCTTTGGCTTTAGTGCCACCAGAACCGGCTTCTGTTAAAAGTTCAATATCTCAGTCAGTAAGTGTAGTGAATATTACGGCAGCTAAAAATTTTCAAATAAAAGCCAAACTTGATGACTGCAGGGATGCACATTCGAATGATGGCGACGATATTAATAGCGAATCGTCTATGCAACCTAATTCTCCAAAAGAGCAACAACAACAAAATAGACCAACCGTTTTGCAAATGCAAACGAAATCAAGTCGAATTGTAGATAAAGATATTGCAGAAAACGAGACTGTGATTCCAACGGAATCAACCCGTTCTACGGTTTTGAAACGTTTGTCTACCACTGCCGACGAGAGTAGCATTGAGCACCAGCCAAACAAGCGTGTTTTAAATGCAACCGTAGAAAATGCATTAACACACAATGGAAATACTAACACCTCAGACATTCATAATTTCATATCGACATCATTACGACATGTTTGCGAATCATTGCACAGAATTGATGCTCATACGAATACATTGCGTAAACAACGATCTAGCCTTCCTAGTTCTATTGATCATAAGTTGGATGCCATCATTATTGAACAACAGAAACAAAATGAATTTTTAGCGAATATCAAAACTGAATACGAAGATCACGTTGAACAATACCCTCAGTCTGATGAAGATCTTTTGTCAAGACTGTAGAGTAATCCAAATAACGAAATCGTGAAAAAATAAACATCATATATATTTGAGTTCTTCGTGTCTTTTGAACTGGGCTTTAAGCTAAGTATGCATCTATTCAATAAATACAGTCTTATTTACACATTTACTATGTTGATGGTGTGATTCATTCATCATTCAAATAACGATTTTAACATGGTCCTGTCAATTAAAAAAAAAAGTGTGTTTTAATATATGAAATACAGAACTCTGTCGCTTTTAATGGATATTCACTTTCATTATATAAGGATGACATCAACTGGAAGTGACTGACAATTCAAGCGCTTTTAATCCCCCGTTTTTAAAAACTGTATAGGAATTAATTCCTTTCATAAAAAAGTAATTTTGTTCCTTTAATTTTTATATATATATTTTTTTGTCGTATATAGAAAATTGTTTGCTTTGTTTTTTCTTTAAATTTGTTATATTTTCTAGATCACGGTTTTTTTTCTTTGTTTAAGTATATGGTGTTGTTGATTTTTTTAAATTTGAAAAGTAAACATTTATTTAGTTAGCGGAAATTTTCTATTAATCTTAAGAAAAATAACTGTTTTGTTTTCTTTTTGTTTGATTCATTCGATATTATATATTATATATTATATATATATGTATTGAGATAAGTTTAACTTACAGTATAAACTATCAATTTTATTATTATTTACAATAAAGTTTAATAAAACCTTAAAGCATGTATGTATATAGATGTTAAGCTTATATGATAAAAATATTATTGTAAAGGAAAAAAAAATTTTGTTTTTAAATTCATTTTGCTACTTAAGTGTAAGTTGTTCATAAT
>KK351069.1:577467-588413 GCA_000671755.1 Glossina brevipalpis | reverse complement strand
TTTTTTTTTTTTTTTTTTTTTTTTTTTTTTTTTTTTTTCAATTTAATATCATGAGAAATTCATATTAATTTAAAAAAGAAGGTACCATATTAGAGTAGTTTAAGATGTGAAAACTTTTCATTAAAAACTACCACTACCACTATAAGGTCTTAACAAATTTCTTTTGGTTTTTGTTTTTAACTGAGCTTGTATAAGAAACTTTATTTTATCAATTTATATGATTTACATGCAAAGTTACATTTACATTACAAAGTTCCCTAAAAGTATTCCCTAAAAATGTAAGGTCTATCTATTCGTTTTTAAATTAATATGATAGATTCATATTGTTTAAGGATAATAAGGATTTAGCATTTTCTGTTAAAAGCAAAAGTTTAATTTAGGTAAACATTGAAAGTCGTAGCTACGATTCTAAACTGTTTGCTTTATGTCTGTATTTCTCCGAAATAGGTGTCTTGGTACGTTCAGTACGCGATGATGAGACATCATACAATAATGTTTTACATTATCTAAATAATGGTCCACGCTGTACAAGTTAATGTTTGCCAATATAAAATTTATGGGCTATGTGCCGGTGTGCCGGTGGGCCGGTGTGCTTGATCATGAAATGCCTTGTCAATTATTATACCGATCAAGAGATTTACTTACGTTTAACACGCGATTACGAACACGATGTGTATTAACTTTTTTGCATTACACGAAGAAGACAATTTTCTAAGGAATCGAATTTTGGAAGAAGAATTCGAGAAGTTTCTGCAATATAAGTTTTCAGTTTTCAAACTATGTGTTATGCGAAGTTATCGCTTATCTTTATGATAATAGAGCATCTGATCGATTAGAGAAATTATTAATTAACACGGAACCCTTATTACCTGTTCTGGAGGATAAAAAAAAATAACTTTTTCTAATGGCAGATATTTAACAATTTCTATTTTTTTCATAAGGTCTAAATGAAGCGCACAAAAGTTATAAGTCAACAATGGATCCAAACCCTCATTTATTGATATGAATTCTTATCTGCACTATAGTTTAAGGAATAAATGGCATTTTCTATTTTCTAGGTAAAATATTAAATAGAGGGAGAGCCTTCATTGGTGTTAGTGGAAGATGAAGATAATTATCTATTTGCCGGTTTTGCATCTCAATCTTGAAGTAAAGGCTTAAATTTTCAGAAGTGATGCGGTACAATTGGTGTCAAATGAAAAGCAATTCGTGTCAGTTATTATTTTTATTACACAATATGCGAAATTTCGAGACCATTAAATATAAATGATCATTATCATGTTAAAGGTTACGAGGAATTTACAAAAGTTATTGGAGGAGCTGGAAAAGGGCGGACACTTTTCGGACGATAAAGATGAGAATGGAGCAAATTGATGCCCTTATTAAGTTAGGATTTTATGATCCCTTCCCTCCATGTTTGTAGCTGAACCCCAGTTATTCATGAGGCTTTATTAAAAGTCCCTGAAAAGTCTCATTCATACATGTATAGATGGGAGAACGTAAAAAAAAAGTGAAAATCGTGAATCCCGTGAAAAAAAAGGCGTTAGAACAATGAGACCGTCTAGGAGTATGAGCGTACCACAGTTATCGAGATGATGAACTTGACTCTTCCGAACGAGAATTCTGTATGGGATTCGGATGAGCAACGATTTATCTTCTGGGAGTGGATTAATTTCTCATATTTTTTTTTTAGATAACTTCACTAGCTTCTAACGAAATATTTTCCTTTTCTATTAAATTAATATTATTTTCTTTTTTTTTTTGTTTTAACTATTATTCTTTTATTTAAGTACTTTTTTTTTTTAAATAAAATATATTTCAATTTATAATTTAGAATCTAAATTAATAGCTAACTGCAGTTGCAATGTACAGTTGGATCAAAAAATATATGGTCTTTTCATAATTAACGGCAAAGTGTTAATAGGATTTACTCAATTTCTGAACTCGGCTCAGGGATTTTACGAAAAAATGTAAGACCAAATTAAAAACTAAACAGTTGTAAACTGCTCGTCGTTTAGATATAAATGAGAAATTGGGACAAATTGTTGAATAATATAATATTGACATCAAGCTTATGTTCCCAGTTAAGGTTTTGAAGCAGTAAACTGTCTAATAAAGTTATCTAGTTGAAACGATGCTACGAATCATGGGATGTCCCCATTACATTTACTGGAGTTAGTCGCATTATAAACTAATTTAATTAAGTTAACTTAAAGTTCGTAAGTATGTCATCATTCTGATGGTAAATTTTTCGAAGGCTTCTGTAGTTTTTTATATTAAATTTTAAATTGATATCTACCACAAATTGTATTATAAGTTGCCATTTTTCCGATGCTTAAGCATATAGTTGATCTGCTGTTCTGAAGAAGAAGAAAAAACAAACAAAATATACTTTAATTTCTTTCTATCCAACGTTTAAAAACACTGAAAAAATTTCGATACAAACGAGCGGCGAATGAATAAATGAATTGGTTTTGTCTAATGGCAAACGGTGTAAGAACGGTGTCACTCACGTTTTATTGTCTTGCAATTCCAGAATAAGAACATTTATATGACATGCTCTTCCCTCTGACAGGTCAACTCCTGTTTAATAATCTCAAATATTTAAAGTTCCCTCGATGTTTGGGAGTAAACACAATCGCCATAAAATTGCCCAAAGAACCGATTCCAGAAGTCAGGGAGGAGATACTCACGCGGGCTCTGGAAACAGCAAAAAGTGTTGTCTGCAACGTAGAAGAAAATCTTGTGGATTTCCAGCATAGTGGAATCGCAAATTCGTTTACGTATACACCAATTACCGTTCTGCGTTACTTTGTACGGTTAAGTGGATTATTGGAATTGGTAGAATTATTCGGCTCCGAAGCGGATATTCCAACCATTTAATCTTAAGAGATAGAGGTATCGTTAAAACAATATAAGAAGTTAATCGAGAATATGAGTTTACGGCCGACGGAAGATAGGAACGTAATCTTATCTACTGAAATAAAACGTCACTTCACAGTTAAGAACATGTGCACTTTATAATCTTTGATTCGCACTTTTTAACTTCGCAAATGCGAGACATAATTCATCAATTTCATTTCGTACAGCCCGCAAAAAGAATTTAAAATATTTACTCATTTACACGGAAAATATATTAAAATCCTTAATAATAACTCTCTCTAGTGAGAGTTCTTATGACTTGCCCCAGACCAGACTCCTAATAAAAGAAATTTCGTGATATTAAAAAATATATAAAATAGATACAAAAAAAAAAAAAAAAAATTAAAAAAAAATTAATCAAATTAAAAAAAAAAAAATACTAAACAAAANATAATTAATCAAATTAAAAAAAAAAAAATACTAAACAAAACGAAAAATTATAAAATTTGAATATATTATGAAAACAATTTGCTTTTTCAAATTTGATTAACATATATTTGTAGAATTATTTTTTTTTTTTTTTGTCTTTGTTTTTCGTATTTCTTGTAGTAAGTTGCAAACCTTTATATGTTTCTAGTAAAGTATTTTACAATTATTTCAATAATAAATAATAATAACAATCTTCCTTTCATAAGATCGCAATGAACAAGCATAGCGAATATTTATAATCTTTGATTAACGAGTTTGAAAAAAGAGAAAAAAAAAAAAGAAAAAAAAAAAGAAAATACTGCTTATATTACTTGTGTTGTCTTGTCTTGTCTTTTTCTTTGTACACAGGAAGGTTTAACATAAATTTGACATAATCTTCTTTCTTTTTTTTTTTTAATGAAAACAACATTCAAAATAGAACAAATATTGGACAACATTTTCTTTTTTTATGTATTATTTTTTGAATATATTATAATTGCAATTGCACATAACGACTTTTACACTTAAAAGAGTACATCATCGTCACCCTCATCCAATATATTAACCGTTTCGCGTACATCAATTCCCTTCTTGAGTAGTTCGGCCTTATGTTCATCAGCTTTGGCACGTGCTTGACGCTTTTTATCTTGAATCTTTTTTAAACGATAGAACTCTTCACGTTCCAATTCATCTAACTCGGATATTATATAAGCCAATGTACGATCGATACGAGGTATAATTACTGAAATTTTTTTTTCATTAATTATTTTAGAATATGTAAAAAAAAAAAAAAAAAAAAGGAAAATTTTGGTTTTTAAAACTGATTGTTAAATTTTTTTACCTTTTTTTTTTTTTTTTTTTTTTTTTTTATATATTATTTGTAAATTTTGGTTTGCAGCAATAGTATGATGATCCTTTCGTGAAATATCATGCTTAGCCATTGAACCCCGAAAATCACATCCATATATACTAATATGTTATATGACCATGATCAACTACTACGGCCAATAATTACAAGAATAGTTTGCAAGTTTTATGTAATGAATTGTGGTCATAGGTATGAACATTTTTCTTTAAACAAAATTTGTTTTCCTATTTATACTTGTGGAAACAAAAGAGTACAGTCTAAGTCGGCATATGTAGTAGTGTAAAATGGATCTATATTAAACTTCGTCAAAAAAAAAAAAAAAAAAAAAGAATAGCGACTATTAGACAAAATAAATGGACAGACATCAGACTAGCTACCGTAACTGAGTTTGGATCGGAAAAACTTATCGTGCTGATTTGATCATAAAAAAATGCTTGCGTTCCAATAAAAATTTGCAATGACTGCAATCAATAAATGTTTTTGAGATTACTTAAATTGTTTTAAGTCTAATATATTAAATTTTTCCAACATTTTTACTCTTAGAAATATCGAAATCTTTATCAAACTGCGCAGGCTTGATTCATTATTTTACGTTACATTACTTGTGGTAAGGGTTTATTTGGCTTATGCGAATGTAAACAATAGGGGTTGTAGAGGTTGTAGAAGGAGTTGAGGTAGATCCAAGTTTTGTTATATCAAACGATACAGAATCATTCTCTCAATTAATTAAAGCGTGGATGTTCCTCAGTTATTTGTTCACGTGTTTCGATGGTGAACTTCTAAATCATATATCTTTGACACATCTTGAGTCGTATTCAAAATGAATTAGATAAAATCATTTTTGCAATTATTCCTTGTACAAGGACCCATTCGAAAAAAACCGTTATATCATTAAATTATGTCATTTTTAATATTTGTCCACGAAAATCGCTGGAAAGTAGTATTTTGGCATATATAACCTCCCATGTCTTACCTAAAGTAAGGCTTTGTATAGCAAAAGTCTTATTTTTTTGATTAATCACAAAATACTAACTTGAGATCTATACTTATTGTGAAAAAGTTTCAACTACATAAGTTTATTTTTCTTACCTCTCTTCACGGAAAGGTACTCCTGGAAAATAATTCGATGCGATCACAAGATCTAATTTTTATATTTTATGATGAAAATATGCAAAGAATAAGAAGCTCTTTGACATGAAAATTACTTTTAATAAATTTGTATCACATCGGTCAATCTTTTAAGTCCGGTCCCATAAAAGAGTTATTATAAAAGTAATCCTTTACATGGCATGAATGAATGCATTACTCTTAGTATATGATAAGAAAAATAGGTGAATTGTTGTAGGATTTTTAACAATCGACTTTGCGTAATCGTTTCACTTTGCTTTCAAAGAAAATATTCCTGAATGTTACTAAGCATGTTTTCTGAGAATTCCAAGTGTAAAAAATCATGAATTTATATTAATGTTTTAAAATGTCCTCTTTTAGCTCAGTTTTCAAAGACAAGATTTTACAAGAGGAGAAAAATGACAAACGTATGGAATATGTTTTTTCTAGCATATATCTTTCTCACTCTTAACAATCTTTGATTGTCAAAAATTCATGAGTAACCAGCTTTACATATATATCATTAAAAAGAAAAGTTCAAAATTGAAAAATTTATCAATTACCGTGTTCAATAGCATTAACTCTTCTATTGGTTATTTTTATAACCTCATCCAAGGTAACGAATGAGGTTTGCAGTGAAGCCAATTCGACCAGCAATTTAACGGCACTTTGATAATTCTTTTTCAATTTGGCCAATTGTTGACCACCTCTGGCTAAACCGGCCAACTCATAGGTATCGGCGCCATCTTGATAGGACTCAAAAACGGGCAATGTTACACCTGCTACATTATCCTTTTTTGTGCGTATTTTTATTTGAGCTTTAGTCACATTTTGCAAGACTACCTGATTAAAGTCACCTGTAGTGAACTTTGCTTCCGCCAAAGAGAACGCAGCTTCTTTCATTACCTCACCCATCAGAGTCTTAGTCTAAGTTAGAAATTGAATCGATAGGAATACGAGATTAATTGTTGAATACATCATTTATAATGCTGATACCGCTACAAACCTCTATGATTTTACCCAAAATCATACGAAAACGCATTTGCAATGCATCTGCTTTTTTCTTAAGTAAACCATGACCCTTTTGTGCACCAGCTAAACGTGATTTCATCAACATTTGAGCACTTAATATAGGAAAAATCGTTAACAAATTGATATTTAATTAAATAGATCACTTAAGACACTAGACTTACCCACGCGATGGGAATATTGGTAATCTATCTTTGCCCGACATTGTATTGTTTTCTCGAGTTTATGTTTAGCAAAGTTTTTTTAATTAAAAAATTAAAATTTTTATCTCCTTCGACGATGAAATTTATGTACGCAACGAAAAACTTTTTTGTTCGAGGTCAGCTGACTTGTCTTGTGACTGTATTATGTCAAAATGGCATGACATTAAATGAAATATTGAAATGTTCTGTTCGATAAGTGTGTGAAGTAGACAACCAAATTTTACAGTTTGTTTGATACAATTCTTAGCACTCAGACTATGAAATAGAATTAGACGGCTGGGGAATAAATTAAAATAAAAAGAAAAAATGTAGAAAAAAAAATTCATTATTTCATATCGTAATTGATTAATTCATCCTAATAATAAAATCAAGTACGCGTTTCTCTCGACTATATAAACTTGTTACGTCACATACAAGAATGGTGGAGAGTCTCATTCTTTTTCTCATAACTTAATATTCATTCATAACTACAACTATTTTATAATTACATCAGAAAGATGAATTAATTAAAATTTTTAATACAAACATTTTTGAAATCTTTATAATTTTGTACATTTAATCACATTTTTCATACGAAAAAGTTGCTTCACATCTAGTCTAGTCTAAAGGGGAATAAAATAAGAATTTTTTCCATAACATCTCCGTTTTTTTGCGTATCATTATCACAATTGCTCATTGACTATTTGCTCTTGTCATGTCAACGGAAAACTAAAGTAAATTTTAAAAGTTTTCTTTTTCCTTTTAATCTATCCAAATAGGAAAAATTAATCTCATTCACAAATATTTTAAATGCAATTTTTAACGTTGTACACGAACAGGACGAAAAGAATAATTCTTTGACATTAACATAAACATTTCAATTCGTTCCTCATCAGAAAATATTAGAAAATATATTAGAAAAACATGTTTAAAAAACTTAATTCAATGTCACGGTCAAATTTGTTCAAGAAAAAAACACAAAATGGATTTCTCTCAGAAAGATCATTTTTAGAAACCAAAAATTTGTTATATATATACCGTCACTTAGGCGATATTCACTGTATTAATGGGTGGTAAGTATTATGCATTTAACGTGCAAGCATTTACAATAGCTGCCGGCATTCTTCAATTACAGTTAAAGTATCGTTTTACCGTACTAGAAATTGAATGTAGATATGCTGTCTTAATGTTTGCGTTTCTTTTCTACTAGACTATGCCCAAACCATTCTATGGACTTATACAATCATTACTAAAAAAAAGATTTTCATTTGATGTCCGGAAGTTTTTTCAGCTAAAAGCACATTAATTGATTCATCAGTTTCTCCACAGTTGACATTGGCTTTTCCAAGTTCTTCAAAAAAAATTCAATCGATTTTTCTTCTTAAAAACACATGGACCATGAAGATGGCAAAGTATTTTTCTGATGTTGAAATTTTCGCAACTTGTCCATTTAAGATTTTTGCATCTTTTTCAATTTGAGCCCTTCTTTCGCATCTAGTTTTGAAGGAGTATATTAGAAATACGTATCAGACAATATACAAAGATGAGATTTTAAGCTTTCTTGACTATGATTATCTATCTGCTTTTTTGCGCTTATTGTTAAAATGTCCACGATTACTGCAAGTAATATAGAAAACTTGACACGTAGGTAGTTGTAAATGATCGACTGAATATATATAAAATTTGAATTACTAACGCTAAACGTATCTAATAAGTACAAAGGCAGAAATTGTTTTCTTATCACTCATAAAGCTTGAGTTAAAATTTAAGTTAAGATAGCTTTGTTTAAGTAGTTTGTGAAGCAATTAAAAATTGTTTTAATTAGTTAACTGAGTGACGCCCATAGTTATTATTATAAAATTTTATCGTAAATTGTATTTATAAGACGAAGGTGTTGATAGGTGTTGACAAAGATTCGGCAAAAATCAATTTCGAATTAATTGTTGTTATCAACTAAATGATAAAATTAATCATTTAAATAAAATAAAATGAAATAAAGGAAATTTAAATTTAAGAAAATGAATTTAGACACAGCGAAGGGTTTTTTTTTTTGAATGACAATTTATAAGTTTCTCAGACATGTGTTCTTCTCTCGAAGCAAGAAAGTTAATGGGATAACAAACAGAAGTTGTAGTTCTGAAATAATTCCTATTAATCAAACATTTGATAAGAGATAGGCCTTAGAAAAAATTTGCTAATTATATCTCATATGTCCCAGATAGAAAAATTCGACCGAACCATGTGTTCATCGGTAAAACTTGGATTCAGATAGTTTGGTAGATAGATAGTTTGGTACAGCGCGTTCACAATTCAAATCTTAATAAATCCTTTTTTTGTTTTGGAATTATTAAGGATAAATGAATGAATGACTTTGTTATGTATGACAACAAAGTCAAGATTTTTATTATAAATTAGTCGAAGATTGTCGTTCCATTTGTGAATTTGTGAATAAACTTATAAAAAATGACGGCCAGCATTAGACCGCCTCGTTGCATCATACGTGACGGTACTTTTTCAACTAACATAACAAGAAATTATAGAACAGATCCTTCACACAAATATTTTACAAATTATTCATACTTTCAATCCATTACAAACGCAAACATATTCTTATGACATTTTTCATTTAAAATATTTTTATTATTGCACCCAACAAACATTTTTAATAAGAAAAATATGTAATTTTCGCATCTGTTATCTTCAAAAACAATGATACAAAAATTTACTAACCCTTGGTTATCTAACATTTAGTAACATTAGAGTAAATAAATAAATGAAAAATTTTCAGTTTTTTTTTTTTGCCCATTACGGATGTGCATGTAAGGCGATATTTCCCTCTAGTATTTGTATATAGAGGAGAAGAAGAGAAAGAGGAAGAGAGTAGAAAACTGTATTCGCATATTGCAATGGTTTATTTAAATAATCGAGGTCTTATACTTGTACCTATTTATTACTTTATGGACCTCATTATAACTTTACCGCTTTCGTTGTTTCAGAATAAGTTCCATTATTTTCCATTCTTTTATTCCCAGGAATCTACTACTCGAAATCAGACAAAAGTGTACCATTGTGTGGTTCATATATTGATTAGGATTAAGTTTTATCTGTTTATAAGCTGTCGGCTATCATAACGGCCCAAACACAAGGAGAAAGTTATGAGCTTTATAAAAGATAAGGAAAACGCTTCAAGAATTTCGGATAACCTATGATGTAAGCTCAAGAAATTTTCAATGAGGCCTTTCTTATGCAGCCATTAGATGGTAAAGCAAAAATAGTGTTAGGTGTTAGGTGTTAGGTGACAAAAAAAAAACAAGTAAGAAAGTTATATTCGGCTGTCACCGAATTCTTTATACCCATCACATTCACCTAAAAAAAAAAAAGACGAAAAAACTAAATACTTTAATACTTTATAATAATAGGTGAGCGTGACTGATTTTATTCATCATGGGAATCCATATGAATGAAAGAATTCTGAATGACAGCATAAACCTCGAATAAAGTTGAATAAGAAGTACTAACTGAAAAAAATTAGTAGTTTCAGTTGTATTTTTGTATAGGAAAAGGCATTAGCATTAGCTTAAGATTCATATTAAACTTTTGTCCAAAGATGTCGAAAAAAATTGAACACGAAAGCTACAATCTCGCATGCAGCAATACAAAGGTTTTTTTAGAGACCCGCTTTACTTAATTCTTTCTTGAGATTATGTTCTAACATTTCTTCTAATTTTTTTTAGCATCTCATTTTTTTTTGTTAAAGTCAACCATTGAATTATGCAAGGGGAGACTAAGCTTGAGGTTAGATAACTTTAGGTGCTAGCGTTAGTTCAGAATTTTCCGATACCAATAACAGTTAGAAGTAAAGAGAATGAACAGAATATTTCAGTTGTGTCTGAGGATTTTTCGAGGATATTTCAATTTTATCTTAAGAATTTCCATGACCGCTTTCGAATATATTTTTCGGATTTCGAATTTCCTAGAGTAAAGTTTTTACAAAAATAAAAATCATTTCAAAAAAAATATTCAAATTTTTCTCAGAAAAATGGAAGAATTTCCATGACCGCTTTCGAATATATTTTTCGGATTTCGAATTTCCTAGAGTAAAGTTTTTACAAAAATAAAAATCATTTAAAAAAAAATATTCAAATTTTTCTCAGAAAAATGGAATTTCTAGTTATCAGTAGAGTGTCTGTATTGTATTTATATATCCTCACTGTCATCTAGACGTACACACGCATTTAAAAACATACACACACATAGATAAACACTATGTCTATGCAATAATAAGGCAGCAGCAGCAGCAACAGCAAAAGCTTTCATATGCACATGCTCGCTAAAGATGTGACAGCAAGAAAAACAAAAAGTAATCAAAAAAGAAAAAAAAAAACAAAACATGTAAAATGAAAAATCATATATATATATATATATATATG
>KK351069.1:554622-577325 GCA_000671755.1 Glossina brevipalpis | reverse complement strand
GTATTTTCTCAATTTCCAAAGGAAGCGGGTTAAAATTGTCGTTTAAATAATAAAAAAAAAAAAGAGACCGATAAAAACTTATCAAAATATACTTTTAAAAAGCTAGAATAACTTATCTGTTAACTGATATACCCTTATGTATTCATTCCATTACATAGAAAAAAAAAAAAAAAAAAATTAAAAATATTTTAAATAAAATAATAAAAATTTATTCATATTTTTTTCATAGATATCCTTTGTGGTATATATGTGTTTTAGAATTTTATCAAACATTACAGAGAGTATAGATAAACGTATATATATATATATGTATCTGTAGTGCTTATAAGCTTTGCACATAAACTTTAATAAGCATTCAAATAAGGGCATTTTCTCTACTACAGGTGGTTGTTGTTATCAAAAACTTGGGGTTTTTTTTCTTTTCTCATTTTTTATAGACTCTTTAGCAGGGAAAATATTTCAATTTTCATCCAAAACAACAACAACTCAAGTAGTGCTTAATGAGCATAATTAATTTACATACACAGTAATATATATATATATATATATATATATATATATATATATATTTATGTATATCGAATCGATAAAAATGACTTCTTCATATAACATATTTGTAGGATGAATAAGTGAAAAGGACTCTACAAATATGATTAATACTTCAGGGTGAAGGTTGTTGCATTTAATAACAAGCATTTTTTAAGCCGAATATTTCATAATATTTACAAAATTTCAAAACTGATTAATTTTATAAAGCAAGAAATAGATATTGAACGAAATAGATAAGTTCACATAAAATGATTAGAGAAAAAAAAAAAAAAAGATGAAGAAAACGAATGATCTACGTTCCATGTAAATCCATGTCGATGCGAATGCGAATTACGAATAATTCTCTCATAATTAGCATCTCTACTAGGTAGTAGGGTTCTACTTCATAGCACAGGTAGATAGCTAGGTAAAACAAATAGATAAATAGAAGCTAGGACAATCGCTGCCTGTGAATTATCCACCTAATACCTATTAAAACAAAAACTGAGCTGATATCTCTAATAATTACTTTTATATATAATCAGTTAGTTTTAATTAATTAATTTTATTAATTCAAACTTGATAGGATTCAATCATTACAGATATCTACCTAAATTGGATATCATTAACAAAATTGATTAAGACCGGTAATAATTCCATTTTTTCTGGATAAGTATCATTTAAGAATTCTTATGTTATGACTGCTGCATATATTAGGTTGAGGAAAAGGTAATCCATTATTTTCCAATTCGAAATGTTAAATAAAGTCCTGAAGTTCTTATAAGATTGGATGGATTACCTTTTCCCCAAACTAATATAACATTAAAGTTATAACAACAACAATATTTATGGTAATTCTTTATTCTATTTTCATACGAACGAACCGTGTTGGGTACATAGATTGGTTATTCGCAACGGCAAGAAGTATGTGTATCGTGTATTCCAATAATTGTACACATGCTTGCGTGATTATTTATAGAAATCATCGTTACGATCTCGAAATTTTGTGATTGCATTTTAGACCATAGATTTAAAAAATCGATTAAATCGTCCCATAATTGATCTTATAATTGGCAAAAAAAAAAAAAAAAAAAAAAAAAAATTAATTCAAACACTTTCTTTCCTTTCAATTACAAATTTAAGTCTTTAATGATAGATTCGTAATTGGATTTTAATTTTTGCTTAAGAAAATTTTTTATAGAACACATTTTAAATATCAGCTAAGCAGGTGATTGTTACTTCGAGATTAGAGTAATGAGATGAATATGAAATCTCTAAATAAGCTTTTCAGTCAATTTTCTCAAGGTGAGATCATCTAAATGAGTAAGAATATTTTTCTTACGCACATCAATGCAATGGATGCAATTTAGTGTATGGCAAGGATTATCGCGGGTATATTGTGTGTCGTAATCCAAAATCTCATATCATTATATATGAATCATAAGTGAAGAAATATATGATATCGTATACATTATGGCTGTAATTTTCTAAAGAATTTTTTGATTTCATTTCACTGAAGCTACCTTATCGGTCAGGGAAAAATTCAATTCAAATTAGATATCATTTTTAAGGCTGTCGTTGCATTAGTGCCTTGCCTTAATAATAATATCGTTCATTTAAATATATTATTTGGTTTAAGATAAAATAATAACGTACAATTAAAATTATTTTCTCTAAAGGATTTCGAAAACTGCTCTCAAAATTTCATCTTTGATGGAATAATTTTCAGATATTCTTCAGACATTACTTGCAGATAATAGGTAGAGCATTGGATTTCGATAAAATAGAATTTTTTAAATACTTTTCAAAAAATACTGAGCAATAAAATTCTGATAGACATTGTTATGCCATTTTCTGTATATTATAATTATAAGGAATAACGTACATTAAGCTGATATTTGTACCAGTATTTTAAGAAAACATGCTTCGAGCCATCAAACATTTGAAAAAAAAAAAATTTTGCGAAGGAAATGTAGTAAATTTTGTTTGTTGTAAAGACTTTGATCGATATTTTTGATAAAAGCAATAGAGAAAGTCGGGAGGAGTATATACTAACTCTCCCCTTCAGGACAGAACATCGATAAGTACGCATCGGATATCTTTTAAAATGTAAAGGAAGCTTTTTTCTTTGAGGTAACTTCAAAAAATTCGAAATAAGTTGCTTATCAGAAGACTGAATATTTGATGAATGGTCATGGTTTTCCAATACATAGCAAGGGCCATATGTGGAAAATAAATATTCTCGTATCTTTTTCTTTAACGATCATCTTATTAAGATCAGCTATTATCTGCAGCTTGATTAAGTAATAGTTATAATAATTTATTAAGTCCAGTTTTGACATCTCCATATAACGATTCAATGGATGCTCTAATTTACGATCCATGTAACCAAGCCTGTCTTATAGTAAATTGCTTTTTAGATCAACATAGCGCGTTCATTTGATTCGTCATGACTTAGCAATATTTTTTCTTCGAATTTTTTAGTAGGAAAAGGCGCGTGCCCTTTATTTAATGTTCTGTTGGTGGTAACACTCGAGTTGTTTTAAGTTCAAAAAACTAATTTTTATACTTTAGAGTAATAATTGATGTTATTGTGTAAAAGTTTCTTTCGTCATTTCGTCAAAATTCGGAACTTAACATTTACTATGAGGGTACTGATTTTAATCTTTGTATAATAATTTAGATTCGGCAATAGTTTTTAGATCTTTATTAAAATCCCTATTGATATAGTTCGCCTTATTTCTTCATATACTATTGGCGGTAAGAGTTAAATTTAAATTGCTGTGAATGTATTCAAAATCGAAAAGAATTTGAGTCTATTTATTATACCAGTTGAGAGTATTATAATCCAATCAGTTCAGGCTCCATATCTGTCTATTTGTCTGTCTAGATATCGATTCAAGCATTTTCACGTTAAATTCACAGGACGTAATTTTCGAGTTCTTTAGATGTAATAAGGATTTTACGTTAACTTTTATTTGGTCGAAAGGCGATCATTATTGAAAATAGATTAGATCGCGCCATTTGTTTTTTTTTTTTTTTTTTTTTGGACGAATATGAAGGTTATTATTGAAAAAAATTTAAACATCTTTAAAACTGCTAAGCAAAAATTGATAAGAATTATTAATTCGATATTTTAAATGAGTCTCGAAAATTCGAATGGCATAAGACCATTCTTATTAAATGTCCCCCATACAAACAAAAAAATATCTCACGAAAAATATCTCACGAAAAATATCTTACGAAAACCATGTAACAAGGTGTAATTTTCAGTATTTTATACTGATTTAAAAAACTCGGTCTACATAGGTCTGTTTTTTAGAATTCTTCCCATTTGAGATTTCTCATAAAAAGTAAACTTTTATATGACATTAATATATTTTTTCAAATTTTTGATAATTAATATTAGAAGAAGAGCAGGCAAAACATTACAAAGTAGTAGTGTAGAGCATATAAGAAGTGGCGTTGCTTGTATGATTACAATCTTTTAATTTGTCTAAAGCATAGCTTTTTGGTAATTGTGAATAATTCTGATTTATCTGTTTTCACGAGATTTTATTACGAAATATTTTAAGGTCTTACTTGAAGCTTTAAATTGAAAGTTCCATAATTTTGGATTTATAATTAAAAATATTGACAAAAAAAAAAAAAAAATTGAGTTTAAATTTTGTTCTTCATTAGCATAATGTTTTAGATAATCGTGACATTGCGTAGATCGAGAATATATTTATTTAAAATGATTTCCAAGGTGATGCATTAGTTAAAATTGTCGCAGACATAATAATGGCAAAGTCTGGTCCTAGCTAGACTTATGTACTTTATTTTCAAAAAAAAAAAAAGAATTATAATAATTATAAAAGTATTGGGAAATATTCCTATCTTACTTGCTCTTGTTGTTGTTGTTGTTGTTGTTGTTGTTGTTGTTATTGTTATTGAAAATATATACCTATAGAAAAATATTTAATTAATCGAATGTCACATGAACCCATTATTATTTAATTTATGCAATACGTATACATGTACGTCGACATAGTGTTGTTCTTGTTATTGTTCTTGGTTAATTAGAGAGTACGGCAAATAGTCTAAATATATATCGCCGCCTATAAACATCCATACAGATGTAGGCAGTTTAAGTGAAGATTTATTGCTAGTAAAATGACAGTTCAATATACCGCACAAATAAGAAAATCATATTCATATTAAGACGAATTTTGGTAGGCTGTCTCCTTAAAGCAAATAAATATGAAAATTACAAAATTGTAATATATATATATATATATATATATATATATAATATATATATATTGTTGGTTTTGAGATGTAGGACTTTTTGAATAACTCTTTAAACTAAATTTTTTTTGTCAATATCTTCTAGAGCATAAAAATTGTGGCCAGAAAATCATTTTGAAAATTTACCTCCTTTTTGTCGATTCTTTTAATCGATGTCGATCCGTTTTTAATCTTAAATAAGAAGAAATATGAATGAATGAGAAAAATTTTAGTCTTTGATGAAAATTTTTTCGAGACTAAGAGAATTCCATCTGCACAAATTAGAGACGATTGAACTTGACTAAAATGACTCTTAAATCTAACTAATATAAGTTATATGCCTTGACTTTCTGATTTAATTTTCCTACATATTACAGTCGAAATGATGCATGTAGTATACCCTTGTTTGACTAAAATAAATAAATAAATATATATATATATATATATATATATCGTGTGTGTGTGTGTTTTGTTCTTAATGCAAAGTTTGTTTACAAACAAGTAGTAAAAGTAACGAAATTAGAACACGACAAAAATAAATTCCACAATTCAATTTGTTGTTGTTATTTTTTAAAACAAAATTGTAACAATAATTTGAGGGTGATAATGAATAGAATGAATAGAAAAAGGAAGGAGGAAAAAAAAAACCGCGGAGAATTAGCTACAGTTTATTTTCATAAGCCATAAGTGCTTATGTCTCTATGTTTTCTCGTCATAATATTTTGTGACTCAAAGAGTCGAATTGGGCATTCGAAGACATTTGAATATTAATTTTATATTAAAACATGACTTTTAAGTTATGAAAACCACAATTTGTTTATTTAATTTTTTTTTTTTTTTTTTTACAATATATTCGATTTATTAATCTATATATTAATAAGCGATTTATTATTATTAGTGCGTTTGACAAGAATAATGGAAATGCGACGCAGATATTATTCAGCAGAAACGGAAATATCAAAAACAGGGCTGTTAAATAAACTGTAAAATTTTAAATGTTCTCGTGATTTTTTCTTGTAACAAAAAATTCATCATCATATACTCGTAACTTTTGCACATTGTTTGAGTAACAAAGTATCTGCATTTGGTATACTTGCACAGAGAAGGGGGGTAGAAAGTAAGACGACAACCACTTATCAGAAATTCGAAATATAATTTATTTTCTTAATACATTATATTCTAGGTTGATTTTATTAAATATTTGAGAAAAAAAAAAATTTGCAAAAAAATTATGTATATCAGCTGGGGCCGAATCTTTTACAGCCATTATCTTATTCGTAAAAGAAACCCACAAAATATTTAAAGGAAAAAAAAAATGAAATTCTGATACTCCATAATATTAAGCGCCCGTGGCCCTTTATGTAGATATAGTTTGTGAATAATGAGAAAAAAAAATTGTTTTGTTTTGTTTTTGATATCAGATATGTTCGCAGTTTATGTTGCATTGTAGGCGTGTCCTTTAACCGATTTCGCCTGTTATCAATCTGCTGCAAATCAAATTTTTTTAATCAAATTTCAAGCTGATATCTTAATTCTTTCAGTCGCAAGATAATTTATTACCCAAATTCATAGAGATGGAGAGACGGAAGGACAGAAATACCGATTCGATATTTGATACTTCGATACATAGTATCTGCGATCTGTAAAGCTTTCTTCCGTATATCGCTGTTCCTTTGATAAAAGAAAAAAAGTTTCAATATTCTATAATATTGCGCGAACATTTACTGTCCTTTGACAAAGTTAACGCATTTTTTTTTATATACATACATATGCATGCAAGAATTTGTTTTTGAATCCGATACTATAATCTTTGCCATCGAAACTATGTTAACCAAAGACTTTACATGGGATAGAGGGCACAGGGACAAATGGATATATTTTTATTTTTTTAAGACTTGTAACGTAGTATCTAGGTCAATGGTCGACGCTTAGGGCTCCCCAGGGTCCGGTTCAAGAAATTCCTTTTAGAATTAAAGGTATCTTTATATTTGTTTTACTTATTGTATATTATTAATACTTAAACCCTGTTTACAATAGGATTAATTTCTTATTATAGGAGGGAAGACAGAAGAAGAAGAAAAACCAAGATCTAGTAATGGGTGACGATGTTTGACAATATTTCCGAATTTGCTTCTTCCGGCCCGCGGTTTCTTGATTTATTCTGTAACGATATGATTATGTTTGATGATTTGCTGACTTTCAATTTCTAACGTGATAACTATACCCAGCGATTTACCGGTCTAACCTGTAGCAGTATACTAGATTCAACGGTTCATTGGCTATATCTGGGACGGCGTAACTTTATTCCCGTTTGCCGGTTTAATCTATAATCAACAGTCCAAGCCAAGCAGATTTGTTTAAAGTCGTGATGGGCCTAACTTCTAATCCATGAGATGAAAGATTTCTATTCGAGCCAGAATTCCATAGGATAAGGATACTAACGCACGCCATTATCCTAAGGAATTCATTCCTGACAGAAAATGGTCAAGCTAAAATTGTCGACAAGAGTTAATATTACTGTCATTCACTTGCTAATATGACTGCTACCGAAAAATTAATGAAAGATCTATACGTTGCTCTGTTGCTTACATAGGCGTTGGCTGCTCACATTACCACATGAATAGTGAATTTCAACACTAGTTAGCTTACACATACTATGTGTTGGTCTGATGTTGTGGTGAATATTAACTACAGAGTTTAACATTATTATACACTGTTGAGAGTAATATAACGTAGAGCGTAATAGTGACTATATCTGTGTTGAGGTGAATTATAAGCAAGAGTAAATGACTAATGATATTTTTAAACACTAGTAGTTGAAGAGAATACATGCTTAAGAGAAGGGAAATATGTAGAATTTAAAGATTTATATTATAAAACAAGCGTTATAGAATAATGATATAAATCATGAATTTACAATAAAAAGAATTTGCATACGGTTATACTGTTTCGTTTACGGACAGACGACTTATGTATGCTAGATATAGTTAAATTAGAATATAGCATATGTATATATATATATATACATGTAATTTAAGTTATGTGATTAGAGTTATTTAAAGAAAAGATTATAGTTACCGACATGCGGAGTATTTATACTATGTAGTAAGGAAAGGGATGATTCCTTATAAACTACAAATCACTCATGATATGTCTCCTGTACGGTTATACTATATTGGTCAGAAAAAGAATGAAAGAAAAAGATGCGGAATGGACGCTTCGTAATGGGCGTGCGATGATTAGAAAACATTTTCATTAACATTCAATTGAACTAATCTTGATTTCATTCATATTGATATTGTCTTTAATTTAAATTTTTTTTTTAGTATGGAGTACCAAGTGATAGCAGTCGAACGTTTCGATGAGGTTATAGAACATTTACGTCGCAATTTTTTTGCTGATGAACCTTTAAATAAAGCGGTTCACCTTTGCAAACGCGGTGAGGGCCATAAATATTTAGAAGAACACAGCTTGAAAACCTTAAAAGCTAATCTTAGTGTAATGGCCGTAAGCGATGATAATGAGGTATTATGGTTTCGTATTTTTCGTAAGCATTTCCAAGAAATATACTTTCTTCTTTAAATTCTTTAAAAGATTGCAGGAGTGGCATTGAATGGCATCTTACGTGCAGGTGATTTGGAAACAGCAAAAAACAAGTTGCAATTAATTGACGATGAAAAATATAGAAAAATCTTTCAACTCCTTTATGATCACAATCTTCAAACGGATATATTCGATTATTTCAAAGTTGATAAAGCTTTCGATATGAGTATACTATCGGTAGATGAAAAATTTCGTGGGAAAGGTATAGCCAAACATTTAGTGGAAAACAGTGAAAACTTGGCCAAAAAACATGGCTTTAAGGTAAACATAATTTTATTATTAATTTTTACTTTTGAAATTTTTTTAAAGTTACCTTTTTTATATGAATTTTTAGCTCTTAAAAGCTGATGCTACAGGTGTTTTCTCACAAAAGATTTTTAAATCTGCCGGTTTTGAAGTTTTGCATGAACAGTATTATAATAAATATGTAGGCAATAATAATGAACCAATACTGCCGGTAGAATCACCGCATATTAAATTGCAATTACTTTACAAACGTTTAGATTGAATTGAATTTGCACAAAAATCCTAGAATGGATACAGCAACAAAGTACTTCAAATATTATATGAAAAGGAAAAGCTTTACAAAGCTTTATACGCAATAATTCATACACAAAAAATACGTATAAATCAGAAACTTCTTACTACTATTGTTCAGTATTAAAACCATTAGTTTGTTTATATATTTATAAAAGAAACAAAAAAAAAATGTTAAAAGACATCATAATCTCATGAGATTATGTTTGTTAGTATTTAAGACAATAATAATATAATAAGCAAAGAAAAGACATCATCATCATCATCATTATCATCATCATCATCATCATTATTATCATCATCATCATCATCATCATCATCATCATCATGATTACATTCATAAGCTTTCACTAATTCTCTTCTTTCATCTACTTCTGGCCTTTTTGTACGAAAACGATTACATATCAAAATGAAGTAAGTCGTCTTCAACGTTTATTCATGTTGGGCCAGAAAAAAAAAATATTATTCACTTTATTCTTGGAACGCATTCATAACATCTTGATACGTAACGCTTTATGCAACCCTGATAAGCTCGATTACTTTAATCGATCTAAACGTGTAACCCTGTTTCAGAGCAATTTCCGTGAAAGTTCTAAAGAGACTCAACATTTTCCAAATTTTTAATAAGTTTTTTTATTGACAATACTACTATTACTAGGATATTAGATCTATAAACTTCACGGAGTGAAATAAAACCTGTAAAGGTCTTTAAATAAATAACTTCTACTCGTCTTTATAGGTAAGCTTTGCTATTCTCATCTCAACTCGAATAAACTTATGGTTTTTCAGTTTGTTATAAAGGGAAAGGGTTGCTTGGAATCCCTGCTATTTTTGACGCATAAAATTGAATCAAGAAATAATTGACATCTGAATTTACTGACTCTACGAATCAGAGTAAAAATTCAACGAAGAAACTGTATAGTGATGTGTTAGAGGGGGTAAGGGAGTGGTGCGATATAAAAACGAAATTTTTGAAGCAGATATTAACTTATAGCGTAACAGACATTCCCTGATAGCTTTAAGCGTGAACAGGCATTCCCTCATAGCTTTAAGTATTGATCTATCTAAATCTATCGTAAGTCAAATCAAATACTACGCAAAGTGACTCACTGCAAAGTTTACCTTTAAGTATATATATATACCGATTCATGATACATTTCCGAAGTCAAATAAATCTCAAGTTCCTAATTCCAATTTTGTACCCAACATTTTTTTCGACTTTTTGATTTAATTCCATTTCATTAAGAAAAAAAAAAAAAAACAGACATCCTCTCTCTACATGAATATTCGGTTCTTAATATTTATTTCTAATTTAAACTTTTGTATGTCACATAATAATAATTACTTATAATAAGTGTAACAAAAATAATGATATGCGTGTACTTAAGTAAATAAAAATGTTAACACAAATGACAAAAGAAACGAACAAATAATTTACATTCATTTTCGCGTATCAATACATCGATCGATTGATCGATTGATCGATCGATCGTTATCACTTTCAAATCATTATAAAATATTTATCCTAATTTTCTTAGTATCATGTAATGAAGATTGTGTGTAGATGAAAAATTTTGAAACTTTCAATTTTATTCTTGCAAAATTTTGTCAATTTTTTACATTCGTTGAATTAATTAAGACTTAAGTTAGGCTTCAGCTTTTGTGCAAACAGTAAAGATGTCTGTATTTAGTAGCCACTGCCGTTACAATTACCACCACCATCATCACCATCCCAAAACCATTGTCACCTCTATAGCCGATAAATGAAAATGAAAAAGTGAAAATACATACATACATACATACATACATACATAGCTTAAGCGAACGTTCAATTTTGCTACGACAATATCTCTTACTCTCATCGGCTGCTAATCAATGCTGATGATGTTATCTCGTGAAACTCGAGAATTCACAATTTCAACACGGCATTTACCCAAACTTTACCTAAACTGATGGTGGTAAATAGACTTCATTTTATTTATGCAATTATCGATACGAAATTATGCTTAGACTCAATAATTCTTGATTATCACACTGGCGCCTATTATATAAAACAGTAGTAGGTGAGGGAAAATAAAAATTAAATTCTTTTTTTTTTTTTTTTACTTCAATTCTCTGAAAAAATTTCTTATTGTCTTATTGTCATTGCTCAGATATTTCATTTTGGTTTTGGGTTACGTTTCGAATATTTAATTGATTTATTTCCTAGTGTGTGTTTTTTTTTTTAAATAAATTATCCTTGGAATTAATTAATCTAATCGTGGAGAAATGTTCTCAGTCTCGAGGATTAAGCAATTCAACGTTGGCGTTTGCTTTATATCCCGTTACTGTACGGTGGCTAAACGTCCAGAAATTAAGTAAGTGCGATAGTAGTATCGTTTTTATAATAAAGAAAGAAAACTTTCCAATTTTTCAACTTTTCCGAGACTTGAAAATTTGCTTCTTTTTTTCGCGACTTTTTGTTCTATTTTTGTTTTTATTACTGTTTTTATAGACTGCAATATCGACTTGTACCGGAAGATTGCTATAATGCGGTCATGAAGCATTTGCGTCAAAATTATTTTGTCGAAGAACCTATTAGTAAATCAGTGCGTCTCTATAAATGTGGTAGTACTCATAAAGAGATCGAAAAGCTTTGTTTACAGGTGCTAAGAAACAATCTCAGTATAATGGCCCTAAACGAGAAAGATGAGGTGAAGTATATTCAATCAGTCGATTTTATTAAGATTTTACAGATTTTACAAATTTTGAATTTTTGAATTTTTGAATCTCTTTTAATGTTAAATTGATTGTAATTAATTGATTTTTTTTTTAAATATGAAACAGCTTGCCGGTGTTGTATTAAATAGCCCGTTAACGCGCGATGATTTCAAAAAAGCCAAATGGGAATTGGAATCGAATCGAGATGAAACTTTTAAGAAAATTCTAAACTTCTTCTATAAATTCAACACCAAAACTGATATGTTTAATTATTTTAAAGTAAACAAAATTTTTAACGCTAACGTAGTATCAGTGGATGGAAATTTTCGTGGAAAGGGTGTAAGTAAGAATTTATTGAAGTACAGTGAGCAATTGGCCAAAGAACAAGGTTTCAAGGTAATAAATTTCAATTAATTTAAATTAATTGAATCCAAAAAAACCAAATATTTTCTTTATAATTTCTCTTATATTAATAATAATTCATAATATGAAGGTTATGAAAGCCGAAGCCACTGGCATTTTTTCTCAGAAGATATTCAAGACTGCTGGCTTTAAGCTATTTCATGAACAATTTTATAATAGATACGTTGACGAATATGATGAACCAATATTACCAGTCGAATTACCGGATACTAAAATACAATTAGTGTACAAATTATTAAAATAAATTTGTTTGCGATTAAATTTTGAAATTATTTAAAGCTATCAAAATGAATATTATATTAAATAATATAAAAAACAAAAAAAGTCTTTAACAAGAGAAGTGTTTCGATCATTACATTATATTTTATATACTCGTGAATATATTTGATATTTTTTTTGAAGGCGGTTGATTGAAGAGAGATTAATGGTTTCTCCAGTAAGTAGATTACCATCGTTTGTAACTTAGATCATATTATTCCAATATTTCAACTCTTCGAATGTTGTCAATCACAATTCATGCCACAATTTAAATTATCGGGAATTTTTCTCATAACCTTAAAGTGCATTACATCTATGTGATAGAATGCCTAAGGACAAAAAATGATAACGCTCGGTAACCGGGAACCGAAAGTAAATAAGTGTATCGATAATAATTCAAATTCGTATCATTCAACCGCTTTTTCCCGAAAAATTGCGTGCTTCGCCTTTATTTCGTGGAACATTTTGCGAAAAGAATATGAATACGCGCGAAGATCTCTACCAAAAAAGTGTTTTAAGCATCCTAAGGTTGTAAACACACAATTCGTCTGCACTTTATTTTTCAAGTCTAGGAATTTAAGTTGAACACAAATCGAAAGCAATATAAACGGATTTTTTGCTTGAAGACTGAAAGAAAGTGCGATCATATTGTATTTATTTTTACAGTCTAAAGAACGTAAATCATATCGAAAAACTTTCATCATTTTCATCGTAAAATCATTGTCATCAGTAAGATCTTATCTCATCTCATTTGATGAAACTAGGAACCCGAACCGTTATATCATCGTCTAAAAATATTAAATATTTTACCCCGGACACCCTTATTGGGATTAGTTTTTTTTTTTTTTTTTTTTTAACAAATTAGACAAATTAGACATTAACCACGATTTCAAAGTTTATATTTCTCTCGGTTCTGATTTGAACAAAAAACAAAAGAACTTTTGCATTAAGATAAAATCGATGGGAGAGGTGCTCCCGTTACTGGAAAACTGTTTAAATACATAATGAGAGCACAGTTTTTCTTTGTCATTTCAGTCAATAAACATTTTCGGTGACGTCATTTGTAATTTTAATAAGAATATTTTGTTTCTTTTTTTCTAACTTTTCTAAATTTCGATTCCTTTTCAGCTCAACGAAATAACAACCCAGCGTACTTCTCAGTCGTAGGGCCTTGTGATCACCACTTGCTTAGATTGATGCAACTTGACATGGCTGGCACACGGTTTCACGAAGTTGAAAAACTACAAAAAAGGGCCGATTCATGGATAACCCTAAAAGATAATAAGTTATTCCGATACGGCATCGTCACGTTGCAAGAAAGATGGGTAAAATATGTAGAAAATGATGGAAAATAGTTTGATTAATAGATGTTGTAAAAATATTTCTCAATAAATGACTTATTCAAGTAAAAAAGTTGGCGGCATTTTTGCAAGTACCTATTATATATATATATATTATATATATATATATATATATATAATGTTATCATAGTAGTGTCATTGATTAGAAAAAACCTCGCGAAATTTTTCCGGGACAAATTTTTATATAATACATGTATGCACATATGCTCAACGAGGATGTAAATCTTCTTTTAATGACAAAAATGACCGATCTTTTTCAACAGAATGGTAAAAATATTATCCATTGTTCTAAAAGAATATCAATACTGTATTGAAACGACATCTAGTCTTTCGAAACTATCTGGGTTGGAAGACAGTGTTTGAGTATCGTCATAAGAATGAAAGTTTGAAAATTTCTCGCAGGCAAAGTAATCTCGTATATCGGATCGATCGATTTATTTATAAACCGTTATATCTAAATCTTATTTACGAAGCTTTTATATATACTCTGCGGATCAATTCAAAGCGAAACATTTCATCTTCATATATATTACGAATTTTAATGATGTCAGTACTGGGATCGATTAACGTTTCACGACTAGCGATTTTAATCAGTATTCGATTATCATGATGCCATTGTTCGTAATCTTTGTAGCAGTACATACAACTATGTGTAATAAAAGTTCGAAAAAAAATTTAAAAAAAATTTTTTTTTTTTTTTTTTTGAAAATGAAAACACGAAAACAAGAATTTTAAATTATTTATAGGATTTTCGAAATTAGGCGAAATTATTTTTTTTGGAAACAAAAAATAAAAAACCAAAATTTCAGAAAAAAAATCAAAATTCGTTTTTTTTGGCTAAGTTTTGCTTTTATCATTTTTTATTTCCAAATAATGCAATAAATTCGTTAAAATATATTTCGCTTTATTATTTGGTAACGGGTACTTTCGCATAAATAATGACGAAACGTTTCGTAATTCAAGTTCAAAACTTAAATAAGTTCTTAAAGAACTTTAATTTATGGGTTAAACAACAATGGGATTTCAAACACAAAGCCTTAATGCCTGGAAGAAAATATATTAGACGAGCTGAGAAAGAAAGTAAATCTCATAATCCTGTAAATGAATCTCATGATCAATCAGAAAAACCTAAGAGAACATATTCAAAACATTTCAATACGAAGCATGCAGAGGCTAGAGATGAAAATGTAAAAAAAAAACCATTAATTCCAAATATTAATGAATCTGGTACACGTTCGATGAAAACTGCACCAGACCGAAACTCTGAGCCAATAGACAAGCCGAAGCCAGAGCCTAACCGGAAACCAAATGTTACGAGTGAGTGGACAAAATCATATGACGAAATGATTAAAAAACCATCTGTTTCGGAGATTATTGCAAAATATTACGATATAATAAAGAAATCGGCAAAAAACACTGAAATGTTAGAGAGGAGACGGCATACTATGAGTATATCCGAACCGAAAAATGTAGAGCTAACAGAGAACACAACGCGACAAATAGCGCAAGTATCTCGAGAAACGCTGAACGCAATAAAAACGGTCAAAACAAGAATGATTGAAGAAGACGAATACAGGGACGATTACAAAGGATTGCGGTATGAGCTGGTACATAACAAAAATCTTCCGGAATTTCTAGAATTTGTACAAAGCAGCGACTGCAGCGAGGAACCTTTCGGTAGATGTTTCAAGCATTGCCTGAATGGTGCATCTTGTGGATTTGTCGAATATCACGCATATCGTTCTGTATCAGAGGGTTTAAGTACATTTATCAGAAACAAGAGAGGGAAGGTACGTAATCAAGTTTGTTAAAAGAATAACTATTATTCGGTTTAAAAAAGATTTTTTTTTTTTTTTTTTTTTAACTTTAAGTTATATATCAATTTACCTTTAAACTGCACATTCGCTCGGCATATCGCAAATTTCATTTCAATATCATTGAATTAATCAAGAAGGCTTATGTGAGGGTCTTTATGATTGAATTATTTAAACGAAACTTAAGAATAGATTTTTCTATAAGGTTTTCTTTTTTTGTGTTTTGACAAAATGTAAGATTAACATGACATGCAATCATATTTGTGCTCAATGTATTCAAATGACACTAAGAGGATTAGATCTCTATTGGTAGACGAAGATGTTAATCAATTTGTCCCATTTTCGAATGCAAAAATATGAGAATTTATAACTAACAACGTTATATAATGTTATAATGTATCAATGTCCCAAGACATTTGTTTGTGTATTAACTTTTTAAAGCTTTATAAGGACTTAACCAAGCACCCTTGAGCAAGCAATACGCGTCATTTGCAGCTTAACATGCTCCAAATAGGTTTTGAATATCTGAAAGCTGATTGCATGAAAAAGCTTATCGTGATTCTCAGCGATGTATACGTGCCTTTTCATTGCTAATCTAATAATAAAATAAAAAAATGTTTATGAAAATCATAAAATGTTCCTTATCATGTATGGAAGCAGTTCAACAAACGAATGTGTTCGTCAAGTTTGTTTTGTAAATTTTGGTTTCAACGATTTTTTTTTTCCAATCCGGTTAATTATTACTTTGTGATGCCGATGAAATCAAAATCTAAATTAATTATGACTGGCATTCATATAAAGATCGGGCATGGTCACAAGGTTAACCGATCAATCGTTTCAAAACATTGCCGGATGTGTACGATGATAAAAACATTTAATGAAATGTACTCGATTTTAATTACGAATTTATGTAAAAATATAATTTTTTTTTACACACATGAATATGCATGTGGATAATTTATCTCTCATTGTTAATTTTTACGTTTTTTTATGTTGAAAAAAATTTCTTAACAGATCATTGGGGCTGCAATGAATACGATAATGAAACCACATGATATAGAAGGCGAAGCGATCTCATTGAGAAATATCAAATATAATCAAATTAAAAAACATTATGCTGTACTACATCATCATCTAATTAACAGAAATCCTTTCAACACTTTTAATATAAAAAAATTATTCGATATACGATTCATGCTAGTTGATAGGGAATATAATTTCAAAACTATAGCCCAGAAACTATTAGAAGCATGCGAAACTATGGCGAAAGGTAGACAATTAAAGGTGAATATTAATTTTTTATTAGATATGTTTGTTAAAATGTTAATATTTCTCAATATTTCTTTTTTGTTTTTTGTTTTTTTTTTTTTTTTTTTCTATTTCTTTTTTACAGTTTATAAAATCGGACGTTGTAAGTGAAAATGCTCACAGATTATTTGAAGCCAATAATTATAAAATGTTAGGAGAAACTACTTTTTATGAAAGTCACTCAGCAAATAATAAATCGGAATATAAATTAAGATTATATTATAAAACGTTTAAATGAGTAAAAACCAAAATTTTGAATATTGTGGAAAAATTTTAAACCTAAGTTAATAATTGAAAATTTCGAAACAGGGGAATTTTCAATTACCGACAAAGCTTTGAAATTTTCTCAACCACATAATAAATTAATTCGTGAGACAATGTTCAACAGCGATTATGCATACTATAACTAACGTTCAGTTATTGTCTTTGGAAAATTGGATATTATTGTTGTTGTATTGTTGCTAATTCCAATTTACATTTGTAGCTGATTAAATGTGCATTTGTCGAATTTAACTTATAGAAAAGATGGTAGCCAAAATCAAACCAAAACGAAAGAAGCAGAAGTAAAAAAAAAAGAAAGAAACAATACAAAAATAGGATCCCTAGCTAACTTATTTACATCTAACTACTAGCTGCCAGGCGTGCCAGGCACAATACATGCCTTCACGAATTTATCAATATAATTAAAAATTATATATTAATTACATACACATATATATATATATATATATATATATATATATATATATATAATTTTTTTTTAAATTATTATCAAATGATATTATTCGAATAATCGCTATTTTGCAAGTTTTAGAACAATTTACTACCTGTTATTTCATGTAAGGATCCCGTTATCGAATTAGATTTCCTATATCCCATCACTGAACTTGGGGCATGTTACTTTGTGGTTACGAAACCACGTGACAAACTTATTCAATGCTTCTAATTTATTCAAAAGATTCCCAACCATTAGTATTCAATCTATTTGGGCAGCAAGTTCAATAGTTCGTTCACAGAGATCATCATGGAAACCGATGAAATAGCTTTCATAGGTAAGGATTTGAGAACTTGAATCCTCTTTCAATTTTATTAATGCTCCTTCAAATTATATAGTGGAAATTCTAAGAAGCTGAACCATCAAGAGTAAATGTTAAGACGTAATCCTTAAATAAGTAATTAAAATTGGAACCCTCCTTATGAAAATAGTTGTAAAGAAGGCAAGAATTGGTAACAAAGAATGTAAAAAATAATCCAGTGCACCTTCTATTGAAATCTTCATCTTTATATTACTACTGTATTTAGAGCGATAATTAAACTAGCAGTGTTGATTCGATGGCAGGGCTATATATAATATAATATAATATACTATAGTTAATAAATTTTTGCTTTAAACTGATAAAAACCGATAAATGTTGCGTCGAAAATCATATCTGGCAGCTTATAAATCTGCCAAGATTTGGAAAAAAATTTAAAGTAGAATTTTCTATTTTGTACTTATAAGCATAACTAACACTCGAAACTACAGCACACTTGCAATATAACTGTACAAACATCTCTAACAATATTTCGGTTTTTTTTTTTAAATTTTTATATTTGACGTTCTTTACGAAATATTGAAATCAAGAATGAGATTTCAATAAATACGCAAAACACGTTTCTAAATCACTTGCGTTTTTAGGACTGGAATAGAATACATATACATAATGAATGATATTTTTATTATTGTTGAGAATATCTAATTGATTCTACCTTTCTCTGGCATTGGAAGAAAGTTATAAGAAAAATGAAGTTCCTTTCTTTTAACCAGTGAAGTATAATTTTTTCAAAAAACACTTTGATTTTTTTAAGCAAACATTACATTTTTGCAGAGCTCGTGGATCTTTAATTGCTTCAAACTTTGCACAACATAATCAAGCTTTCCTAACAACCAAGTGAAATTACAATATTAGAAAAGTTGCATTTAATATTTCGCGTACCACAAATTTTACTAAAAATATAACGCAGTAGAACCACAATTTCTTCTTGTTTTCAGCATACAAAATATTACTTGTTCTAAATTGAGTTTATTTTTGCATCATTTTGCTTTTTTTTTTCTCTTGCCATGCACTTAATTATAACTAATATTTCAATTCTTTAGCCGTATCATGAGATGATCCCTCCTCGATCATTTGTAAGTCAGCCTTCTGTCGTTCTGGTCTGGTTACTGTGTAATAGCTCCAGCCTCTCATACCCAACATAAAAGTACCATAAAGTGTTACTGCTATGCATGCGTAGACAGCACCTCGATGAAATTTATCGAAAAGTGAATTTGCAGGCAGCGGTTTCTTTTGCATTTTTGTTTTTTTTTTTTTTTCAAAATCTTTACGAAATTGCCCAAAATGTAATTATTTCATAAATTTAACAAATTACTAATTTCATTTTATATTATAACAGCTGATTTAGCGTAATAAACAGGGATACCTTACCTATTTCGAATTATGTAAAACTATAATATAATCCTTAGTTGAATTAAGAGTAGATTTAACAAATTAAACATAATGTTGGATTAATGTTTAAAACTACATTTTCCGACAGCCGAAACATATTTTAAAACATCTTAATCTGCACATATTTTTGAATTTCTATTCTTAGAGCTATACGCATCTATTTATATGAAAATGGCAAACTGGATTAAACGAGATATCAAACTTGTGAAAAAATACGTTTGAACAAATTCATCGTTTGCCTATATACATTTTCTGAGCAAACCAGAAATCTTTTTTTTTTTCTAAATTCTATATATTTAATTTGAAAACTTTAATATCTACATTACATTAAATTAGTAAACTCGACATTTGTTTGCGGTTATCATGAACTTTACTAAGCTCTAATTATGTAGTCAATTTCCTCCTTTGAAGGCATTTCATCAATAAAATTCGAAAAAATTTTGATTTTCATGATAATCAAAAGACAATCCTAAAAACTAATTTAATGTGATATAAATTAATTTTTTTAAATTAAATATATGGAATTTTCTTTAAAAAAAATTATTTATTCTTTTTTTACAAAACGTATATAACCACATGTAGAATTCGTTTACATGGCTTAATATCTTACGCGATTCGTTATTTTCGCATAAACTTGCCAAATTTAATGTACTTCGTGTGTTTTGTATTATACATTGCGTAATTTTCTTATCATATAGCGTCTCCGTCTTAATTTCTTCTTCCTTGTCTTAAGATCAGTTATCGACAATTCTCTGGCATACTCCCTGTTTTTACATGTTATACAGCATCCCTGTCTTTATAATCCCTAAATGAGTTAAGAGCGGGTTATTAATAACAATATCGTACGCTCTTTTTTCTCATACAAAAAATGTGAGAGAACTTTCGTGTGGTGCTTGCTTTTTCCATCCACCAACTCTTTTATAAATTTTGCAACGCGTCGTCATGTCCGGACTTAATTTGACTGTAAAGGTTCATCCTGTGGTACTTTTCCAAGTTGTGGATGCCTATGAACGTCGTAATGCCGATTCCCATCGTGTTATTGGTACTTTATTGGGTAAGAAACTAATTATTTGATGTTAAATGTACAGCAACGAATATGTTTTTTTTTTTTTTTTCATTTTATATTCGTTTCATATTAGGCAACGTTGACAAGGGTGTTGTTGAGGTCACTAATTGTTTTTGTGTGCCTCACAAAGAACACGATGATCAAGTAGAAGCTGAATTAAGTTATGCGTTGGATTTGTATGATTTAAATCGTAAAGTTAATCCAAATGAAAATGTTGTAGGTAAGAAATCTAGAGCAACATAACCTCACGTTTAGTTTACTAAAAAAAAAATGTTACTAATTCTCAGGTTGGTGGGCCACAGGAAATGAGGTAACCAATCATAGTTCTGTTATCCACGAATATTACGCACGCGAATGTAATAATCCGGTACACTTAACGGTTGATACTTCTCTGCAAGGTGGACGTATGGGGTTAAGAGCTTACGTTTGCATTCAATTGGGTGTACCGGGAGGCAAAACTGGTTGCATGTTTACGCCAATACCAGTAGAAATGACATGTTATGAACCCGAAACAGTGGGCTTAAAATTATTGCAAAAAACTATATCAACTTCTCCGCATCGTCAGAAAACTGTCTCTCCTATGTTGGATTTAGCACAAATTTCGGAGGCAGCCGGGAAATTGCAAAATCTCCTGGAGTTGATATTGAAATATGTGGAAAATGTTATTGGCCATAAGCAGCCACCCGATAATGCGGTTGGACGTCAATTGTTGGACCTAATACATTCGGTGCCACATATGAGTCATGAGCAATTTACGCAAATGTTTAATGCCAACGTTAGAGATCTTCTAATGGTTATCACTTTATCTAATTTAATTAAAACGCAATTACAATTGAATGAAAAATTGACATTTTTACCAACTAATTAATAATATAGAGAAAAAAGTGTATTGTGAAGCTATAAAATTTTTTAATAAAATAGAATAATAGCTGAACGTTACATTTAAGCGAAGATCTGGCATTTCATATGAGTGAAACAATAAATATTACATTTTTTATACCTTTTCAAAGGTCATACAAGAACGTAAGAATTTGATTTTGTTTTTGTTTCCAAAAAAATTTAATAATTGTTTAGAATATTTTATTTCAACATAATCACTAACAAGCCCATTGAATGCAATGTTGAAATACAAATAAGTAAAGATTACAAAAACCATTTAAAATTTTAACTCATTACTAAATAAAACAAAAAATTTGTTGGGCTGTTCATCGGAATGGTTCAATTTACGCTTCCTATTACGCTTTTTTGAAGAGAGAAGGTTCACCATATTCAACTAAGCCTAAGATATGAACTGAATGTCATTCGAAGCTGCTGTGTTTGATTTACTGTCTTTGGCAGATGAATTAAATATAACTGTTCTGGTACAGTAAATTTTCTTATATTACGATATGATCTGTTCTACTTAATCATCTGTTAAGTACATATAACCAAAAGGAAGGAAATGATAGTTTACAAATGAAAAAAGATAATTGTGTGCTACAAACACTTATTAAGTTATCTTTGGATAACAAATTGTAAGAAAATAAAAAAAATTTAAGACGACTATTAACCGTTATATTAAAAAATGATTTCCACATTTGCGACGAATGCGTGCCTTTTAAATAATTATATTTAAGACTTCAATTGAAAACAAATGCTTTTGAAGATTTTTATATATATAATTAATAAGCAAAGTTAACGATAACCTTATTGTGATCCTTTAGATTAACAATAATGATTTTCCTTATTATCGTTTATAATAAAAATAATTATATTTTTATTTACTTCAATCCCCTTTTTCAATTTTTATATACTTATTTACAAATTTACATATATATTTACAAAATGAAATGAAACTTTTTATACATTTTACAATAAAAATTTACAGATCGACCCAATTTGTGTTTCTCTACTTTTGTACATCTGTTGTATGGTATTATTTTTAATGATAGAAACCATGATGATAACCGCCATGGTATGGATAATAACCGCCATGGCCACCATGACCACCAAAGTAGGGGGCATGATAACCACCATAGCCGCCATAACCGCCATAACCGCCATAACCTCCGTAACCTCCGTAACCTCCATAGTAAGGAACACCGAAACCGCCACCATGACCGCCATAGAAACCGCCGTGGCCACCATAATATCCTCCGTGACCATAACCGAAACCATAAATACCTCGTTTCTCCGTTTTCTTATCCGCCAAAGCGGAATTTTCCGCCTCTAATTCAGCGTAGCATAAAGCCAACACAGAGCATAACACAAATGCGCACAAAAAATTCTGAAATTTATTCATTTATTTTTTTTAAATAACTTAATGAAATCCTTTTTTTTTTTTTTTTTTTTTTTTTTTTTTTTTTTTTTT
>KK351069.1:501788-544647 GCA_000671755.1 Glossina brevipalpis | reverse complement strand
AATTTTCTTAACACGCTTTTTTGCTTTTTTTTAAATGATTTTTATCTTAAATTGAAATCCATAATAAATAATTTTGTGTTCTTTAAAATATTTCCATTTTTTTCTTTACAAAAAAAATTTTTTTTTGTTAAATTTTCTATTTAGCTTTTTATGGCTTTAATTCGCCTGAAGCAAATCGTGATTTATTTAATTTGTAACTAATAATTTAATTGTATTAAAGAGCTGATAGAAGGTCCGTCACTGATTTTTTAATCATACAAACAGATGTTTAATTGAGTTTATTCTCATTATTATTATTGTATTTTACAACCACACACATATCAACTTTAAAATACAAATAAAATATATATGTTATTATCTCACCTTTTTTATTACCACATTGAGATTTAAATTTCTATTTGTAATACTAAATAGAGGTATGCATTCACAATCTTCTAATAGATAAGTATTTTCAATCAATCAATCAAATTTCCTTAATCTCAATCATTCATCTCATATTTATGTCTCAAACAAACTCAAATAGCAAACATGACTTTTATATAAAGCTTTTAACAAAGTTAGCCCACTATCCGAATTTCTCTCTCTCCCTCTCTCTCTTTCTCTCTCTCTCTTTCTCTTTCTCTTTCTCTCTCGTTGTGGTGTCAATAATTTAACTTCTTTCGAGGATTGTGTAATTTTTGTGGAGACTTCTATTAACTATAACGGAAAGACTAATTTCTATCAAACAAGTAAGAAAATTATATTCGGCTGTGCTGCATCATTTATACCCACCACCTATATCTTTTCATGGAGGTAAAACTACATTTTAGTAAATGGGCGTGCGTGGCAGATGTTTTCTATTTTTTATGGGATACCATGGAATACAGCCAACCATGGAATATCGTGGAAAACAGCCAAAGGAAACCAACGAAAAAAGCAGATGTACTTTTTCCTTATACTGTGGGCGTGGCCTGTAATCGATTTGGGACATTTTCAATAGCAACGTATGCGAAAGAAATTCCATTGTTTCTGCTAAATTTGAAACCGATATCTCTTCATTTTTGCGACAATAAGAATGCTTATCACAGACATTACATATACGGACATGTGGACAGACGTACATGCTTAAATCGATATTAAATTTGATCTTGATCAAAACAATATACACTTGGTGGGGCCTCCAAAGTTTCTTTCTGGATTTTACAAATAAAATAACAAAATGAAATATACCCTTCCTATCCTCGGTGGTGCGTACAAAAATACATAAACAGCCTTAAAAGCAGTTATGCTTTCGTACGGGAGAGCAAACCCATACTCCAGTACTCCAGTACTTTTGTAGCGAAATATATGTTACATCCATGAGACTTTTATTACCTACAAGATATTTTATTTCTTATAAATCGTGTGTTTTAGTAAAATCTTAGATCTCTCTCGGAGAGAAAGTTCTATCGGGGCAGTAACTGTTTAAGATACCAGGTATCTAACATTCATCATAACCTCATTCACTTAATTTTATATAAAATGTATGTCATTCCAATAAGATTAGTGGCATTTGAAAATTACTATAAGAAATTACGGAAATTACTATAAGACATCTAATATAGATACAGATTTCCTTTTTTGTAGTTTGATTATGAATTTTCTTATATTTATTTTTTAATACTTTTCTGCATACGTATGTGTATTTTTTTTCTCATATTATATAACACAAATTATTAAGATGATATGATCATAAGACGATCGACCAACTTGTTGTACTTATTGCCTTCTTTAAGAAAGGTTTAGTATTTCATTTCCTTATTTATGCTTTTACGCATATAAACATTATTGTAACCCTAACCTATCTAACGAATCGAATTTTTTCTTTTTCTTTTTTTTTTTCTTTCTTTATTAAATGTGGGTTTTTCGTACCTTTTTCTTTCACTTTTTTCTATGGATCATATTACATCGTCAACTGTCATTCACATATTTATTATAACCTATTATGTGTGGTTATTATATAATTTTGCAAATCAAAAGAAATTAGGTCTTCTGTCATTGTTAGTATGAGTTACTGCGAGAGGGAGACTTTATGGAGATTTGAACGTTTTTGAAAATCTTGAAAATTTCACATGACATTTTTAAAGTCTTTTATATTAATTTTGTGTAGGTGTAACATGGACACACCTGTCTTGTTAAGTGTGAGAATTTATTTAAATGATGCTGGGAGCAGTTAATTAATTTATTGCAAATTTTATTTTTTATTGTAGTATTTTTGAATTACCCATCGTTTATTTCAATTTATTAATAAATTTCAAAACGCAAAGTTTAAAAATGTTAATAACCTTCATTTTCTAATTTGAAGGTTAATGTAAAGTTATCGAAGCCCATTAAAATTCAATTACGATAAAAAGCTATAAAGCGTCTCATTTATAACTTGTGCATAAGCAAAGATCGTACGTTCTCCCAATACAAGCTCTTTTAATAGCTTGGACAATATTTATATAAGAATTTTAAAAATTTCTCGCATAATATAATATTTGAATTGTTGTCAATGATATACGAACAGTTTTTATGCTAGTGTTTCTTATAGTACCATCTTTGTTAATGCTTAGCATTTAATGAGTTGACACGAACTTAAAATAATATGTTGTTCAATTACCGGCAATCGAAATATTTCATTTGTTATTCTCTGACATTTGAAATTGTCATTCTTGTCATATTTAAACTATAATTTTAACAAAGTCTGACATTCCAACTATAGTCTGATAGTCGAATTGCAAACATTCAAACGGTAATTAGTATATGATAATCAAACTTTAATTTTATTCATTTTGTCTGATAGTCGAATCATAAAAATTCTATATATAATAAGACGATACGTTTCTGTACCAAAGGTTTCTGCGCTCATAACCTCGTAGCAGAAGATCAAAACAAAGAACGCAATAAAAATACGCATTTGTTCCTTCTTGTACTTACGGCAGGTGCCAGCTATGCATATAAGTATAGAATACGTGTTTTGCTTACTATAGATTTTTCGTATCATTTGTTTTTTTTACTTTGGTTTTTATTTAACATGCAAATTTAAAAAAAGGCGCTTTATCTAAAAAGTTGGAAAACATAAATTTCTTTCTTTTTAACATCACTGTCTTTACTGCTATCTTCCATCTGTATCGTTCTGTTTGGTTCGTACCATAAGAACAAGAAGCAGCGCTTGTAAACAAATAAAAAGTATATGTATGCTTTGCGTTGTCTTCTGTTTAGCATCTCTGTCTTTATTTCTTTCCTCCATTTAACAGTATGTGCTAAAAGAATAAGAAGAAGCATTTGTAAACAATAAAAATTAATAACAGTCATTTTTAACCGAAAATCTTTGAGAGAAAAAGTAGAAAGGCAAACTTTGGATCAGTAGAATATGAGCACACAACATTTAAAAATCTTCATTTTAAACATTTTTGTATTATTTTAACGACGTTTGAATTGCTTTGCTGTGATTGCAATGTAATATCCTTGGAAGCTATATATAATTTTCTTACGAAATTTAAAATGAGTCCTATAACGAGCAGTGTAGTCTATCGCTATAACTGGACATACATATAGTTGAGAAAATATTAAATATAAAAGTGAAAAGATTCAATAGGATTGCGAAAGATTTGAACGCAGAGATATTGTAATCATATGAAATTGTCAGAAGTAAGTTTGCCATATCTAAATTTTACCAAAAAAAAAAAAAAAATTCGTGTCCGTCCGTAAATCTGTAATATCAGTTTCATAATTTGCTGCTCCTGTAAGCATTTAGACGGAAAGCATGCCTTATACGGTGAATTGGTAAGCGGCATTAAAACTTGCAACAGATTGAAGTAGATAGCAAAGATCGGTCCATCCTTATATTTAGAATTAATTGATTCATTTCTTGGAAGCAGTTACATTGGGAATTATATGCATGCAGTGAATACCTCGCCGTGGAGGTGAACACTTTTCATCATAAAATATATGGAGAGCCACTATGCAAAAATGCTGACATTCTTGTAAGGTATAAACAAAGACGGCAAGTCCGATTCCGATAAGGCAATAGTACAAAGGAATTAAATATCTATCACGGCGCGGAAAATTGATGTGAAATTCCAAAAGACCCAATTGCCTAAGCTCCTGGTAATTTCCTAACATATACAATTTCTACAAATTCTCGACATTTTTTTAAATACCTGATAATTTGCCAAAGCTGATATATTAAGCGCTTCAATTTTCCTATATTAAAGATATTTCCAAAGATTTTTTTAAAATAGTGCAGCCCTTATTTGTATAAAAAGATCTTCGGTATAACTTCTTAACATTCAGAATATTTTTTGGAACATATGACCAAAAATTTTTTAGATCGAAATTTTCCTAAGATTCATAACATTTTTTATCTCTCTCCATGTAATTGTACCTTTTGAAGACGATGGAGTTTATTTTTTTTGAAAATTTCCAAAAAAATACACATTTTTTATTATTTATTTTGTGTCATTTACTTTAGATTCGTATCGTAAAATTAGGGCAAACGCAAATTTCCAGATTTGCTTCATGAATTCATTAATTTGCGCTTACGTTCTAATTTAAATTCACGTTTTATGGCTCTCTGCTCCAATTCCTCAGCATACTCGGCAAACAAAGCTCGCATAGCTGGATACATTAGATAGAAGTGTTGTAAATCTTCAATAGAAACTTGCATATTATCGAAGGCTATAGAAACATTCGTTAGAGAATTGATAGCTCCAGAGTCTGAATTTATTTGCAGACGTGGCAATTTAGCGTAACGTTGCGAAAAATGTGTGAGTATAATATGTTTAGCCTTCATCGATTGTCCTTGCTCTATCGCCTGTGAGAGTGTACTATGCCTTTTAATTTTAGCTTCTTCCAAGAGATCGTCTTCCATAGTAGCCTCGTGTATTAGTACGGTGGAATTAAGACCCAAATCTATCAAGTCCTCACAAGGCATAGTGTCACCACTATATGTTATTTTGATTGGTTCTTCTTCAACACTTTGGTATGGTGGGCCTTTTAAAGATAAGCTTACGCCGTACGAATGAGGGCAGTGACGTACCAAACAAGTGCGCATAGAAGCAATACCACTGTCGGTCTGAAAATCTTGCAAATTAAAGGGTTTCTCTAGCATGTCCGCGTTACTTATAAGTTCATAAGCTTCGCTTAAGTTTGCAATATGTTCATTATAAAAATTGAGCCATGGTGTTATTTGCTTAGGTGCGAACAGTGAAAGCTTTTTTGACACTTTTTTAGCACGAATCAAACGTAGACGTTCGTTAAGAAAATTAATTAACCCAATATGGTGGTCAGCGTGCAAATGAGAAATATATATAGCTTTTAAATTCTCTACTATATCTTCGGCCTGATTAAATCCGAAAAATCTCTGTATTTGTCCAAGACTTCCTTCACCGCAGTCTAACAACACAAATGCTTTAGGTAAGGTTTGTAATAGAATAGAGCTGACATTACGCGTCTTGTTCGGTACACATGAACCGGTGCCTAAGAAAGTTATTTTTGGTAATTGGTGCGAGTTAACGGAAGATGTGGTGGCGGAGAGGGTGCTGTAGTCCAATTTAAGTTTTTCTAAAAGCCTCGGAAATTCAGGCAGCAATTGAGTTTCTTGTATATACTCACTGGGATTGAGTTTTACTTCTGAGTTGCGATCGAGACCTGCAAAGTCTTTGTTACTTAAAAAAATTTGAAATTAGGTTATTTATTGTTTTCATACCTTTTTTAGGTCTTAAATGGTAAGAAGTCATGGGTTTCAAATTCACCAAATGAGTTTTTCCACTTGTAGTCTCGTTATCTTTTTCTAATTCAATTTCGAAATCGTTCAGAGTTAAATCTTCTACCGATAATTTGGATTTTTTCAAACCATTCGTTACGTCACTGGTTGCATTCAAAGTGACGGCTTCTGCTAGTAAAGGAAACACCCGAGGATTCAATTGATTTAATTGGTATTGTATGCGATGAGCTGACAGATAACCGGAAAAAGCATTTTTTGAGGAATTGATATATAAATGCTGTGTGTGCTTAGGGAATTTTTGTACAAACGACTGATAACAATTGTTATTCAATATTTCTTGTGGAGTGAAGTGTACAATCAAAGTTGTTTCCGACTCGCTATTATCGCTTGCCAGAAATTGTTGCTCTTTCTTTTGCAATGCTGGTAAGAATTCTTCCGAAGGTATATCAAGAATAATAAAATTCAATGGCTTGTCACCGGGATCACAGACATCTTTTGATTTAACAATTTTACCATTATCTAGAGTGATATCTATGCCATTTTTTAATAAACCTAATAGTGGGCCCGGTGGCACGTCGTGATCTACGCACTTCTGCAGATTTAAAACACCTGGCTTGGGTTTTAAGTTGCATATATAGGCTATTACCACTTGATCATTATATTTAGTTTCTGCCGAAATATGTTGTTTATCCCTTTCTAAGGTTATAAATTTCATGCTCATTACACCATCTTCGAAATGTTGCTCGTCTGCTTGAGTACAATCTTTGATTTTTAATTGCAAATTCCGCAAAATAACGAATTTTTTCATGGAATAAAAAATGTTGTCCAAATACGGAGGTCCGTACAACGACAAATTTCGTACTCCAGTTTCTTGTAACGTCAGAATCAAACCAGGTAGACCACCTATAGCTGGCCAGGTATTACGTGTAAAAAATACACTTTCCATACGAGCTAATCTGGTCTTGTGTTCATGAGCCAAACGTTGGGTTCCTTCACCACAATTGAAAAGATAACGTGAATGATCAGTGAATAAAAATAACGATACTGGAGCTCCATTGCCGCCAGCTCCTAATACTTGTAATATGATATTGCCTGGAGCATAAGGTGTCGATTTCTTTTTAACAGCTTCTTGCTGGGCGCTTATTTTTGCCTGAGGTGCATCACATACTTCTTTACCTGCCATCCTCGCAACTTCTGATGTTAATTGATACGATCTCTGTTTTGTTTGTGAAGAATCGACTAACAGCTGCTGTAATTTTTCTTTTGTTATATTACGCGCTGCGTTTTTTAAGGTGTTTAGCAACATTCGTATGGAATTTTTTACTTCCGCGAATTTATTTATTCCAACGTATTTAATAATTTCACAACAAGTAACAAAGACACGAGAAATAAAAGGAAAGAACAAACAGCTGATAACAAGAAAACAACAAAAATATTCACTATTTTGACATAACTGCGAAATATGTTCAGCCGCCTTCATTTGAAAAGAGCAATTGCTCTTTTTAGTTATCCCTATTCTATTGTAATGTGATTTGTAATGGACTGTAATGTAAAATGCATTCTTTTTTTTAGCATACATGCATTTTTAAAAAAAAAATATCGCACATCGAACATAAAAATAAATGAAATTAATTCTAAATCCAATGTAAGCTCTTATTACAATAATATTTTACGAACTAAAATACGATATTCGCGTGCAGTATCCCTATCATTGAAGGATGATTTCATTTACAAAGAGAATAAAGCTAAACATATGCTTGAAATAATTAAAAAATCCATAATTTTATACTTAAAGGTATATAAGAGTGATAAATATTTATCTATTTACTCATTTAATATTCACTGGTATTTATGTGTTTTCCATTCTAAATGAAATATAATCAAATAGTTTGATTGGATATGTAAAACTTTTAATTGAAACGAATAATATCGTAAATCGTATAATTTATATAAAAAACGTGAAAAGCACGTAAATGTCATAAATATAACGTACAATAAAAATATTAAGAAGTAACATAGATACAGAAAACAATAAATGTCATTAACAAGAGGAAATCTGAGTGAATTAAAACAACCGTCCAACAAAAAGGGAAAAGCAATAGTATAAGAAGAAGACGACAAGTGCAAAAGAAGTTGTTTCGTGTGGAGAAGTTTCTTGCATTAAAAAAAGCATATTTATTTTTTTATCAAGAAAAAATAAACCATTTTCATACAATAAAAATTCTAAATTATTGAAGAAAATGTCATCGCGAAGGTAACGCATTCTCCAAAAAAAAAGAAGAAAAAAAAAACGAACAAAAAACAAAAACTAGAAAATCAAATTATGAAAATTATATGAAGTGTAGAAATCGGTGAAAAAAATGCTTGCAAAAAATATACTGTGTATGTGTATGTGCTTGCATTTCTTACCCCACTTGTCCTGGCCGGCCCCCTTCCCCCCTATTCCACACATTCTTTCATGATTAAAGATTATTATCCGAGTGACGGGCTAAAGAGTGCGGTTTAGGAGCTGTAAAGGCGTGTGAAAAACAATAAAATTCTATTTCGTGTGGAAATAATTGAGAAAAATTTTGCTCTGAATAGTTCATCAAGGTATGCGACAAAATGCAATGAGGGAGGGAGTGGCCTTGTTTACTTGCAATACCCCCCACACATGGTCATAGGCTGCGTGTTTTAAAAATTTTGTTGTTGCTGGGGTAATAATTACAACACCCGCACTTTAGGCAATTAACAGTAAAAAGGGTCTTTCTATTATATGCTTGAACTATTAATTCAGACCAATGTCCGGCTTTTTTCTAATGGAACGAGAGCAATGAATTTAAATACATCAACAATAATTCCATGTGTTGCTGCAGGTTCTAAACGCAGCATATATATGCACGTAGATGTGCTTATGTTTATGCTTTATATACATATATAAATGTATATATATATATATATATATATATATATATGTACGGATGCATGTATCTATGTATATGACACATGTATGCTGAGCAGCAGTACTAATAGCAACTCATATATGCAGCTGCTTTTTTCCATTAATAAAACCGGGGCTGGTTGGTTTATTGTTTAGTTGACTGTGTATTTTAGTTTTCCCAACTACGATTAGCTAGCTGTGTTCGGTAGCTTGTAAATATAATATAAGTGTTGTACTTACACAAGTATGTGCAGTGCATTGTAGTTTTCGTTAACTTCCAATTTTTATGCCTTTTATTTATCTATTTTTTCGTGCCTTTTTTACTTTTTCATTTATATATACTCTCAATTTTTAATTCTTCTTCTTCATAAATTTAGTCTGTTTATTATACCCGTCATCGAAGGATGATGATATATTCATCTTGTTAAAATGTTCGTAGCACTTAGAAGGAAGCTTCCGATATCTATGTATCTATCTATGCATGTATCTATGTATCTAGTTCTGAATTGCTATAGAATTGTCTATCAGTTCTATCCGTCTCTGTGTCTGTTTGTCTTAAATATACTCTCGGTTGCAAAACCCAGGATATTGCCTTCATATTCGACAAAAAACATTGGAAATTCTTTCATGCAGTTGGGTATTGAAAATCAGCTAAATCGGTCTTAGGACATGCCTACAATGCAACTTAAGCTAAGAACACCTCTATTTTCTACAGCAAAAAAAAAAAAAAAAAAAAAAAGTTATGTTTTTGCTCACCACTTATAAATCACAGTAAATAGATCTATAAAAATTTCCAGGCCTCAGCTATCTTATAGTGCTTGTACAAAAATTGAAAAATCTATCATGCGCATCTGATATAGTAGAGAATTTAAACTTAATTTTTTTGTGAAAATGTTTGTAACATCAACCTAGACGTTTCAGAGACTCAATGAAGAGAATATATTTTTAACTAGTATCATTCGGAATCTGGCAAGACGTGTCTGACCGTGTGTTGTTTGTCCACTTATCTGTGCATTGTCTTCAGTAACCACTTTCCCAGTCACAAAAATTAAGGTATTCATTGAAAATAAGCCAAATCGATCAAAGGATTCGACTACAGTATAACATAAGCGGGAAACGTATTTGCTTTATGGGTGTTTTGCTCACTATGCATAAATTGCACAATAAAAATTCCATATTCCGTATTCCATAAGAATGGAAAAATCTGTCATGTTTACCCATTATTATAGAACATCGAGATTTAGTTTTTCGTTTAGTTTTTTTTTGCAGATAAAGATGATGGGTATAAAAAATTCAGTACAGCCGCATACAATTTTTTTTCCTGTTTTTGTTAAGATAATGGTGGTTGGGTATAAAATATTTGGTCTTTCATTCGTTTTGTCAGTTATTTATATTTCTCAGTTATCAATGTGTGTGGTTGCTTTATTTATTTTTTATTCTTACTTACTGTTCTTGTACGATAAGAAAGCCATGTTCGTTGTGCACAATATCTGGGAATTCAGCATCCCAAATATATAAGAAATAATTATCATTAACTATGACTAAGATTTCTTGAGAATGAACTCTCTTGTTCGATATTTTATAAAAGTCTTAAAATTCACTTTTATCTTAAGCATGTTTGTGGGTGATAATCAAGGCCATTTTCACAAATGGTTTCAGAATTTTTTACCCTGAATATGAACATAAATACTTTTTAGTTATCCTCTCTCTTTAATATCTGTATTTAAGAATAATGAACATGAATAAATATTTATTCTGGGGTCCATGTTTCGATTTCGGATATGAAACCGTATCTAATTTGATAAATGAAATTATGAAATGCGATGTGTACGGTGTGGTGTAAATAGTATCTTACAATGATTTTAAAAGTTAATAAATTTGCAGATGGTTTCATCCTACAATATCCGGCATTGAAGCAGAAAAACTATTATTGGAACAGGGTTTTGATGGTTCGTTTTTAGCACGTTTGTCTTCTTCAAATCCAGGCGCTTTTACCTTATCGGTTCGAAGAGGCCAGGAAGTGACGCATATTAAAATACAAAATAATGGTGATTTTTTCGATCTCTATGGTGGTACGTATTTTTGAAAATGTTTAATTATTTCATAGTAAATATTTAAATTCTCTTCTCTTTTTCAGGTGAAAAATTTGCCACTTTACCTGAACTTGTACAATATTATATGGAAAATGGTGAATTGAAAGAAAAAAATGGTCAAGTAATTGAATTAAAACAACCTTTAATATGTGCTGAACCCACCACCGAAAGGTGAGTTAAAATAATTTATTTATGAATGAATTATTAAAGGCTCTGGTGTTCGTTAAATCTTCGTGAAAATAGATCTTTCTGTTAAAGTATTCACCCGTTTATAATTTAGCACTTTAACTGAAAGCACTTTCTTGCCGAGACAAAAAATCAAAATAGTCAAAATTGAAAATTTTTTTTTTGAACATGTTTTAATAGTAATTTTAGTAAATAGTTGAACAATTGTTTCGCTTTTCTTTTTTTTTTACATAAATCATATGATGAATACACGATAAGAAAAGCAAAAATAAAAATAAAGAAAGTTAATAAATAAGAAAAAAAAAAGGAATATTTGAGTCTAATACTCTTTTGTCTCATACGTTCGCCTTGAAATTTCTCTACAATGCAATTTTAAGTGCACGAAAAAAGTCTTACTATTCATTGTCTAATTTAAAGTGGTGGTCATAATTCCTGATCTAAATGCAATATTTACTCTTTACAAAGATAAACTTTTAAGACTTCGAAGAAAAAAAAAGATTTTTTGTAGGAAGATATTTAAAATATAATAACAGAATAAATTACTTTTTAATTGTTAATACTTTTGTTTTTTATTCAGTTTTCTTTTTGAGACAGTAATAGGTGTCACTTCTCAAAGCCTATGTTAATAACTTTACATTCGACAAATCTTGGTATCTCTGTGACGACTACGTGCCTTGAGGGGACAACATTTTTATTATAGTCCCTTTCGTTATCTTAATAGGCAATATCAGCTTGTGGTCAATAAGAAAAGTGTAAAGTAAAGTTAAATATAAAATTTCAAGGCAACCTTGCAAGTCATGTTTTCGAGAAAAACACGTTCGAAATACAATCGTGAAAAAATGTTGTTATGACTCTGATCGTACAATTGATTTATATTTTCTTTGAATAAATTTCCTTTCTTTCTAATTCCTTTTTAATATTTCTTAAGTTACCCGGTGAACTTAATATATTTGAAAAATCGATTTACAATTACTTTCGAAAATCGACTCTTTGTCCATATAAAATTTCATCTTTTACATAATCATTTTTGGATAGTTTAGGGAATACTTGAACCATAGAAAAAAAAAAAAAAACAAAGAAAATCAGATGGCGCAGCATTATTTGTGAAAAAAAGCGTCAATTTTTTTTTTTTTTTTTAAAGCTAAATGTATCTATTTTCAAGAAGAATTTAACAACAATTCGATTTAGCTATTTCGCCTTTTTTTCATCTGTTTGGTTGCCTATATAAATTTAAAAAAAAAACTCGCAGAATTGAAATAAAAATTCTCAGGTTCTTATTGCATTTCCAAATTTGAAAAAAAGTTTTTAAATTCACTGAGAATTACAGCTATCATATCTACAAAAGACTAAGAGCAGAAATGCAACTGACGATCCGTAGTTTAGGATGGATGTTATAATATTTATGTAAATATTCTGTATGAGTGTTTGATTTCAATTCGCGTAATGATACATATATGAAATTCATAAAATGCAATGATTTTGCATTTTATTAATTAGTTAAAAAAAAATTCGCATATTATTATTAAATACGGATATCCGAATTTTACCTCCGAAAGCTTTCCGTTAGTGTAATCCTTTGACCCCGATCTTAGATATTAACATTAAAACTATTTTATTGTCGTTATGTTTGAAATATTGTTACGCACAATTCCTTTTTGTTTAAGCCGTATCTTTAATATCGCTTAAGTTATGTTGGTACTATGGGATTGTGTATAAATTAGAATAATTTATTTACACAGAGTTAACAGGAGCTTATTTTCAATAACATTTCACTTTACTTCGGCCTTCTCGCCTTCGAATATCACGATTTATTTCATTCGATTTGGATAACCTCTTGGTTTAGGCACCTTTTGAAAAAAAATCAAAGATCAAGATCTCACATTTTGCGCTCCGATGATTTTCTTAATTCGTTTGCCGGTTAGGTTTCTCTTTTCATTCGTTACCAGAGAATTTTTGTCAATTCTCAGCTGCACAATCTGGCTTTATTCCATGAGACCGGCTGGTAAGCATTAAAAATCTTTATTTGTTTTCATTACTTTTTTAATATTTTCTCAGGAGATGTTCTCTTTCTATTTTTCGGGTTCTCATCAAGTAAGTCTCGTATCATTGGTTAATGAATAGTTCAGATTATATTTAAAAGAAATTATTTTTAATTTTAATAATCGTTAGCGACTGACTTTTGTCTTCGAATATCACGATTCCACTATTTCTCCGTTAAGGAAGAAACGTATGCTTGTAAATTTTTTTGAAAATCACAAATATTATATCTCGTACTGCTTTTAATTCATAGGATTCCCCCCCAGTAATTTTTCTCAATATTGTTATGACTTTTACTTCCTCTAAATAATTAAGATCCGTCAACTTTTGCGAAACATGCGCAACACATAAAATGTGGTACAGTGATCACGTCAGAAAACACTTACTAAATAGCACTATCGGTAGTAGCGACAGGCGGTTCGTATAAGTCCAAGTCCAAGTTTATTAGGTTTATTCTCCTATTTCTTATATTCCAAAGCACGCGTCAGAGACGCCATAAAATATAGAATAACATTAAACAAGCATTTATATGTACATCTATATGTGTTTTCATTCATTTGCGTGTCTTTCCGTCCAATTGTTTTTCTTTGTTTTATTGCAACATGAAAATTGGTGCTCCAGAATTTGAAATTGAAGCTTAAAAACTTGGCTCAGAAATTTTTAGCTCAAAACAACAAACTCAATTTGCAATTGTAAGCATCTGTCTGTAAATGTGTCTACAATTACTTGAGGATTTGTAAAGATTCTCTCTATGAATAATCTATGAATCGATTTCATACTTAGCTATCAAAGAACTAAAATTCGATTGTAAATGAAATCATAATTGCATTTAAAGATGACTGGTCGACAGACCGACAATGTTATCTCTCTATATCTCTCCATTTTACATGTTCTCAAGTTGTTGGCATAAATTCCAGTTTTCATTTAATATCTTTGATACCTTATGTAATAGATTTGAAACCTTTTCGATTCGAAAGAAAATTATGGAGGACATATCTCTTTGGGGATAATGTATAGATTCAAACTTTTGTATTATATACGTCGAAATAAAAAATATTAAATTTCTTCTTCTTCTTTCTTTTTTTTTTTACAAATCTAATATTTATTTTTTAATTTACATTGATTTTCATTTCGTTTTACATTTTTTTTTCTGAGCAAATCAAATCTATTTTTCTTGTAAGTCGAAGGATTAGTGTAAAAAATCGTTATGACGTTTAATTATATAATAATTGCTTCATTTAAAATGAAGAATATTGTCTATAGAAGAAGTAGAAAAGTAGAGAGAAATACAACATATTTTAATAAATAGAATATTTATATGGTTCCACATAACCTATGTATTGATTGCTATATTGTTCTTTTTTTTTTTTTTTCTTTATAATTTGACGAATGATGCTGTCAACGTACTTGTTGTCCGATGGTTAGTGTTTTATTGACGTTTTTTTTTAAGTGAAGTGAAAAACATTTCAAATCGTTGATGTATTTAATGTAATAAATTTTTACATTTAATTATCAATATGAAGATTGACAGCTCAGTTATTGTGTGATGCTTAAAGGAAGGGCCGGCCGTTCAATTTGTCAGTTCACAATAGTGTTATAATTTATTTTAATTTTTTCTTAACACGCTTTAAATCATTAAATAGTTGTATTATAAAAAAAAATATTTTTTTTTGTTTTTGTTTTTTGTTTTTTTTTTTTTTGTTACTTACTATTGACGCCAATTGCACTTTTAAGGTATTGTGAGAAGAATATTGAGAAGACAATCATCAATGTACGTAAAGCCTACAGTTAAACGCAATTTATTAAATTTATATAAATAACACAATCGCTGTTATTAAGTCCCGGAACTGTACGAAAAAAAAACTCTTAAAAATAAATGCATATTATTTTTAGAAAGTATGTCAAAGTATTTCAAGCAATATCTTGTCAAAATTTCATGTTGTTTCAATCAATTGTTTACGAATAATTATACTTTTGTGCTTTTAGTGATGCTACTTTCGTTATATTAACGAATTAATAAGAAAATCCGTATTTTATGCATTTGATGATTAAACAGGACTTTTTAATGGCAAACAATTCCGTACAAATTCAGCATTAGCTTGAAAAGTGTTATGACAACTTTTCTTTTATTGAAAATACTAATTTGTTGTCGATGATTTGTTTCCTACTTTCAAACGAGGGCGTACGAATTCTGAATGCAGTCGACGCTTAAAACATCAAAAAAAAAAAAAAAAAGTTATTCCCGATAATCGAAAAGTGAAATTGCAATATATACTCATAGTCGACATCCTAAATATATGAAAAGGCAGGATTTTTTTTGCTGATGAAAATTTTGATATGAGAAAGTTGTTTTTCTCATTGATATCGCGTTTGCTTACGTTATAATTGGATCGCGTGTCATCACAAGCCAATGGTTACAATTGAAATTTTATAAATTGTAGTCCGATTATGTGTGTGGTTATCGCAACCACCGTGTTCCCAAGATCTGGTTACCAAGAGCTAACGTCTGTTTGCAAATAATAAAAGAAATTTTTATTAGAAAAAAAGAAGGAAACTGAACTGAATGGTTTTTGAGGATCTTAAGAAATAATTTTTTTTGTTTAGAAAAACCACGTTTGGAAGATATTATGTGAATGCAGAAAGTCAAATTTTACAAAAAAAAAAAAAAAAAAGTTTCTTGATTCCGGGACTTGTTGACCGACGAATTATATATATTATATTTTTATTTTTATTTGTCGTTTTTGTTTTTTCTTCTTTTTCTTAATGCGGAGATCAGCCAACACACACTGAAAGATTATAAAAAAAAAAAGAAATTTTTTACATTTTTTAAATTTTTTTTCTCTCAATAATTTGCGACATAAGTAAAAAAACTTCTTTTAAATATATTTTAATAAAAATGTGAGAGAAACAAAAAAAAAAAAAAAAAATTAAACCTCAATATGTATGCTTTTTGCGATTTCAAAAAATATTATTATCATTAAATATTAATCTTTTACTCTATAGTCTAATGAGAATAATGAGAAAAAAAAAAACTAGTTTATATAAGAATGTACGGGGAGGGATATAAGGTTTAATATAAGAAAAATATATCTTCAAGTTCAAATGTTATTTGTTAGTTAAGTTAAAAAGGAACTCTTTACAAAAACCGTCAAGTTTTTGTTGTTCCGTTTAAAGTTTTCTATCTTAAAAGATTAAAATTGTCTAAAATTTCTGTCTGCAAAGATTAAAATTGTCTACATTTCTATTTGCAAAGATATTTTCCCTTTTTTTTAGGTGCTTTTAATGAAAAAAAAAAACAAAAAAGAATTGGTCCTGAATAGACTTTATTAACTTTGTTAAACCTTTAGGTTTAAGTTTAATTTTGCTGAGACACGATTTACTAACTAACTTACACACAAATGTTGAATTATTACTGTAGTTACTGTAGTTGATTATTACTGTAGTTACTTACTTACTTACTTACTTACTTACTTACTTACTTACTTACTTACTTACTTGCTCTCACTTAGTTAGGTACTAAAATTTACAAGTCACGGAGACGTTTAATTTCTTCAATTTAGGCTAAAGATACGTTATGTTAAGGTGGCCGTTGAAACTACAACACTTACCAAGGACATGATGTAAGCGGTAAAAAATTTGCGTTTACATGCAATCGCAATCCTTTCTATATAAAGGGTTGGCAACTAAGTAATTGCCGATTTCGCTTATAGATGTCTTTCACTCCCATTTTTATGATATCCGTAAATGTTATGATCTTCTTCTTCTTCTTATATATGTCAGCTGTCATCCTTATTTAGCTTTACAAGTTCATTGCGCAGATATTTTCTTAAAGTTTTATTTTTATCTCAACATTAGTATGGAAGGCAAGCGCGAAGGTTTCCGCCATATTTCGCTTTATTATTTTTGTAAAGGAAAGAACGCAGTGCAAGCCGCTAAAAAATTACTTGATGTGCATGGTGATGAAGCTCTTAAAGAAAGACAAAGCCGAAATTGGTTTGACAAATTCCGTTCTGGAAATTTTTCTCTTCAGGTCGACCAGTTAAGCTTAATGAGGATGAAATCAAAACCATCATAATAGCGGATCGTCATGTAACTACACGGAACATTGCAGAGAAGTTAGATGTTTCACATATATATCCCTTGAGAAGCATTTAAAACGTGTCGGTTTCGTTAAAAAACTGGATATTTGGGTTCCGTACGACTTGAAAGAAATTCATCTGACAAAGCGCATTAGCGCTTCCGGTTTATTGGTTAAACGCAATGAATTCGATCCGTTTTTAAAATGAATCATTACTGGAGACGAAAAGTCGATTGCGTGTACAACGATGTCAATGGAAAATGATCGTGGTGCATGCCTAATGAATCATCGAATATCACTTCAAAGGCACACATCTAACGAAAGAAGATATTGCTGTCAATTTGGTAGGATTGGAGAGGTCCAGCGTATTTTGAGTTACTTCCAATGAACCAAACCATTAATTCGATGGTCTAGTGTCGGCAATTGGGCAAATTGAGTGCAGCGGTCAAGGAAAAGTGACCAGAATTGGTCAATTGTAAAGGTATCATTTTTTCACCAGAACAATGCTAGGCCGCACACTTCTTTGGCCACTCAGCGAAAATTGATGGATCTTGGTTGGGAATTGATGGTACACCCACCATATAGGCCTGATCTTGCGCCATAAAATCTGACTTAACTCAGTTTTTGGCCGAAAAAGATCAGACTCTCTACGTGCATGGAATTTTCAAGTTATCAAAGAAATGGCAAAAAGTCATCGAACAAAATGGAAAATACATTATAGATTAAACTTTATTCCAAGTAAAAAAAAAAAAAAAATTTATTGAAGAAATCGGTAATTATTTAGTTGCCAACCCAATATGTACATATGCGGTATTAAATAGTCATAAATAGTCATAAATGTAGGTACTGACGTACGTACTGAAGTGTGTTTCTCTTGCATTAAAGGAATCCTGTAACAATTTAGATTCTATAATCCATAAGATGACTAATTCACACACCCGAGCTTACTACTATGATAGAATAATATTTTTGTAAAATTAGTGATTATATGAAAGCAAAATATAAGCAAAAGTGCTTGAATATTTTAACTAAAGTTCCAAAACTAGAGTTCCAAAAAAATAAAAGAGAGAAGAGAGAGAAAAAGATTTCCGTAAATAAATCTATTGTAAAGATTTTATTCCTCTAGTAACGCTTAAAAGTTTCTAAATAAATTCTTAAAATTATTTAAATTTCTTCCACCGCTTGGAGATAGCGGTTTACTCATCTAGGAAATATGTGAAAAATTTAAGATATTCTTTAACAACCGACCTCTTCCTTAACAATTGAGGTCGATAAGTTTAATCACCTTATTTATATATATATATATATATATATATATATGTTTTTTTATTTTTTTTTATTTTTGTGCTTTAATTCACTTCTAACATAACACATATTTCACAAGTACATCAATAGAATTTTAAAGTTTAAAAATTATCATTTAGCTAAGCTTAGATATCCGAATTGGACAAAATCACCAATCGTATGCTAAGCGTATGCGCAGTTAAAAGACGTGAAGAATTTTTTAAGAGCAAAATTTTAAAATTAACAAAAAATCATTTCCAGATGAAAATATCTAAACATCTGTCTTGAGGAAAAAGTTAAAAAAAAAAAAAAAATTGCACAAAAAAAATTGCACTTTTTTTTCACCCACACGCAACCTGTTGTGAGAGATATACAAAGTTTATCGTTTAGTACAAGTTAACATATAATTTATCAGTTATAAACTAAACTTATAGACTCTGAAGATTATGAATCGATCCGTTGTGTGTGTGTGTGTGTGTGGTTTTTTTTAATTATAATAATAATAATTTTTTGAAGATCTCAATATCTGTAGCAAATAATTTAAATTAATTTCGAAGAGTTTTTTTTTTTTTTTAAACTTAAACCAATAGTTTGGTGGGGATTGTAGCTCGCATTGATTGATTGATTGATTTGAAATTTGCCATAAATATTACTTAGGATTTTTAAGCTCATAATTATGAATAAGTAAATTAAATAAATTTTTATACATTTGTGCTAAATATGCGATTCTCGTATACTTTTATTTCCTTTATTTTTATTTTTTTTTCTATTACTATTCCTATTGAAATCTTAAAATTAATCGATTGCGGTAAAATGCTTTTGAGATTTAAGAGAAAAAAAAAATTGAAAAAAAAAAAAAAAATGGTTGTTAAAATTGATAGAATTTCAAAACAATATTTTATATTGTTTCATTTTTATTTTTATTATTTATTTAATTTGAAAAAGTTTTAACACTTTCCACTTGTGTGTCAAAACACATACCACACAATCCGACTTATAGTATAACTACTCATCAACTGTCACATTAATAAGTACACAACACAACTGTCATCAAGCATTTTAAAGCGGAAAACAATGCAAACAAACCATCTAGAGTACGACGTAATTAAAAGAGAAAATTACTGGATACTTGACAACGTTAGCGTTAGCCAACCCTACAGGTTTGCTGTCTGTCTAAGTAGGCGTTAGTCTGTTATAAATGTTTTTTTTTTTTTTTTTTTTTTTTCATGCAGGTGTGTCTGCCTCATAAACTGACTTAAGAATACAGTTTTTAGAAATTCTATATGATCAGTTTTTTAATTATAGAAAAAAAAAAAAAATAATAATAATTTAAGACCTAACTAATGAATTAAACGCATATGATAAGCGTTTAATAATTCTTCCAGATTTCCTGTCACTTATATTTTACTGCAATTATGACTTACACGAGCGTTATTTTTGTAAGGAAATGTTTGGGAATCGAAAAGCATAAGTAAGAGAAGGCGAACAATCAGTGAACAAATTTGAATTTGGTTATTTGGCTCGTTGATCCGTTGTTCCTTGGGATGAGAAAAATTTACGACTAAGATAGAAAAATGTAAAGCTTGGCCTAGTTATGCTTAAAGGAGCTGAGTTGAAAATGAGTTTGCTATGCCTACAAAAAAAAAAAAAAAAAAAAAAAAAAAAAAAAAATCTAGCTAGAGAATATGAAATAATTCCAAAATATAATACGGTCTAGGGGTGATATCAAAGTCAAGCTTTTAAGGAAAGTTTTTTTAATTTAAGTAAAAGTGATTTGAATCCACCTTTTAATTTCAAATCAGTTAACGATAAGAAAGAAAATTCTATTTACTTTTTAGATTGTTTGTTTGAAACACACATTGGTTTGTTTTTTACGACGCTTTTTTACGGTCTTTTTTTACGGCTTTTTTTTTTCTAAATACAAATGCATCTAAAAAAGGAAAAACAATTATTATGAGGAATTCATTTTTAAAGAGTACCACTTGCGAAGCCTGTGCATACTTATTGGTTAATCGCGACTATTCTCACGTTCTATTGTTAGAAGATCTCTCGTCCCTGGTAATGCTTTAAGCTGAACTCTCGATTAATATATCTGATGTAATTTCAATTCAAATTATTAATAAAAATATTTCAAAATTTTAGTTTTTTTTTTTACTTTTTAACAATTTTAGGTAGATTTTCGGAGCAGGCATAGTCTGGTTTACTTTCAAACCTTATCTAAACAGCTAAGAAGATTTATATCTTAATTTTTACCATCGTAAAGTTTCGATATCAAAATAGTTTCTAATCGCAAAAAAAAAAATTATAACAGCATAAATTAATTCATTTATTATCAATTCATTTATTTAAGCAGCGTAAAATAAAATAAAATCTGGAAAAACAAATAAACACGCAATTTCAACTCTACTTAACATTAAATTAAACGAAAATTCAAATCACAAGCTTCTACAAATCTCCCTCTTCTACATCACTTATTATAATTTGAGTGCGTTTCAAACGTTTTGCTCATATCGATCCTAATTCAAATTCCGAGCATGATCCACTATCAGACTGATCCTTTTCAGCGATTACTGGTTTTAAAAAAATCTTTTATTAAAGTCTATTTTCCCTTATTTCGTAAATCTATATAGATTTCCTAGTAGGCGGATAAATTATTTTTAAGATTTCTTTTGAACATTTCTGCTCTATCCCTTAGAGGATCGTTTTTCAAAACATACTCTTCCAACTCATTCGTCAGATTTAAAATTTTCTCTACACTTTTTAGTGAAAAGTTTTCAATTTTGGCATTGGAAAGATCGTCAGAGCTATTTTCAGTCGATAATGCTTCATTTGTCATTGCCACTAAATCTACTTCATTTTTATTTCGTCGTTTTAAATAAGAAAGTGTGTGTAAATGTTTGGAAAAAATTGCGTTGTAACTTTGCCGTCGATTAAATTCTAGCCTAAAGCTATAAAGAGGCAATACACATGCAGATAGGCGATCTTTCTTGTAAAATTAAAATATGCAGTGTAAAAATCAAAGAGGTTAGATCTCACAATTTTTTAAATAAACAAATAATGCAAAATTAAACTTTTTTAGAATATTATTTTAAAAAATTCTTGAAAATCGCGTTGTATGAGTATCGCATTATAGGAAATTTTCCGCAATTTGCGAACCGCGTTGTAGCGAAACCGCGTTACAGAAGTACCGCGTTGTATGAGGGTTACCTGTATTTAAGTTTTTTTTTTTAAAATCATTTAAATTTAATATAATACCTTATGTGTGCTGTAAGCCTACGTGTAAAAGAGGAAGTACAGGGATAAAATAGATTTATCCAGCAATCAGTGTTTAAATGATGTACCTTATCAAGGCAAGCTACCGAGACTAATCGTTCGTTGATTTTTATAGTTTACTAGTAACTGGTTTGTATAGTTTATACTGGTAAGGATCTTTCTCGCCATTTCTAAGTCGAATTAGTTCTCCTTTTGCATCCATCGCTACCTGCAATACTTCTCGATCTTCATTGTGCTTACTTATATACATATATAGAGATATATATATATATATATATATATATATATAGAGAGAGAGAGAGAGAGAGAGAGAGGAGATCTTTTTAATGTCTCCTCCAGAAAAAAAAAGAAAAACAACAGCAAAGAAAATGTTATAATTAGAATCTGTTTTATAAATTTACTTTAATACTTTAATGAACTGAGCCATGCATAGCTAAATAAGAATTTTTGCCATGAGAAACCATTAGATTTCGTAATTGTTTGGAATTTTTTACATGTGTTGTAAATGCTTAGTTTAGTTAAACTTGAAGTCTGTTTGTTGCAAACTTTTATTTACTGCAAGTGTTTTGTAACAAACTGTTCAGAATGATTAAATGCTGTTGTTTCCATAAGCGAATATTTATTCTTGTCGTATGGAGTTTATGGAGTTTTAAAAAAAAACAGCAACATTTTTGTTTTGTACAAAACCTTGCCTTTTTTGTTTTTTTTTTCTTTTGTTTTCTTACTATCTATCTATTTCTTACTATCTATACTATCTATATGATGGGCAGGCAGAGTCCTTTGGAAAACGAGTAGTTTTCTCAGTATACGGACAAACTTTAGGGCAACTGTTAGAAGTTATAGGAGAAGATCTGGGGCACAATTCTATTAAAAGATGATATAGCACATCGCTCAATAAGTTGGGAGGATCAGGAAATTTCTTTTTGCCGTTTTACCATTGTTGTGGTCGACTGGAGACATAATCGATACATTGTATTAGTGAGGCAATATTTTTTTCTTTCTTCTTCTACATTTGAAGCCGTTTCTTTGTAATTTCGTCATTTAATGCTATAAATCATCATATCGGGTAATAAGTTCGTAGCATGACATATGCACCACTTTTGGGGAATTCGTTCAGTTAGTTAGTAGATAGTACCAACCTTCAGAAGAAATATGTGACAATTTAATGATATTTCGATCATTAGTTTATCAAGTTACAGATGTTTGTCTAACCTTTCGAAATATACCTTAAGTTTGACAATTATCTTTTGATTGAAGAGACATTTCTTTCCGGCAAGCGAGGTGGTTATATAAAACTCACCAGGAGATTATAGTCATCGGCTCTTAAATCTGGAAAATGCAGTGGATGTGAAAATAATTCGAAAAACAAAATATATAAACTAATGATCGAAATACCGTTAAAATCTTCATAAAAATTTCGTTTGCACTATGTAAAAACCATGTCGTTTCGTCAATGGTGGTAGTGACATCTATGTGCCGTTTTACGAACTGAATAAGTGATATTATACATATATAGTATAGTGTATACATGTGTATATATATGTGTGTGTGTGCACCTCTATTATAAGATGTTGTTTCGTTGAAATTACGTCTGTTCATCCTTTCGTATTCTATTGTTGAAAATTCTAACTATTTATTGTGTTCGTTTCAACACATCTATCAAATATGTTTTTTTTTTGTTTTCACGGCCACAGCATCAGATTAAGAAACGAATGTGCTGTAGCTCACTTGCCTAGCAAAGCCTCTCATACACACAAATTTAGAATAAATGAACAAAAAGTATTATTATTTATTAGTATATAATCCTTAGGGAAAAACGATTGAATATATAATTGATATGAAAATACTTGGCAAAGCCATCTCTGAAAGTTTAGTATGAAAATACTCATAAGAAGCGCTTAAATAAATAACAAGATATCAGATTTACCTTAAGTAGAATGTAACATAATTTTTTTTTCCTGCTTTCTTCAATTTTCGTAATTCAAAAAGCAGTCTTTTCATCATTAAATAATTTCATGATTGAACAACAACAACAACAACAACTTCCTAATATCCGTTTATCGTGTTTCACGATTATGGGAAGAGACGAAGTTATGCCTCTGTTTTATCTATCGTGCTCATTATTATTGTAATTGTATATGTGATGTGATATCAATTGATATCTACACATACATTATTCAAAGTATATTTGGTTTATGAAAATGTATGTAGGAGTCAAACTAAAAAATTTTATTTCCATCATAATTACTCTCGAAGTATTTTTTTGATGAATTTAGTTAGATTTCTATTTAATTAGTGCATTAACTGTTCTTGTATTTCTTCGGGTAAAAGTCTTCATTTTTTCTTTTGAAATATTTTGATACGTTTTGGTATAGAGGCAAGATGGGCTAGGTCATGCCATTTCTCTCTCTCTCTCTCTCTCTCTCTCTATCGTACTTTCTTTTTAGTTTGCTATTAAGAAAGATGTCATTCATTCAAAATTGTAACTCATTTTTAAATGAAAAAGTTCATATATGTCAGGCATATAAATAAGTTATTGTCGTTTTCTTTTTAGAGAAGAAATTAATCGCTTGCGATTTGAAATGTGTTACTCATTCCGACTTGGGCTCTATGATAATTATTAATTGCTCGTCTCGATATTGTTTGTACACATTTTCTAAGCAACATTTCGATAATCGATAATTTACGTAGAAATCGAGAAATGTATCGAAAAATGATTTGCTTTAAAACGATTTTTCTCCTACAATTAATCCGTGAATTTCCCGAAAATTAGTAAAAATGTATAAGAAAAATGTGTAGAAAAAAATACCTTGAGCGAAATATTTTTACCATTCCCTTGAAATAATAGTATTTTTTTTTTGTTTTTAAATGCTTAGTATGTATTTGTATACACTTGGTAGGTCGTTGGCATTAAAGCCGCTGCTCGCCAAATTTTTTTTCTCTTTAATTATCATTGTTACTTAACTAAACTGCATTGTAGCTAAATAATGAAGATCTTAAATTCTTTTAAAAGTACTAAGTACAAGAATTAACCTCAGAAGTGTTCAGTGTAACGAAAGTAATGCGTACGCTCTAAACGAACATTATTGGGAGTAAAACTGTAATATTTCTTTCATTACATACGAAAAGATTACAAAGTTTTGTAAAACGATTCGAATTTTTTCATTAAACTTTGAATTGTCTGGTGGCCACTTTTATTAAGTGCGGTTTCTACATTTAAAAAAAAAAAAAAAAAAAAAAAAAAAAAAAAAAAAAAAAAAAAAAGTGCGATTAAAAAACAACTAAGAAAATTACATTCGGCATTATATCCCATTATATGCCCAAAGGATAACTGTTTTTTGAGGAGGGATCTACCAGAGCGGCCGTTTTTTGCTTAAAGCAAAAAGAATAAAAACCCTTCTTGAAATTTAAAACAGAAGTTAATCAGAAAGAGGAATACCAGGTGATTGAGTTATTGAGAGTCATTGATTGATAGCACAATTCAGTTCGTTACAAATAATGTTTCCAAGTTTCAAGAATTTTACAATATATGAGACCCCGCAACGTCATGTTGTTATGTTCTAATCTCTTTTCACATATAACGGATGTTTTTCGCTTAATAATTGTCTCACTTTTATCCGTCGTTGTTGTTATTATTAATGTTATTCTTCAGTTTCTAAACTCTACTTTGTCTGCATTTTGTAGTAGTTAGTAGTAGTAATAGTAGTAGTACTTCACAGGTAGACGATTCTAAAAAAACCCTTAGAAGGAAAGTAATGCCAACTGTTAGAATGTGCCGCTAACTATTTGCTTATATGAAGAGTTTAAGATTTATACACGTTCGGAACGAAGTGTAAGGTATTATTAGAAGCTTAATTCCGACACAGTCTAAACTGTATTCTTTTTTTTTTTTTATATATATAAAAATAGCATAAATTTATTTTTATGTTTATTCAATTAATTAAAAAAAAAAAAAAAAGAACTAAAAAGTACCCATAAAAACACAAAACAATACCGGAAATTTCAAGATGCCCAATAATGACTTTAAGCTTTTTTTTTATTTTTTTTTTTATGGCAATTAAATGCATTAATAAGGAAAACACATTAAACATACTTTGTCCAAACCTCCAAATATATACATATTTACAAATATAGATAGACAAGTATGTTGGGAAGACAGCATAACACTTTAGGTAAACAATAGTTTAAGTTTTGTGTTACATACTTATGCGCACATACATACACATGTATATATTTAGATAATCAAAAAATTTTTTACAATAAAATAATTTTTTTTTTAAATTGAATACAAAAATTCAAATTAAATACAAATAAAATAAAGTGAGCGGAATTTCAATTAATTATATTTTTGGTTTATTTACTTTAAAAATTGTATTGTTGTTGTTGCTGAAACAAGAGTAATAAAATATTAACGAATTGATAAAATAAATTCATTCATGAAATTTTTAATAAAGCATAACTAAGATTAAAATTAAATCGGCTTTTCGGCTTAGAATGAATCTTTTGATACCTAATTTGCCGAAGCATATCATTCATATTAAGTTTATTCTGCCTTTTGTAACATCTAAAAATACGTAATAGAGCGTTTAAATTATGTATACATATTTTCAAAAGGGACCAGAATTGTAAACTGATTTAGATTTTGTCCGTCTATCTAGATCTTTGTTTGAGTGTTTTTTACGGTAATAAAAATTGGAATGAAAAGTTGAAATTCGGACCATTAGGTTTGTATCTGTAAATCATAATTAGGAATACAATAAGTGCTCAACTCTATTCTAGTTGTTCATGCAATTCATACTAGATATTCTGCATCCAAGTATCATGTATTCATATACTGTGGACAAAAAGTAATGAGACTGTATTTTTTTTTCAAATACACGCCCTCTGATATTGATGTGTGTATGTGATTTTTGAGTCGTTAGTTTATTAGACTGTTGTGAACAGTGTATAATACTACGACGACTATTGGAAACTTCAGCTAAAGAAAGGATCTTCTCATGTATGCGTACAAGGACGAAAAGTCCTAAAATATTAATTTACGATCTATAAGATATATAGATATATATATATATATATATATAGATTTAAAATTCGATAGAAATCTTCCTTAAAGTTCAATGTGGAAACTGGTGTTGTCTGTGTCAACTAATTGACACGCCCTCTCATTTAGAAAATGCTTTATAATTTTTATAAATTAGTTAGGGATGAAGATTCGTATCATAGTGAAATATATAATTTTTTTTACTTGTTTTGTGCTTATCACAGTTTCGTTACAAAATCCAAAAATATACTGTAATGAGTCATTAAAATTTATATGGACTTCTTCCAAACCTAGACTCTGAATACATTGAATACACTGAATTATAGAAATTTTCCGGGATCGCTTTGACACACACACACAGACACACACACACACACACACAGACTTCCTTGTTTCAATTATCGTTTTAAGTTTAAGATCGCCTTATAAAACCCTCCGAAAAGTGATAATTTATTTAATTGGAGCAAAAAGGAAAATCTCAGATACAGTGTATATTGGGATGGATAATATCAGTTGAATTTTTTTGGTTTTGCTCTGTTCGAAAAATATCGAATTTCTATGGATTCAGCTTAGGCTGAAAGCTTCCATATTCAAAATATGAAAGATAAAGTGTTGAATTGGTTTTTAGGAAACGAACGAACGAAAATTCAAATTCAAATTTTTTTTCTTAACTGATAATTTTCCATAATTCTCCTTAGCTTGATCATTTCACCTTCACTCATAAATGCTTGCCAACCGCACATACTTGTGCTTTCGTTAAAACATCATTAACTTAGGAATTTTCTAATAAGTTTAAGTTTCATGCATAAATGAAATTCTTTCGGAATCTTACAACTTTACAACAGTAAAAATCGAAAGATAACTTAAACGTGAGCTTATTTGAAATAAACAGCTGTTAGAAGCAAACTAATTTATATTAGAAAATTCCGCTCATAATAGCTTACAGTTCTGGATATTTAAAAACTAATTACTTTTGTGGTGAAAGCGTCAAACATCTGTGTCTTAGGCAATTAAACATATTTTTTAGTCGACGTCAATAGACTGGCTTGACGCTCTAAAGTAGGGAAATCTTATAGGCCCAAATATTCTTGCAAAATCCTTTCAGAGTAAATATTCGTCCTCATTTTTAGGAAATAAAAAAGTTAGAGAGAAGACAAGAAAATTTTGCAAAAAAATTAATGTAAAAATTTCAATATATTTTCTTAAAAAATTTGATAAAATATGAAGGGAGAGGAAACGAAATCACTACAGGAGCCTTAAAATAGCACATTTTTAACTTTTTTTTTTTTTTTTTTTTTGAATGGAACAGAGAGAGTGAGTAATAGAATAGTAATGTTTGAGGAGTGAATAATTTTATTAAGTAATACAAAAAAAATTAGTTTTGAAAAATATCAAAAAATGGCAACCCCGTAGCCATTCTCCCGAGATTCTTATAATTTAAGAGGCTCTGTGGTACGCGCAGTGTAAACGGTACAAATTTCAATCTTAAAAAACAACAAATAAGGAAATTATATTTAGCTGTGCCGAATCTTTTATACCGACCACCTTTATCGTAATAAAAGGGAGCAAAACTAAATTTTAATAGGGAGGCGTGGCAGTTTTTTTCTTTTCTTATGGATTACAGCCAGTACAGAACAGATGTGCTTCCAGCTTATACAGTGGGCGTGGTCTGTGATCGATTTAGCTAATTTTCAATAGCAACGAATGTGAAAGAACTTCTAATGTTTCTACCAAATTTGAAGCCGATATCTTCATTTTTGCGGTCAGGAAAATGTTTACCACAGACAGACGGACAAATTAAATATACCTTTCATCTTCGGTGGTGGGTATAAAAATCAATATTTTTAAAATCCACTCCATGCTTCACTCTACATACAGATTTGTAGATTTAATGATTCCGTTTCGTATTTTCTTCTTTTTTTAAATTCCAATTTGAATCAATTACATTGCGTGCTGTAGAGCATCGCCTTGGTGTTGTTATTTTTTAATATTTTTGAAAAATAATTGTTTTTTTTTTTTTTAAATAGTTAAAGATTCGCTTAAAGAACTGTCTAAATATTTCTATTCTATTACTTTTCTTTCTATACAAAAACAAAAGTTATCAAAAAAAAAAGAACGGAGGAGGAGCTATAATCATTTTGTCATACTGTTTGCTGCAGCGAAAAGAAAGCCTTAGAAATCTTGTAAAGTATATATATATATATATTCTTGATTAGCGTCGTATTCTGATACGATCTAGTCATGCCTGTTCGTCTGTCGGTGACTAATTGTCGATCTGTCTGGATATGTGTTATTGATAGTTTTCCTGGTTGCAAAAATGAAGATAACGCTTTCAAATTTTGTTAGAAACATTTGGAAATTCTGGCATACATGCAGATTGATATTGAAAATGGATCTAATTGTCCAAAGGACACACCCACGAATATTTGTACATTTTTATTAATTGCACTTATAATTTATGAAAGTTAGGAGGCTGATTGATTTTTTTTTTAAATTCACTTTATAGAGGACGGTACTATCCATGTTTAAAAATGGGAAAATCGGCTATGCCCACAAAATGATAAGAGATCAAATTTTTCTTTTTTTGTTCATTTTTTTCATGTTTTCTATTCATTACTGCAAAGGTTACAACACAAACATTACAAAAAATTGTTGAAAATTATTCTGTATAATGATAAAATGAATGATGGTGAGGTATACAAGATTCGGCACTAACCGAATACTTCTTTTAGTTTCTTACAGTGTTTTCTTCCCTTAAGATTGCTAAATGAGATACGATCAAGATCGTTTAGAGATTTGCTGCAAGTTATTTATTTTGCACTTTTGCACTTTTGCACTTTTGCACTTTTGCACTTTTGCACTTTTGCTTTATAACGGTCATCGAAAATTGTCTTTTCTTTTAATTTTCTTCGAATTTATTTAATAATAAACAAAATAAAAAAAAATGTTTAATTTATGTATTGTAGCAGTGAATTTTAGTGCGTATGCTAAATATTAGATGAATGGGCTTATCGATGCACATCATGGTAGAGACGCTAAACAATTTAATTATATTAATAAATATCCGATATATGATGATGATGATAAAGACTATTTCAAAATGTAATGACCAGTGTATGCTTTAGAGATCGAGAAAGAGGAGAAGGATTGTGTAAATAAGTTTCTAAATATTAATATAAAAATTAAAATTTTACTTTTGAAAAGGAGCGGGCAGTTGTTGTTATTATTATTATTATTATTATTGTTCCTCTTCTATTTATTGTGTACGTTTATGTGCTCTGTAAATTGATTGCCTAATTATATATAAAGCATGACGGAAAACTAAATTCAATTTATCACGTTTAAATAATTAACGCGCGTTCAACGTTCAAACTCTTATATAAAAATATAATAATAATGAAAAAAAAAAAACAAAAACAAAATACAAAGAAAAAAAATCCATTTATTTTACTTATCTCCATAAAAGGTAATTTACATTCGTTGTTATTGTAAACTAGATTAGAGAAAGATTGCAAGCAAATACCTCATTTTTCCATAACAGCAATAACAGTAATTATAATTAATTAAAATTGAAGTCAATGACGAACCCTAAATGCTTTAAATTCTGACGATTGTAATGCATAAAAAAAAAATAAATAAATAAATAGAAAGTTTATAAATATAAAAACCCTTTGTAGCGAAAAATGTGATGCGAAGATCGTTCTGCCTTTTAAAATCTATTTTTAAAAAGAACATTTTCTGAAATAATTTTATTATCTGATGATGGCCTGTTTCCATACTACCATCAGATTATTTGTGAGGAAGGACTTTTTAAGTTTGATCGGACGTTTGATGTTTGCAATATCAAAAAGGACTTTGGATGAAATTACTTTTTTTTAATTATACCAATCGTTTTAGGTATGTCTATCCGTGTGTCCGACTGTCTGTTTGATGTCTGTTCATGTATTTTTGTATTTAATTTACAGATCGCAATTTTGGAAATATATATTGATAAAATTTAATACATTGTATTGGGGTATTTTCTGAGTTTTTTCTTTTAAAGATGAATTCTATTGAAAATGCTTTATATTTAAATTTGGATCACATTAATCCATCTTTCGGATATCTTTTGTTATATAAAAAGTTTGTCATAAAAAGTAAATCTTTATATTACTGCGAACTCAAATTTTTAATATTTCACAATGAAACTATTTGAGGAGTATTTAAGGTTCTTTCTTCTTGTTTAACAATAAAATTTTGAACTCTTGTTTTTATGTATAGAAAAGTTTGCGCCAAAAATTTATCTTATCTTTGAAAAGTTCAAGTTTCCATAACATTTTAAAAAATCCTGCACAAACTTATAAACTTATAAACATAAACTTATATATACAAAGAGAAAAAATGTATATTATATATACAAAAAAAAAAAAAAAAAAAGAATTTCTAAATTCAATTACAATTGTGAATAAACAAATGTTTCTTAAAATATTTACATTCGTTGAAAAGATTTTTTAAATTACCTTTTTTATGTGTGACATGTGAGTTTGTTCTCAGAAATATTACTTTAATAAAATATTACGCCTAAATTACCCTTACGAAATTTTCGAAAAACTCTTAAATATCCTGTAAAAAGGCGCTTAATTAAATAAGTGCATCCGTAAAAAATGTTTTAAAATAGGTTCTATAAGTATGTATGTCGACTCGTTTAGCGAGGAGACCTTGGGTTGATATACTCGCTCTACGCTAAAATTTGTCCACTCTTCGAGGCCTTTTTGAAAAAAAAAGCAATTTTTAGAAGTTATTTATAGATGTTTTCGAAGAGATTCTTGACAAAAACTTTGTAACTTAAAGACGATAGATTGCATTTAAGTTTAAAATAGAATTCGTTTCTAAAATCGAAACTAGAATTTAACTTGAAGAATTTCTGATAATCAGCAGCTATTCTACCATACAAAGAATTTGAATCTGACAGCAAATTCGAACACTTTGACGCCTGAAGTTTTTAAGAAAATATAAGCGATCTCCAGAGTTTCTAGCTAAGGTAGCATTATTTAAAAATAAATAAATAAATAAATAAAAAAATAAAGAAATAAAAAAATAAAGAAATAAATAAATTAATAAATAAGTAAGTAAATAAATAAGTAAATAAATAAATAAATAACTAAATTAATAAGTAAATTAATAAATAAATAAATAAGCAAATAAATAAGTAAAGTAATAAATTAATAAATAAATAAGTAAATAAATAAATAAATAAGTAAATAAATAAATAAAAAACTAAATTAATAAGTAGAGTAACAAATTAATAAAGAAATAAACGAATAAAAAAATAAAGAAATAAATAAATAAGTAAATTAATAAGTAAAGAAATAAATAAATAAGTAAATTAATAAATAAATAAGTAAATAAATAAATAAATAAGTAAATAAATAAATAAATAAATAAATAAATTAATAAGTAAATTAATAAGTAAATAAATAAATAAAAAAATAAAGAAGTAAAGAAATAAATAAATAAATACATAAAGAAATAAAATTAATTTTAAGTATTTAAATAGAGAAATAGAACACTAAGTAAATATAGTACAAATCCAGGATCCACTAAATTTATGGTCTCATAGATTAATTGTAATTAAATAATTGTATATCGCACTGGGAATTAAACGCGGATATGCAGACTTGATACTAGCGATTCTTATCTATTAGGCTATGTGATAACCCAGATGTTAGATGTTATTTAAGGTATCCGGATATCGGGATAGGATAGGGTATTTAATGGAAAATTTTGACGTTTCTCTAAAATGAAAATAGATCTGACTAGAAAAGAGAAAAAAGTTCGTATCAAAGAAATTCTAGTACTGCAGGTATCAGGAAGTCAGGAAATCGTCCTGTGTGTTTGATATTTGGGTACGACCTTTCGAGAAGTTTGAAAATAGAGATGGATGTATCCAAATTTGCAAGAGCCTCGCGCAAACTGTCCTCTGATTGACCCAAAGACATAATAGCTGCAACGTATTTTAATACGGCATAGAACCACAGAGGTTAACGCATTCCTGTGAAGATTGAATGGAGCAATATTTACTTTGTGTCCTATTGAATAGATTGGATTTGGGCCTTTCCTGCGCAAAGGCCTTAAAAACATTAAACCCCAGAGTAACGCTATAATAGTTTTTACAATGTTCAGTGCTTTTCAAACTTTGCTTTTTTCTTTTCTTTTCTTTAAATGAATCGTTGGCGTGTTGTTGGGGTAATATCCGATAAGAAAAACGTGTCATTGTAAAATTTGTCTCTTACAATCCTTAATTGTGTTTAATTATTAATTTTAAGACTTTAGACTTAAAATTGACGCATAAGTCACACAGCTGAACACATATAAAATCCCAACTATTAACTAAATATTTAAGTTGAAGTTCGACAAAAAAAGAAAGAAAAAAATAAAAAAAGAATTAATAAATAAGTAAAAAATAGAAAACAAACATTTATGCCATCGTGATGCCGCAAACGTGATTTGTAACTAATAAAAATTAAAAATGTAATAATTTTCCAAAATAAACATATCGTGCTTGGGGTCTTAAAACTCCGAAAATGACACAACAAAACAAGATCATTTCACACGTGTGCCTGAGTTCTATACCATGCTTTACTGTATGTGTAGTGTAGTGTAGTGTATGTATGTATGTATGTATGTATATATGTATGTATGTATATATGTATGTATGCATTCATGTATGTAATATTGTATATATGCACAAGCATATATATGTGCATGTGTGTCGTCAACGAGGAGCCTATGTGACTTAAAGCACGATTTTTTCGTATATATTTACTTGATTAGTAATAATGTTCTTAACAATTCTGAATTGCCTGAATGCCTGCCTTAATTGCCTGCTTGTCTTGTCTGTCTGCCTTAGTCTGAGTACGTAAATTTTTCATATATAATTTGTATGCTTGTAATAAATGATGTTATGATACTCTCGTCATAGGCCGATGTATGTTGAATATTAATTAAACGGTCGCTCCTGTCCGGTCCGATTCGGTCTGCTTACCTAAGTAACAGACTGTATGTATGCATGTATGTATGTTTGTGTGTGTGTGTGTGTGGGTTTGTATATTTTTTTGGGTTTATCAGAGATTTTCATGAGACTACTGACACTCATCAGGGATTTTTGTATACATTTATTATTATTATTAATTCCTTTAGTTAATATACAATTTCTTTATACATTATTTTTTTATTTATTGATACCTTTTTTTCATTCGACGAACATTTCAAACAATGTTTGTTTGTCTCTCAACTACTGTTAATTAAAATTTTTAATTTTTTTTTTTTTTTTATATTATATTTATTAAGAAAAGTTGAAAAGAAAAATTATTTCTATTGTTTTATATTTATGTCATATGGATCTGAAATATAAGTACTATGAAAGATGACGGCGCTCCCTCTTTTTATATTTTTGTGCTGTCATTAGAGGCCGATATGAGTTAATGTGTGTTGTAAACAAGTTCAGTTAGTCTTCAAAAAAATTTATTTCAAATAAATATTAATAAATTTTTATTACTAAAATAATTAAATGAATTATAAATATATTAGTCGGACAGTTAGTCAGACGGCCATTCAGTCAGTCAAATAACGATTAAATAAATAAATTAAATTAATTAATTTTCATTTTGTAATTAATTACATGAAGTTTTCTTAAGAATTCATTATGAAGTATTGTTTAAATAGATAAAGTTCACTGCACTAGTTTGCTAATCGTGTCCTTCGGTCAATTACTTTAAATTTCCATTTTGCCATCATACTCTTCCTAGAAGGGTCTGATAGACTTATAATGGTAAAGATATTTCTACGTTCGCAATTACTTACTTAAGAATCTGGGTAGATCCGTAACAAAAAATTAATATTTAAACATTTAAAGATTATGTTCAACTTTTGTAGCCGCAAAATCAAACCCAGTAATGTGGATGCCGTGCAATGCGCTGTGAATTTTCGAAAATTAACTGATCGACTGATCCCTTGGTTTTATTGGGTATTTATTATTGACTTAAGTTTGATATTTAAGTGAGTTTAAGTTTGATTTAAAAGTGCTCTATGGATTGATTGAGTTACAACTTGAAATTTTATGTTTTTGAATAGTATAAGTCAAATTTAATCAATCAAATATAATATGTCCAAAGCTTAAGAAGATGATTGCGCTTAGTAGACAGTTGTATAAATTGAATTGAATAGAAGATGGTTCCACCAAACTCAACAGTAATTTTGGAAAAAAAAGGTTAATACAAGTGATCAAATTAGAAAAGAAAGAAATTGATCAGAGGTGACTTTACTTAATCTGGCGAGGAGAAAAAGTATTTTATGTTACTATCACACCCCACTGTGAGTGAGTGATTAATTTCATAATTTCATACTCAAATACTATACAGGCGTTACATTATTTCCTTTCTTAGGACGGCGAGCTCGCCTTGTTTGCTGTGATTAAGAAAATTATCAAAAAATATGAAAAAAAAAGTAGCATGAGATATTTTATTTATGATGAAATTTTTGCAGAGAGAAATTTAAAGCCATCGAAATGATAGAAAAGCTTTTGAACGTTCGTTATGTCACCTTTAGAACACATTATGTTGATGAATAAAGTTGAATTTTGGTAAAAAAACAAAAAAAAAAAACCAAAAAGAATGAGTATTTCTTATAAAGTGCTTAAAAAGGTTTGGAGCAGTAACTTCTCAAGGTAAAAGTGTTAAAGTAATGTGAAATATCAGCGTAAATAAGAGTTGAATTCTTCGATCATTTTGACCCTCTTCAGCCTAAAATAACAATTTTCCATTGTTTTATTTTTTTATTCAATGTATACAGCCACTAATCATGGAACGCTCAAAATACCATTTTCTACATTCATTATCGACATTCATTTTTAACATTCATATTAAAGTTAGTCCCGAGACTTATTCACCTTGGTCTTGGTAAATGTCGTTTTCATTTTATTTCAATTAAACAATTTGCAAAGCGACTTAATCCCCTTCCATATAAACACTTTAGCATTCTTAGGGATTTTCAAGTATTTTTTTTTTTTTTTTTTTTTGTCTTAATTAATTTTCTTTTGTTTTATTTATTTGCTTGCATTGCTAAACTTTCTAAAGGTTGATTCATTCAATGTCTGTTGTAGAAAATGTCAACATTACTGTTTTTCTCTCTAATTCCATCCCCAACAGGCATTAGGCATTAGGCATTAGCACTTGACTCAAGACATTCCATTTAAGGTGATTAATTATGCCTTTTTGTTGTTGTTGTTGTAATTGTGTTGTTAAACTGAATTGAAATTAATTGTTAACGACAGAACCAACTTTCTTTATCTCTCTATATATGCATGACTATAAAAATGTTTAGAAAAATGAAAAAGAGATGCAAGGAAATTCCAGAAATTGTGAATGAATTCGTATTTTTTTTTTTTTTTTTAAGGTAATTTTTATTCCATTTAAGTTCCTGGTTTTTTGCACTAGGCATTGACAAAATTCAAGTTGAATTTCTTTTTTTGTTTTTCGTTTTTCGTATTTTTTTTTTTTTTTTTTTTTTTTTTTTTTTTTTTTTTAAAATAATTTTTGGAAGAATTTGTGCAATGAATTCAGTTACAAAATTTAAGGCGTACAGTAAATATGGTACAATGGCTTTAGATGGATATCTGGCAATTAAGGAGTGACTGCCATAAAATGATTGACGCTTGTCATCGCTGTGAACTCACTTATATATTATATATAAATATGTATATATATATAAATATGTATATATATATATATAAATATATATATCATATATATGCTGATATACGTACAAAATGATGTCATTGTATACGGTGGCCATTAAAAACAGGCCTACATACTAAACTTTACTTCCCTGTATATAAAGCACTTTCCTTGTATTGAGGTTTCGGGCTGATGATCTTATTTGGCCAAATTATTATCTTTTATGATTAAGGCGCATGTTTGGTTATGGTTTCTCTGTATGTTTTTTCCTTCTTCTTCTTCTTCTTCTTCTTATTTGTTTGTTTTTATTAATAAAAATTTTATTACCGTTGGGTCGTTTTCGTTGAATGTGAAAAACTCTCAATTATTTACGTTGTCTCATTTAATATATAATACATGCATACATACATAACGAGAATGATTGCATACAGACAGACAGGCATATATACGTCATGTTTTACAGTGCATCGTAAAACAATAACCATTTTTTATAAACAGTTTATAATACAAGTGTCATTTCAATCAGGTTTCCTTCATGCATTTACTACAAAGCATTGTGCGGTTGTGAGGGAATGTTTAAATTATAAGCCGTAGAGTAGTGAAATTTTTCGATTTTCGGTTTTAAAAGTGTTTCTTTAGCAACTATTCGTAAGAGGAGAACTCGTTCTAATAATAGATTTTTTTGCTATTATTTCATATGGTACCTAAACATTGAGTTTTTGAGTCTTAAGTAAATGATTTAAAACTGTTTTTTTTTTTTTTTTTTTTTTTTGGGTTAATGCTTAATTTTGCAACGATATCATATAAGATGAAATATGCTGCTGGTTGTCCTTAATTTTTTAAGAGGATTTTGAAGGATGCCGAAGTTTATAAAATGAAAATTAGCAAAAAACTGTTTCCGTATCACATCTTCACCATAAATATCAGGAATTTTTTCTTAAATCAGCAAAGTGATTATCTTTGCATTTGTGGCGCTAGATGTTGTTCTGTTTTGAATTAGAAAAAAATGTAGTTTTGAATGTAGTATTGAAATGATTAAGTTAATTTAGGCGTGAAAATGCAATAAGTTTTGATGAAACATTTAAAAACTCAATATAAGCTCAAAAAGTGCTTGGCTCTATACAGTTAGGTATAGGTCAACATTGACCATTTCAAATCGATGTTCTATTTTGTAAAAGATGCAGAAAGAAAGAAAATGGGTTCCTTATGATGATTAATCGAAGGCGGCAACATTTGCTCTCAATTGTAATATAAAACGACATTTTTAAGCAGCGCCTAGAAGCATGAGTTGATCAAAGATAATTATCCACTTATTAGTTGAAAATGGAAATGGAATGTTCATGCCTAGAAAGTGCTATTTTGCGTTTGAGATAAAAAAAAGACCATTTACGAGTGAAGGAATATGAAAATTGTTTTTTGGTACTGAAGAACACCCGCGTTGACACGTGCGGCAAAAGCAACTAACGAAGTGATTTTCAACCTGGGGCTGGGAACTTTTCCAGCAGGGAGATTACATGTCATATCTATATCCGGACTCTTTCTGATTATGATTTGTTCAAATCGACTCAGTCATATTTAGCAGATCAGTGATTCACAAAAGTTGAAGTTGATGTGAAAATAGCTTCAATGACTTTGTTTCGTCTCGAAACCACGAAGCTTCTACCACAAGGACGAGGGCAAGGGCGAGGGCGGGCATCCGTAAGATCTGATACGTGACAATAACACCATAGATAGAGATTGTGAATAACTCTCAATCATTAACTTTTGTGAGAAATAACATATGTTGCAAATAAATTTGAATTTTATCAAAAAATACAGAGAATTTTTTTGTGTACTTAATAATAACAAGATTTTTCAACATTAAGCTTAACAACTCGTCTTGAATTGTTTATTTAATCTATTGTAAGAGAGTACGATTTCGGCTCGATTGATGTTTAAATAAGAAATATAAGAAGAATGTAAGCTTCACAATTAGCCACGAACTTTTTCTTTGATCTATTATAAAAGAGTATGGTATCGGCTCGGTTAAGGAAATTGCAAAGCTATTGATAAAGCGAACATTTTAAGAAACGCATCGTCGCAAAAAGGTTTATATTTGTTCTTCATAATGAGATTTATATGACTTGACCGCTCGATTAAAGATCGATCTGAAGTGGACTCTTATTATATTCCTCTGTCGCTTCCGAGTTGCCCTAAATATCTTGTTTGAATATTGACTCTATAAAGTAAAGTTCCTTGTTTTTTTTTTTTAAATTATTATTATTATTAATATTATTAAATAAGTTAATTATTTGAGAGAAGAGTATATGGTGATGCACAAAATTTACGGAAGTAACTTCTATATCTTAAAATCGATTTTTTTTTTTTTTTTTTTGGAACAGTTAGCGCAAAAACTTAGTATATATATTTGCATATTTCGTTATGGTTTGTATGGAACAGATTAGTACGATGTGTGTACAAAAAAAAAAAAAAAAAAAAAAAAAAAAAAAAAAAAAGTTGCAATAGTTTTGTTGCAAACTGTTTAAGAGAAAGAATAAATAAAAACAACAAAGTAAATAATAAATAAAAAATATGTTAATTACTTTTAAAATTAGTATTTATTTGTACGATCTGATCAAGGAAAGGGTAACGAAAAAGGTCTTTAATGTTTTTGTGACATTCTTATCGGTTTTTGTGACTGCGTTTCGCTTTGCTCTGATATTTTTATTTTTAATTTTATTGATATTTTTAATTATCGTTTCAATGATTTAAAGTCAGCGACATTTATTTAATTGAGCTCATTTTAAAATGTCGTTAATAAATAATTGTTCAGTAAACAAAATTTAATTAAAAAAAAAAAAATAAAATAAAAAAGAAATAGAAAAATAATTAAAATTATTATTATTATAAAGCATATCAATGGGAAATCCTCGGTAGCAGCCAAAAAGAGTTCTTTTTTTTTGATAATTTTTTTTTTTTTTTTTTTTTTTTGTGTTAGATCAAAGGAAACATCGTTGAATTGTAATATTTTACGAGGTCTTTAAGCAAACATTTAAGTTTTTTTAGTTAAAAACAGACGATTTCTAAAAAAAATTAGCAATACCGGAACCATTTTTGCGGAAACAAATATTACCTTAAGGAGCCCTGAATATTTATATGAAAAAAAGAAAAAAAATACTTTTAAACCACATTCCTATATTGTAATGAAACACAGACCGCATTTTCAAAATATAGACTTTTGTATGATTGGCAAGTATTTAGACGAAAAGATCTATTTTGGGCCAATTGTTTACCGGAAAATAAACAGTTTTAAAAAAAAAAAAAAAAAAAAAAAAAAAAAAAAGATGTTTAAATTAATTTATTAAAAATCTAGCCTGTTCTTCACTAAAGAATCTCATTTTGAGGATACAATAAGAAATTCGAATACGAAAAACGAAAATAAATCGAGTAACACTGTCTGCCTCCCCATTTAAAAAAAAAAAGCATATTTCGAGAAAAATGCATTTAAAATTTTGTGGTTATAAATAGAATGTTTTATTTTTATTATTATTATTGTTATTATTTTTATTATTATTATTGTTATTATTTCTATTAATAAAGAAAGCCTTCTTTTTTAAAATGCTTTTTCCCACACTTCTTTGTGGAAGAGTTTTTGTCCTGAAAGTGCCTGTTTTGCTACACATCACTCCAAGTCAGAAACGTACTTTTTTCACACTACTACACTCGAATAGAAATAATAAAGAAAACTACACAAGAAAATGTATAAATAAATCTATAGTTGAATTCATAATTAAAACTCGGCAAACTTCATCATCATATACTTTTAGTTTCTTGCCAAAAGTATTGAGAAAGCTTTTGAATCACGCTCTTCCAACCTCATGTTAAGTCCAATCGTCATCTTAATCAATCTGCGTTAATTGTATTTTTGTGTGGAAATGTTTTCTAAAGAGATTTGTTTTTCCGGATTAGCAAAACCTAGCAATCAAAAGAGATGACATTGTAACGTTTCAATAGGATTTTATTCGACACACATGCCCTTTTCTCGTAGCTTTTACGGAAAAATCTATAATATCAAGGAAACATTTTTTTTTTTTTTTTTTGCGGATAATGAATAACTCTCTCCACATATTGTAAAGGGATTAAACTTAAAAAAAAAAAAATATATTAATTTTTATTTTCTAAAAATTTTGCTGTAGTTTTTCGCCCTAAATTGGGGAATGAGTAGATTATCCGTGTCCATTCATCTTTTGTGTAATCAAATGGGAATGTGTCTTCGAGGCTTTCTATCTTTGTGCTTATCGGTTGTGCGCATTCAATTTAATGAGTTAGTTGCATAACCAATACGAATATGAATCTTTTAAAAGCTCAAGATTTAATGATTTAAAATGTTCTTATTTTATTTAAAAAAATAATCATAAAAATGCATAATTAAACAATAATGATGTTAAGTAATAATTTATTTCCTATACGTGTTTTAGAAGATGATATTCCAAAATTCATGCAAGATTTCAATTCAATAGAGAACAGTATTTTTTTTTTTTTTTAAATTATAATTTTTTTGTATTGAGGTTATGTGTGTGAAATAGCTTATTAGACAAACAGTTTTCATGGCTTTGTTGGCACACACTCATATACTCTTTTATCGTAATTTTTCAGGAAGCATTTTGCAAGAAAAAAAAAGTTATGATTGAATTTCTTTCGTAGTCGTAGTCTTGTTGGCATAGATAGATCTTTGATTTCAAATAATAACCTCATAAAAAAAGAGAGCCAGAGAGATGTTAAATTGCCTGATCAATATGATTAATTTTCTGATCATATTTTGCACGGAATTTGCGAACTGCGGACGCCAAACTTTTGAAATATTGTTCCAAAATAAAAAAAAAACATTCCTTTCGCTTGTAATCTTAAACTGTCAAACAGCTTTTTTTTTCTTTTTTTTTTTTTTACCGCGGACCAAGTTCAAATCCTAAATATATGAGACCCTTTCTATTAAATAAATCTTTCACTGAAAATAACTTTCCTTTTAAAGAAAAGTGGAAATATAAAAATTTAAAGAAAAAAGAAAAAAAAATTAAACAAAATACTTTTTCTTACTCTTAAGTAAACGATTAATTAAACGAAATTGATTTATATCTGTGTTTCCCTAGTCAACAAAAGACTTAAGCAAAAAACTTGATGATGCAGAAGTTTCCATTTTAAAACTATGTATCATTAATGTAAATGTGGTGCTGCGCTTTGTGGCTTCATAATTTATATACGTCTCCTGTTTGTAATGATGCACTATAGTGAAAGGAAGAGGAGAGAAACAGACAGACAGAGAGAGAGAGAGAGAGAGAGAGATGCAATAATGAAACTACGGGGCAAAGAAAAATGCAAACAGATTCATAGTATGACTAAGAGCGACTTTATGAGTAAGTTTGAAAGTTAGTGGGTGTAGAGTGCCAGGGTTTTATTATTTACGAGGAAAATGTAATAAAGATGTATGTGTAATATATAATGTCGGGGCTGGATCCGTATTACTTCATCATCATATACGTTATATATATAACGGATGTTTTGTTTTTGCATCAAAGCATTCATATTAAATTAGAATCGGAAATTTACGAACCTTTTATGGGAATATTTTTTTTTTTTTTTTTTTTTTTTTTTTGTATATAAATTAAAATTTGAATTTTTATATTCACTACTAAGAGGTGGCTGCTGCTGCATATTAGAGTTGTGCCTACGTATCCATAGTGATATTTTAGCAATATTCAGAATATTCAGAACTATTAACCCGTCCGTTTATGTGTAATTCCTATGGAATGTCATGTAAGTAAATAGTGACATTTTGTTTATAATAAAGTATTCATTTAAACTGAAAACATTACTTACTGTGTTGTCTGTTGTTGTCAATCATTTTAAGACTTTAAATGGATATCTACCGACCTTTAAGTTACTTACATAACGTTAAGCAATAAATTATTTGAAGAAATTTTTCGTTAGAAATTTTTTTTAATTTTCTCTGCGAATTTTTATATAGATTACATACCTACTTACATACATACTTATACTTCTATGTAGTTGTTTTACTGATTAGCTCTTTCTGCGTTAAATACGATACATACTCCTCCTATTGATGGTGTAATTGACATAGTTGTGTGTAACAGTTTTCTGTTTATAGCACATAAATCAAGTTCGAGTTTTCCAAAATTGTTCTGTTCGTTTTAGCGAAAAATATATTTATATTGAGTCTTGGTTTTCTATCTTCTGTGTGTACGGACAATTTTTATCGTGCAATATGGTCTTCTTTTTCTTTGAATCATCATATCACTTACACTGTTATTGTTATGAATAATCAAAAAAATACTTATGAGTTATTGATCGGAGGTTGATCGGACATAACTATAACATATGGATCAGTTAGTTATTTTGAGATTTGTTGTGTTTGTATGATATCTGGTTCAGTTTTTAGCAAGTTCTTGTTTTATTTAAATAAAAGTTTTTTCCTCTTTTTTTTTTTTTTTTTTTTTTTTTTTTTTTTTTTT
>KK351069.1:477031-488350 GCA_000671755.1 Glossina brevipalpis | reverse complement strand
CATTTTCAATACCAATTAGATGTATAAGAGCTGCCAATATTTCTGACAGATTTGAAACTGATATCATCATCATTTTTGCGGCCAAGAGAATGTTTATCACAGACATTACATAGACGGACAGAGGGGCAGACGGACGGATAGATAAGCTGTGAAACCGATTCCAAATTTGATGCTGATGTATGCTTTCCGAGATCTCTGTAGTTTCCTTCGGGGCATTACAAACAAAATGACAAAATGAATATACCCCTTAGCTTACCTTCACTGGTGTGAATACAAAAATATACCTTTAATGTATATGAAGGACGTTGCCTTTTTATGCGACTCATTATCGGAACATTGTTAATCATTATTAGTTTTCATGTTGAAATTTTTAGTTTGTTTTGCACCTTTGAAGTTTGTTTCCTAACACGATTACTACTAATAATATGTTATCGATCGTATCATCGTATTATCACTTTATTGCAATTCCTTCTTCGTCAATCATTTTCTTGGATAATTTCTATTTAAATTTTAATATACTTTCAATGTATACACAATTGTCTATCTGTTACTTTGGCTGCCTAATTTTGAAAGCTTTGATGTTTATAGAATTGATTGGTATACACTGATATATATATATATGGATGTGTTTTTAGATCAAGGCATGGGACAGATTAATTCTAATGTCTTCTAATTATTAAAAGAAATATTCATGAATATATGTTGTCGAAAAGCTATATAATATAATTATATAAAATATCGATTTATAATTTAATAACAATTATTATGTAACTCTCTCTCTCTCTCTCTCTCTCTCTCTCTCTTTCTCGAAAACTTTGGATCCCGTAATTAAATAAAAATTTCCTTCCTATTCAACCTTTAAAAATTTTTATGATTTAAAGTTATTAAGTACCAAACGATTCGTTCTAAGCTGAGTAAATAGTTCCTCTCCTATTTTCAAGTTAATTATTTTATTTTTATATATAAAAAAAACTGAGTAAATATGCAAATTCAAGCATAACGATTTTTAATTATTTTCTAACCGGTGTGACACAGCTTATGAAAAATCAATTTTTTAATTTATTAAAGCCAAACTTCAATACAATTTTCAATGTTACGCGAGGGTAAAGTGTTTTTTTTTGTTTTGTTTTTTTTTTTTTTTTTTTTTCTTTTATGCACTTTTTCAATTAGTTATTTGATTTATTTATAAAACAAGGTGTTCATTACGCTACACACTCTATAACATGGATATGCAAGCGTTTGCCTATATGAAATCCCATTAAAAATTGTATTTCATATAATAAGAGCGAATAAACAAATATACATATATATATATATATATATATATATATATAAATAATAAATATTTACAAATATATATATATATATATATGTATACATGTATATATAAACATATATGCATAAACGTATGTATATTCCAGGTTTTAACAGCAACTGAGATCGAAGCGAGTGACGCCATGACAGTAAAGTTTAAGTGAAAATTTCACCTTCAACTTGCTATTGCTTTTACTGTCTTCATAAAAAAATAATAATAGTAATAATAATAATATTAATAATAATAATAATAATAATAATAAGAGAGTTCACTCAACTGTCAATGAAACATTATAAACTCCTTTCCATTTATGCTGTCACCTGACTCTATTCATGTCGGCCATGTTAGTGATTCGACCACGAGACTAACTATTTATGAATTGTCTACTAAATCAATTTTATTTTTATTATTTTTTTTTTTTTTTGACAAGACTTGCAATTAATTCTTCCTTTAGTTTGTTTATAGTGACATGTTAAGTTAAGTTGCAAACGTCTTTGAAGTCTGATGATTAAGTGATAGTTAAGTGACGACAAAATCTTTAAGAGCAGTAAATGAAAAATTATTAAAAGATCAACGGATATATACATATATATCTCTCTATCAATTGTATCGAGGTATAATTCGTAGAAAAAAACTTTTAAGTAAATTTCAGAATTAATCAGACGCGGAATACATTAATTGGATAACATATATATACATACACATAAAGAGTTAAAATTGATCGTTCTTAGTGAAGAGCATTTTCGAGATTAGAATCTCTTTGCAGTGATTTCTTAAATCTCTTGAAAAATACATTTTTTTTCCTTTATGTCATTTATGGGATAAACGTACGTAATATATATATATATATATATATATATATATTTTTAGGAGTTTACGACGCTTCTTTACCTTTTCTTTGGCAGTAAAAGAGGGAAATTATAATTAAAAATATATGCGTTCCGTTTCGTCGTTTCATATTCAAAATAAAATTAAATACTTTGTAACGACAAAAAAATGAATATTTAGTACGTAACCACTTATTAGGCTTAAAACATTTACGAGCGGACAATAACTAACTGACTGCATAACAGGATGAAATTGTGCAAAACAGCAATAGAAACGAGGATTGCGTTAAATGTTAATTATCTCAGTTGAAACGATAATTGAAACATGAAACGGATTGTAATAGAGACTGCGACGGTAATTCAAAGTGTTAAGTAATCTTATAATCTACATTTCGATTGTCATTCTACTTTAAAAACTACACTTAACATTGTAGTGCTCAATAAGGATGATAATGTGAACCCATAGGTCGTTCGTTCTATACAATACAATATATATACTATATATGTATATATAGTACATATATATAGTATATACATATATATATATAGAAGAATATACAGTATATATAGAAAAAGAAATTTGCTGTCAAAAGGAATCAAACGAATTCAATTTACACTAAGATTTTAAAGAGAACAATTCCTACGAGTATTACAATTTTACGAGGACCGTTTTTTTTGGATATATATATATTCTTTTATTCTGTATTATCTATTAGTTACGCACTACTTTTTCTCCATTTTCCTGGTATCTTATGTTTGTCGTGATGAGAGACCCATCAATGCATCATCTTCTTAAGATCATTCAGGGAATGATTTATTTTATATTTGGTATTCTCAAAAAAATGTGGGAACGCTGCTTGCGGAGAATCCATAAATGACATAAGTAGTAATCAAAGCGAACTATGTCTATTGAGTACATTAGTTTATCGCTTCTAAAGTATCTTAAGCACTTTGGTTTGCGTGTCCTTACCACATCGATTAAAAAAAAAAATATATGTCGTGTTTAGTATTTATAGTGGCGCAATAGTCCGCATTAATTTCTTTCTAGATTAATGCTTAGTTCCGAATTATAGTGTCGTTCATTTCGTGGTCCGAATTTGGAAACGTTGCTTCAGTAACACATCTAAAACAAAACTATCATCTAGGACATCATATTTTTAGTGTAATGTTTGCCATTTTACACTATAGATCGTTTAATTATCCATTAAACGTGTCAAAATAATAAAAACTTATTACAAAAATACTGATTCAGTAGCAGTAGCATCAGTTCGCCAGCATATTATGGTCGGCATAATTATCTATCTGAGCGCACTATAAGCAGAACTGTGAAAGAGTTTGTACAAACTCGATTTGTAACAGATCTTTTAAGGTTCACACATCATCGAAACGTGCAAACGATCGAAAATATTGATGCTGTAAGTGTATGTGAAAGTGTCAAAGAAAATCTAAAATTATCTCTTACACGACGCGTACAGAATTCTGATCGCTACACGTAATTACCAATTATTTATTTTTGACGTGAACGTATGGGTGTTGAAGATATGTGCTTTTAAAAAAGACGGTACTACAATCAACACAACAAGTTTCAATTTTGTATTGTTGTGGGAGAAATTTCCCGGACGTATAATTTTATATGATGGTCATATGAATTGCTACCAATATCCTGTGAAATTATGACCGTGTGATTTAGTTTTGCGGAATTACGAAAAGAATCGAGTTTATGCGAAGAATCTTTAAATCCATTTGACATTTTGAAAACTAACATCCGTCAAGTTATAGCCCAGCTATTGTCCGCTTTTTGTGAACAATTCATCGAAAACTATCTCAAAAGAATCCATTCCTATGATATATCCCGTGAAGAATGTTTAAATGATATTGTATTTCGGAAATAAAGGGCAAGAAGCAAACAATATATTGGAAAAATAGTTTTAATCCAAATCTGAATTAGAAATCTACATTTACTATAAAACTAAAAAATGGAGGAGACTGATACGGGAAACGAGCGTTTAGGTATTAAATTTGTATTGTAAATTTTCATTTGAATGCAATGCTATCTAAGACAATTTAAATATTGAATTAATATTAGGAACTGATTTGTAACGGAAAGTCAACGGACAGAGAAAAATGTTTAGCTACAATACCAGAAAAGATTATTTTGACGTTCGTGTCTTAAGGTTTATGAATTTATATTTACTTTAAAGGAAGGCTCTGGCTGTTACAAATCTAATACAAAAATAAATATATTATCATTTTTCGGTGACAGGTATAAACTAACTGTTCTAAATCCATTTATAAACACAGTTACATTTGTTGATCTTTACACTCGCACTTGTCGGTAACCTTACCCCAGCATTGTTATCGTTGACAGCAAAACACAGGGTTGTATGTAAGCCTTTGAAAAATTTAAATGCGAAACACAAAAAAAAAAAAAAACAAATTAATTTAACTTTAGTGTTAAGAACAATTAATTATGAAAGCAAATTGAAATAAACAAAAGTTGTGCAAAATATTTTTTAATAATATTTCTGTCGCTTGCTTTTGGAGCGACATCACGTATAATGTGCTTATATGACAAGTTAAATGGAGCTCTGTAAGAAATGGGGCTTTTTTTTTTGTTTTTTATATATTTTAATTTTTATTTTCAATTTACTACAAGTGATTTATAATGATCGACATACTATAAAAAATGAATAAAAACAAATACATGGAATACATTTTTTTTTTATTCATCTTGTCGTGCTAGTCATGTGAATGAGCAAAAAAGAAAGAATTTCCCTTAGGTTCGTAAAATAAAGTTAAAGTTGTTAAGAATAAATTTCAGTTATATAGTTAGTTAGTTAATAATTATTTCTAATAATTAATTATTTTATTTGTAATTTTCATTTAACAACTTATTGTTGTCCGGTATCTTTGTTTTATCCATAAACGGATTTGCGTATGAATAAATCATTAGCCACACTGTTTGCTTTTTTTTTTTTTTTTATATCATATTATTATTATATTATAATTTTTTATTTTTAAATGTTTTCCCATATTTCTCAACGAAAAGTCCACTAATTACTTGTAATGGTTTACGTTTCTTTCATTTGAAAAATTTACATTATAAACAGTGCGCATCATCTCCTCACCATTTCTAGCTAATATGAAACGTGTTTTATAGATCACTTGAATTAATATCTTTCACATTTTTATTTATGTTTCATTTTTACTTGTTTCACACGATGCCAACAAAACGTTAACAAAGCGTGGACAGTTAGTTTTTTTAAATTCCATCTGTATTATCATTGATAAATTTTGATATTAAACCTCCCAAATTACTTAAACTGTACAAATAGAGTTAGCTGCCTATTCCATAATGTTTTTTTTTTATGTTGTTATTTAAACATTTATTTATGGGTGGGTTAACACTTCCATATCCATATCCATACCAATATCCATAAAGGTTCATCAATACAATACGAACGGACAACGCAATAGGTAGTCACAAACCCAACGGGTGAGGGAGGCATGATGGTTTGATATCCGTTATGGCAAATCAATATAAACCATAAGTAAGAAAGTTATATTCGGGTAGGGCCGAATTTTGTATATAACCACTCATAACAATTTTTGAACATGAACAGTAGGGTCCTCTATAAAATAAATTTAGGAAACTTCACCTAACTATCTTGCATAATTTAAAAATAATGAGCAAAAACTCACAAAAGTTTTGCTTAGAGGACTGGAGATGCTTTGAATTTTCGTTTTACTGTGGAAGTGTGCTTTAATCGATTTGACGTATTTTCAATATTGATCCGTATGCAAGAACTTCCAAGATTTCTGTGAAATTTGAAATCGTGTCCAGCAAATACATCCGCACAACTAGATAGACACAGACAGACAGATAGATAAGGCTACATCGATTCAAAATTTGACGCTGATCAAGACATATGTATATATTATATATATACGTATATATACGTTGAATACATATATATTAAAGAGTCTCTGAAGTTTCTTCTTAGGTGTTAGGTTATGACAAAATGAGTATATGCCCATCCCTCGGTGATAAGTATAAGAATTGTAAAGTAATTAGCCAATCGTGCCCATATTGATTTCTCGATCTTAGCAACTTTTTTTACATTAACCTAATGCCCCTGTACGTGTAATAGGATAATGGACAAAAAGACGTGGGGGAGAGAAAAGCAAGTGGACACAGGTTTGGGAGATGTACACCTCCGATCGGTAAGTTAATCAAGCGCTTACGCTATAGAGATATAATCAAACACAATAATTGTAATTAAAAGTATGATCTACGGGACGGTACTGGGGACTGCCGAACTCGGTTAAACGACCTAAAATTTTTTACAACAATAATATAATCAATACGAATACCAACCATTTATCTTTCGATCTTACGAATAAATTTGAGAATATAATATAATAATAATAATAATGCATTCACTTTTGCCAACAGTTTCTAATTAGTTGCACTTCACTGTACATAAAATTTTCATTGTGAAGAATATAAAAACATTTACTTAACTTTTTAGAATGAGAAAATCACGTTTTAAATAAATAAATTAATAAAAATTTTATTTACAAATAAGTTTGTTGTGTCAAAGTATATTATTTTTAGTACTCATCACCAGACGATGAGGCCATACTTGCGTTACTAACTCTCAGAAATACGTTTCAGAAACTCCAAAAGCCTATCTATCTGTATTCATTATCAACGTGCAATTGATTGTATTCGTTGTTTATATTAGGTGTACAAATTAATTCTATATACTTTTTTTCGAATTTAATTGGAAAAAATACTTGTTACTACGAAACTTAGTAATCAAAATACGCATCAATACTAGCTTTGCCTCTAATCAGGTAGCTTAAGGATACTTTCGCGGTAAAAACTTAATGGCTTCGAGGCGAAATAGTCATCGATCCATTTTCGAACATCCTCAAATTTTGTCGCGAGCTCCTTTTCTGGTAAATATGATGATTGCATTAATCTGAACTGAGCAGGAAGCAGGTCTCAGCTTAACTTTGAGATCATTTTCCGTGTTGCTTTTTTCGCGGAAAGAAGAACGTATGCTAACGTTTATCATTTTCACACTTTGCATGAAATCTTATGAACCACTATTCTAACTGTTTCATACCTTACTGCTATTTCAACCCAAACCAAGTCGATCATTTTCATAGCTTTAGTTGCATTTTTTGTCCAGTTTGCTGTACCGTTGTTGATATCCATCTCTCTAGATTTTGATATACACTGAACGACAAAAGATGAAAATGAAACTTATATGGTATATATATGTATATATATATAAATAAGTAAAATTTCGGAAAAATTGAACCCCTTACGTTCGGGTTAATAAAGCAAACGTTCATTCTATTTCAATGCAAAGAAAATAAGTTGTAGACCTAAGCTATAGATAACAAATCTAATAAATGTATAGTAGAAAGACAGACAGTTTGAGTGGATTTAGTTATTTAAGAACATATACTTTCTTATACCCATCTACCTGGAAATATATAACAATCAAACTAATTAGGACTATTTGCAATGTAAACGTTAAAAAAAAAAGACTACAATAAAATTTTAAATCAATATTTGTTACAGATCGTATGCTATTGACAAAAAAAATTGTGATCTGCTTTCTAAAAGTTAATAATCTCTTGTTTATGGACTCATTAACATTATCTTAAATTTGAGTCAACTGGTGTGTTGAAAAGGTAATAAGGCTTTTAAATTACGATCTTGTTTACAGGAGTAACTGTTTTTTGATTGTTTGGCAGCATTCTAACTGAAATCTCTGTCAACTGTCACGACAATAATTCCGGTCAGATTCCCTTGTTTACTTACTTTCATACAAAAAAAAAAAAAAATTATATTTTTCGATTTCTATTTATCGTTTTGACAACCAACGAAACACTAAGAAAATATTAGATAGATCAGACACTTATGTACTGTAGGGCCAGACTGCTTATTATTTTTTTTCTTTTTTGTGAACATTAGTAGACGAAATAAAAAAATACGATCTCTTATTAACTTTTAAAATAATTCATGTATTTCACTTTATTAAACATTCATGTAAACAGACTAGAGAGACGTATTTAGTACTTCTGTAAAACAAAACAAAAACAAAAAATTAATATTTTTATATATTTGCAGCTAATTTTTAATTATCACTAATTATTACACATAATAGTAAAAATAGTTATAAAAGATGAAAAACTTAACGCTTCTTAGATTCGCATCCTCGTTCGTCAAAACTTAAAATATGGCTTTCTAGCGAATCCGATTATAAAATGATTTATATATCATATTGTAATTATTGACAAAACATTTTACATAACTAACTAACTACCTGAGCATTGTAAAGCAATAAAACAAAAAAAAATTAATTAATTAATTATTTACTTTACGTTAAATCTTCAAAATCGCAAAATTTCTATATTTTAGTTGTATTCGTTCAGTTTACATTCATATTTATGACATTTAGCAGCATTCTTGTTGTTTATACTTATCTTATCATGATTTTAACGATTTTCTGTTTTACATCGTATTGACAACATTGCCAGCATCTTACTTTTTCTTTATACTTATTGACAACTAACTAACACAACAGGTGGTTTAAAAAGCTGTCTCGAAAGTATATTTCGTTGTAATCCAGTTCAATATATATATGTTTATACACACACACATATGTATATATATAAAGCTTTGAGTCGTACTTTTCTTATAACGTACAAACACTCACTCTTACGTTTTTATCTCTCCCTCTATCTCTCTCTTTCTTTTGCTCTTTTTCTCATTGTCTCTCTCGTCTGTGGTCGCTGGCTTTCGTTTTGTCTTTTTGAAATGTTCTCATTAGAATGCGAAAAAACAGTGACAGACCGAGAGAGAGAGAGAGAAAGAGAGATTGTTTGTGTATAAGCAAAGAAATGAATGACTCAAATATTGCTATTGTTATTTTATTTTTGTGTTTTTGAATTTTTTGTTTGTTTTTTTTTTTGGGGAAGTAAAACCAAAGCTTTCAGATTTGTGTTATTATTGTATTTTAGTTATTTATGTGGATAAAAATTGTGTCATACTGTTTTCAATTTTCATGCACAACAACACAAAACAGTATGCAATTGATTTACCAGCATTAAGGACATAATAAGTCGATTGAAATTTTACAAAAAAAGAAAAATTGAAAAATTATAAGAAACCAATAACAAAAAAAATTTGGAATCATTTATAATTTCGGTAAAAGAAAAATTGAAATTTTTTCTTAAAATGTCAACTTTCAAAAATAATTTTGTGAATTTCATTTAATTTTCAAAAAAATATTTGTTGGTTGTTTTCGTTTCAGATGGTTTCACGGCAATCTTTCTGGCAAAGAATGTGAAAAATTGTTATTGGATCGTGGAAAGAATGGTTCATTTTTGGTGCGTGAATCACAATCGAAACCTGGTGATTTTGTATTATCCGTACGTACTGACGATAAAGTAACGCATGTCATGATACGCTGGCAGGTAAGAGTAGTAAAAAAAAAAAACAAAAAAAAAAACAAATTCTAATTAAGTTTAAAGTTTTTCCTTATTGCTCGTTTTGTATTCTATGTATAAATATACCACTGACCTTGAAATGTTCAAATCACTTGTAGTTGTTATTGTTGTTACAAAATTTAACAACAGCATAATGAAACAGCAATTCTAGGTAAACACAAATAGTCCAACAATAACAAAGCTTTAACGAGACTTACTTAGAAGTATAGTAATGATAATAATAATAATAACAAACAAAACATGGTTAATGGCTTAATTAAATATATAGAATACTTGAATGCCTAACTTCTGGAGGTGTGTGAAGGGTAAGATTCGAGGGTGTTCTATAAATAGTCAGAGACGTAGCTACAATTATTTGCTTTAAAAGCTTAAAAAACATTTGTATTATTATAGTTTTTATTTAAAGTTTTTATCGTCTGGAAGGTTTAAAATAAAATGCCAAAAAAAAAAAGAAACAGCAGCTTTTGAAGGGATAGGTCAACTTAATTATATCACTTCTCAAAATTAAAAGCTTTTGCTGTATGACAAAAATATCACTTTAAAGTCATGACTGCCTTATAGATGAGTTGGGGCGAATTGCTTCAACTTTTAATTATTTATTTTTTTTTTTTTTTAAAGGGAAACTCGACCTAAGATTGAAAGTTGGAATCAAGAAAAGTTGGAAAGAAGACTTCATTTTCTCATTTTGGAGATCTAAACTGTAGAAAAATAGTTGGGTATACATAGGGCCAAACAGATTTGTGTGATTTTATATTAATTACGAAAGTACACCTTAGAGTAAGACTGTTTGCTCCTCATTCATATGCTTTTATAGTTTTCCTTAAAGATAGGACGAGTAATCGTTTTTTTTTTTGTTCAGTTTTCATAAATTAGTTGAAAAGTCGGTCGGTAAGGCCAGTCAATACATTAGTTTTTGTTAATAATATTGTTGTGATATTGCCTTCACAATTGTCGCTTGCTTACTTGGATTGTCCTTGAATTGTTTATTACGATATTTATAAATTTCTCTTTCACGTACGATCAATTTCTTTTAATTCATTTATAATTGAGAGGAATTCTGACGTAAAGTAGATAAACTTGTTCTTCTAAAATTGAACTATTTTGCATAGTTCTTGATCTTATTAGAAACAGAAGCTATTTTTAGAATTTATTTAAAAGAATCCAAAAGGTTTTTACACCTTTTTCTTTTCAATAGAAATTAATTTAAATAATTTTGTATCGTTTTTGAAAGTTTAATTGTCAACACTAGACTTAGAAATCGATATAGTCAATCGGAAAGTGTACGAAAATATTTTCTAAATTTACTAAATTTTTCAAATCACTTTAGAACGTGTATACCGGTGTATAGCAAAATCGAGTACGATTTAAAATATAAAATTTTTTAGTAGGCTTGGGAAAACCAGATCAAAGTGCCCGCTCGGTAGAAACGGAAAGTATTTAATTTGATTGACGGACATCAATATTAATTGGGGGACTAAAGTGTGTAGTATTTTAAAAAATGGAAATTTTTTTACAAGAAAATAATACAAATCGCTTGACACGCAGATTTTTTGCTACGACTTTATCTCTCTATACCTCCCTCTCTCTCTCTCTATCTCTCCCCCTCTCTCTCTCCCTCTCTCTCCCTCTCCCCCTCTCTCTCCT
>KK351069.1:427783-470583 GCA_000671755.1 Glossina brevipalpis | reverse complement strand
GGTTTAAAAAATTTTTTTTGAACCTTTAAAAAAAAATTAAGAAAATATAAATTTTTTTCTTTTCAGCAAAAACATTTTAAACATTTTTGTCTTATTTGTGTTGTTATTTATATAAAATAATAATAATTATGATAATAATTATTATTATTTTATATAAATAACAACACAAATAAGACAAAAATGTTTAAAATGTTTTTGCTGAAAAGAAAAAAATTTATATTTTCTTAATTTTTTTTTTTACTTAATTAAGTTTTACGATTAAGTTAAACACTGGTACACAATAAATGCTATCCCCGTACACATTTACACATTTTATATATGTACATATATATATATATATATATATGTATGTATATATATATAATAGTTTATTGCAATTTTGTAATAAATATTTTTTGTTTTAAAACTATTCTACTATTTATTTACTTTTTCGTTTTTATCTTTATTTACTTGTTTTTTTTTTCGTTTTGATATTTTGGTTGTTTTTCTTAACTTTGTTAAATATTTGTTACTTTTTGAAAAAAAATTTTCTTTTTCCAAGTTAATTATATGAGTGTATTATAAGAGAATCATTTTTATTTTGGCTTTTTTGTAGTTTTTAGTTCGTTGAGAGATAATTGAAAAATTAATTTTTTTAATTAATTGATTTTTTTTTTGAAAGAGAGAGAGCAGAATAAAAGTTAATTTTTGAAAAAAGTTGAGTTTTAATTTCTTCTTTTTTTTTTATTATTATTATTAAATCATCAATCAAATCAATTTATTTTCAAAAGGCAAACGAGATCGTTTACAGTATAGTAAGAATTCGTTGAGATCGTTTGTGGAGACTCAGACGAGCGCGCGGGCGCGCCATATACAATTAAATTGTTTGTTTTGCAAATATATCACTAGCAGGGATTGTCTTTATTACAAAGCAAAGCTAATGTTTATTAAAATTATTTGTTGTACACGTTAAAAGATTTCTAAAGAGATTTTTATTACAAAAAGTAAATCATTTATAGACAATTACTGAAATAGTTTGCTATACAGAAGAATTCCTTTAAAGTCATTTATTAATATTCAGTAAATATTCATTTAGTTCTACAAACATTTGTTAAAACAATTTATTGAACAGGAAAATGTCATTTCGATTATCATACACCTAGCGATGATCGTTTCTTATGAAGTATAGTATATGACCAATGAGATCCATTGTTTTATATCGGATCATGTTTAGATCATTTTAAAGTGGAAAAGTTTCTTATCGAAATATTTTATATATAAAATATATGAGTTCTTATGCAGTACTTTTAAAATGCTTTAACATAAATAATTGAAATATTTTTACCACAGACAAAGCGAAATGGTTTTCTAATGCTGTATATCTCTAGATCATACTATATGATCTCTAAAATAATTCAATGAAAAAATTGCATCATAGAAATCGTTTATAAATAAAGTAAATTATCATTAAAATTCTTTTTCCTATACAATAAACGTTTATTTCAAATTTTTGTTATATAATAATGCCACTGACAACGTTTGTGATCCTTTCTTTAAAGTTGATGACTCACTCACTAAACTCGTTTGTTTCTTTATAAGAGATTATATAAGAGATTATCTTCAATATGATCTCTTTTTTATTTTATATTTTACCCGTATTTGCTGTAAACGATCATTGAATTCGTTTTTTAATGCAATGGATAGACAATCTAATCTGTCTAAAGTGCTTTTTAGTGAAAAATGTTAAGAACTAAAATCACTTATAATGCGTAATAATAAAAGTATTTTTAATTCTTTATTTTAGATTGATTAGTCAATGTTAACTGTTTTTCTACAGCCGAGATATTAATTGAATTTGTTTAATCTATAGTAGACGAAATTTTAATGCAAAAAAAAAAAAAAAAAAAGAAATGAATACAATTAAAGCGATCTATGAAACAGTTTACAGAAGATCATTTACACCAGAGAGCGGATTATCATCGAATTATTGTTTTCTTTATAATTTCAGTTCACAGTAGTAATACTTTTTTTATAATTTCAGTTCACAGTAGTAATGCTTTTCATTAGTAAATCATTGATCATTTTTTGCTGTAAAAATTTATTAAAAATTTATGAAAATTCTATATGGAATAGAATTTTATTGCCAGAAATAGATTTTTCTAATGATTTACTTTTAAGGTAATCGATCATTGAAATCATTTATTGTTATTTTTATGCACTTGGTAGAGACTACCTGAAATCGTCTGATGTTTTGAGATGAACTACAAAAACTGTATAATAAGCTTAATGTCTTCGTCAAAACCTTATTACAATGATTTTTTTTTTTTACGTCTATTGTGTGTGTTTATAGCGTAGACGATCTCTATGTTTGTTGATACAATAAATCTTAAATCTTTTAGTTTTTCTTTTAAAAATTTATGTGGGCAACGATAATATTTCAAAATGAATGCTTTAAATAAAACAATAGCAGCGAAATTAAATGCAAACAAACATCTGTATATATATATATATATATATATATATATATATAAATGTATATGCATATATATGACAATAGAAAATCATTATCATTCAATGGAAAACGAAAAAAAAAAAACTGATTTATTTTTTTTGTTGTTAAAATTTTACATTAAAATGTGTAATAAGGTAGTTACGTACACAATGAAAATAGAAAACTAGCGCTTTGCATAAGAAAGAAAAGAAAAAAAAAAAAAAAGGATGCTTGTTATGTGAATTAAAAAATCTTAGAAACAATAAATTAATAAATAAATAATTGTAGTGTGGAAAATAGAGATTTGCAGAATTTTTTAATGTTATCTTTCCTAATTCATAACATTTTTAATCTCTTTGCTTCTATTATTATTATTATTAAAATTTTTTTTTTTTTAACCTCAAAGACATCGTCTTCTTTTTCTCTTAAGTCTCTAAGGGCAATTTTGCTTAGAATCAAAACTTTTTCTTTGTTTTGTTAATCTTAATATATTTTAATATTTTATTCGCATGTTTTTTTTTGAAGTTGTTCGCCATGCAAAAACAAAAAAAAAGAAATTCGAAAAGTTTTCGAAGAAATTTTACCACCCGCAAAAGTAACATTTATGTATGTATTATGGAAGTAAAAGTAAAAAGAGTTGTTGAAAAAAAAAATTAAATAAATATAAAAAAAAAAATATATATATATATATGTTTAAAAAATTATTTAAAAAAAAAAAAAAAATAATATTATAAAACTGTTAAGTGTTCGTCTCATTTACGAAAGCAATACCTTCGTCTTTAATATAAACAAACGATGTTTAAATCGAAACAAAGGGTGTCTTGGTGTCGCATAGATGTCCTAGCGCTGACAAATGTTTTATTTTCCAATAGTTTGAAATTTATTACGATATACATTACCTGGACATTTTATTACGCAAAAAGTATATTTTCTAATTTTATGAGTTTAAAAGTGAACAGTTGTGGATTGTATGGCCCTCTTTATATGAAATACAAATATTGTTCATGCAGTAAGCACTTCAAAGCAAATCGTTTAATTATTCAATTTTCGAAAAATATAACAATGATACGATACTTCTTCATCAAAAAGTTTGCGTAGAAAGAAAATGATTTACAGTGAAATATTGATTAAATTTTATTTTTAAATCTCATAGTAAACTATGCTAAGAAGTTAAAATTTTATGACCGGGCAATGCCCCCCTTAAAATACTTTAAACGACTTTGTCTACAGCTACTCAAAGATGGAAGACTTCTTTTTTTTTTTTTTTTTTTTTTTTTTGAAAAAAAAAGCAGTCTTTGTAATATGATACGAAATAAATATTTATAACAATGATTCTTTAAAACATCTTATATGGAAGAGGAATCGAATGAGTGAACCTAGGTAACCTTGAGATCTAATTTACCTTCAAATTTAATATATTTAACTTTTGCTGTTAAAAAGCTTACTACCCTTCACTTGATTTGACGTCGTAAACTATCAAAAATTGAAACCTGCTTCCATATAAATTTTTAACTTTTATGAGAATTATTATATGGGATGGGATCTAAAGAATAGACTAAGTCCAAATTTAGTACAATAAATTTATATATCAAATGACTATTATGTAAACAAACATCCATAATAAAGTTCTAAAATTTAGATTTTGTTGTCTGTCCCAATTAAAAAAAAACTATCTTTTAATAAGTGGGCGTGGTAAATATTTTCAATTTTTATAGAATGCCGTGGAATACCGTTTGTGAGTAGTGAGCATAGCATCCAAAAAACGGAGGTGTTTTCAACTTATCTTATACTGTAGGCGTGGCCCATGATCGATTAGTCTCATTTTCAATATCAACGTATGTGAAAGAACTTTCAACGTTTTTACCAAATTTCATTCAAATATCGTAATTTTTACGACCGTGACTGAATTATTACCGCAGACATCGTCCATATAAGCAGACATACTGATGAACAGACCGATGATTAGATGGACGGACGGATTTGTTTAGGTGGATTCTGAAATTTTTACTGATCTATAATATATACACTTAATGAAGTTTTTGAAGTTTCTTTTTTAAAATTACAATTACATTTTCACAAAAAAACTAATTTCCAATATCGAGGGAACGTGTGATGGGTTCTTTCCAGTTTCGTAATGGTACTAGAGGATAAGTAGCTCATTAAATGTGGATATTTTTATAAATCGATCATGTCGTGTTTTATGAGTAATAAGAAAAAAACTGAACTTTGTTTTTTTTTTTTCTTAAAAACAGAGGTGTTCTTAGTTTGTGTTGTAATGTGGCCGCGCTTATTGGACTCATTTGGCCCATTTTCAATACCAACCTGCGTGCAAGATGTTCCAATATTTCGATAAAATTTGTAGCCACCAGAACAATGTTTACCAGACACACTATACAGATAGACACACGGAAAGACGGACATGCTTAAATTGATTCTAAATTTGATGCTGATCAAGAATATATATAAATGTTTTTTAGAATCTGAGTAAAATTTCCTTCTTAGTGTTGCAAACAAAATGACAAAATGAATATTTCCCCGTCTTCCACATCCTTTGGTGGTGTGTATATAAAATAAGCTCTTTTTTTTTTAATTTCCTTCAGGGGTTGAAGCCTAAAATTCTAAATAATAATTTTAGTATAAATTTTTTCTCTTCGACCTTTCATCTCAATAATTATATTATAATAATGAACGATATTTTATTCGTTTTAATTGTTTCACAATTCGGTTAGATTACTGAGTGATTTATAGAATATATGTATGTCATATATATATATATAAGTGTGTGTTTACACTTTATAGCAATAAGTTACAGTTTGCGGCCGTGCAAAGCTATCTAAACATTAGTTTATTTTCCTCTCTCTTGACTCATTGACGCATTGATAAACTTTGAAGGTGAACCATAGTATTAAGCATAAGACAGATATCGTAAGAGTGTAATAGAGTAATATGCAACGCAAATAGTGAATAAATTAAAATCAAAATATGGATATTTTCACTATTTTACTGCCTATCTTAACATTTTTGATCGTTCGTTTTCTGACGAGATGGTATAAAATATTTTTGATTGGCTTTAAAATGCCTGGACCGATGGTAGTACCAATGGTTGGTAATATTCAAATGTTATCAAAACTGAAACCGGAGAGTAAGTGCATATAAACAATGAGGGATATACAAAATTTCTTTCGATTCTTAGAATTTTTTTTCGTTTAGCTCTCTCTTTTTCTTTTTCTTTTTCTCGTTCAATCTCAACTTAAGATTTGTTATTAAGTTTACGAAATTTTCGTGAAATTTATGATCAATCATTTCGATTATGGTTGGGACCGGAGTTATGGGTTTTTTTGCATACACCACAAGAAACTCGTGACGTTTTAAACAATAGAAACTTATCACGACCTCAAGCATTTCAATATTTAAATGCTTTAATAGGCAATGGATTATTGATAAGTGAAGGTGAGTTCTTAAAAGATTAATTGAGTTAGAAATGGAGAGAAAGAGATTCGGATAGAAGTTACAGAAGTTGCTTTACTATTACATATTCAGGTAACCATTGGTCAATGCATCGACGTATTTTGGAACCGGCTTTTAATATCAACATTCTAAACACTTTTTCGGAAAGCATTTCTCTTCACACTGATATCTTAATTAATAAAATACGACCGCATGGTGAAAAATGTCTAGAAGTTACTGATTATTTACTTTCTTGCACCATGGATATGATAGTACGTGAGTATTGTGATGAAAAAACAAAAGAAAAAAAACTTGTTTATAAAATTAAAATTCAAAATTTCTTAAATTTAATTTTAGATACTTCCATGGGTAAGAATTTACAAATACAAGTTAATGAAAATGAAGCTTATATTCAAGCTTTTCATAGGTGAATTGCAAGAAAATAGTTTATCAGTTCAAAAATTTAAATTAAATATATTTTTTGTTGTTGTTTTATTATCAGGTCTAATGAATTGTTATTTCAACGCATGACAAATCCTTTGCTATTTCCCGATATTATATATCGCTTAACTCCTATGTACTTAGAGTTAAAAAATTCTTTGAAAATTATTCACGAACTAATGGCGAATGTTGTACAAGAGCGACAGGAATATCTAAGAAGCAATGAAAAAGCGTTTGCTGCTGTTGGGAAGAAGCAAAAAAGTTTTCTAGATATTTTGCTAACGCAAACGGAAATTATGGGCAAGATTTTCTCTTTTCAAGACATTAAAGATGAGGTTAATACTTTCATTTTAGCGGTAAGTGGAACGGAAAGAGTACCTTTTCTTAGAATAGTTCAAAAATTGATTGCAATGTGTTAAGAAAATTTATTTATTTATTATTATTATTATTATAGGGTGTTGATACAACTACATCCGCCATGTGTTACATTCTTTATGCTTTAGCTAAATATCCGCAAGATCAGCAAAAAGTCTACGAAGAAATTCAAATCATTCAACAGTCATCTGAACTATCCGCTAATGTGAACTTCAATGAATTGCAAAAATACAAATATCTTGATCTGTTCATAAAGGAGTGCTTACGTTTTTATACCGTAGTACCTTTAACAGGTCGTCAGACGACTTCTTCTACTCGTATTGGAGATCGTATTTATCCAGCTGGCGTTACAGTCTGGATTAATTTATATGGTTTGGCTCACGATCCAAATCTATTCGAAGAACCCGATGAATTTCGTCCTTTACGGTTCGCCGAAGAGAAAGCTTTGACTCCATTCACCTATATGCCTTTTTCGGGAGGACCACATATATGTATAGGTCGTAAATATTCATTAATGATAATGAAAATAATGACAATTAAAATAATGGAACAATTTGAAGTGATATTAGCGAATCCTCTAGAAAATTTAATATTAATGGCAGAAATGGTTTTAAAATCTAAGAATGGTATTAACTTAGTATTTAAAGAGCGAAAAAAAAAATCTGAATATAATAAATAATAAGTTCTAAAGGTGCTTGCAATGAAACTTATATTGTGTGTGAATGTTCAAGTTCTTCCTTAATTTCTCTTAAACCTATGGATATTCTAAAATGAATTCACTGCCCTAACGATTTGTTAATGTAGAACTGTTCATCATTTTTTCTTTTACTGTTAACATCGAGTTGAAATCAGTCGTTAGAATGTCGGGAACTTTTTAGGTTTTTCTCTTTTTTTTTTAGCTTCTTGAAAGCGGATGGAGGGAATCTTTTAGCAGAATAGGCTTATGTCTCTAGTAGCTTGGAATACGATTTACTGTTTTGATAATAAATCGACAATGTCAATTGGGCAGGCAAAGAATATTTAGCCGGTCCACATACGTTAATGGATGATATAGATCGTGAAAAAAAAGGCGATAAGCACTAGTTAGAGTGAAAATAGGGATAAAGAACTTGATGAAAGCAAAAGAAAATGTATAGTGTTTATTAGAATAAGAAATGGGCAGTTCTAACGAAGTGAGCAGCTAGTTGTTGAAGGTGAGCAAAATGTTAAGCATAAAATATATTACAGAGATTATTTTACATATCGTAAAGGCCACAACACCGCCCGATGTTGTCAAAACTTTTGCATCCAAAAATTGCATGCTCAGCTGATTCAGCTGTCTAAACTTTCAGTCTAACAGTTTCTTTCATTGATAATAATAACAATAGTAATAAAACATACGAGTTGTTAGTGCGTCAACAGATGAGGAATCGGTCGTCGTCGTGGTGTGCATGTGACAATTAATCAAATTTTTACGATGCGTGTGTTCTAGAAATTTTAAAATAAATTAATGAAGAATAATATTAATACATTGAAAATGCAACTCTGTATAATATTATTATTTGTTATAAAGCAGGTAACCCTCCTTTGAGTTTTTTCTTCTTATCAGAAAATATAATAAAGAAGTGAGAAAGCACATACATCAGTAGATGAGAAAAGGAAGTAGAATTAGTAAATAAAAACTACAAATATAGGTGACAACTGTAAGAATAATAAATATAAGAGCGACGTGTAAACTGAGAAGCACTGATAGAAAATTAAAAAAGATCTAATATTTCAAGAGGAGGACGTGGAATAGAATTCTTCTGAAAAAATGCAAAACGATGACTTACTACAATTTAAAGACTTTACAAATACTTCCAGTACCAGTAGCCCGCCGGCCCAGATAAGTGTAAATTCTCCTACGCATGGAATAAGTGCAGGAGCAGGAATTCATGGTGGGCGACAACGGGGTGATCCTTTATCAGAGCTTATTTACGATATGAGTAATTCGGCACAAATGTTAGCCTCTAGTGATAATAATATAGGCGATGGTGGCGTTGGTGGCGGTGGCGGAGGCGGAGGCGGCGGTGACATGAACAATCTAAACAGTGGTGGTACCAATGACGGTAATGCGAAAGCATCATTTTTGGCCATTGAATATTATCAGCAGTTCTTTAATGTCGACACTTATATGGTATTGGAACGTATAGTCAATTCAATGATACCGAAACGGGCACCAGGTAATTATTTGCGTTATACCATAGGATCAAATCCCGACTTATATGGTCCGTTTTGGATTACAATAACGTTGGTAAGTTTACAACAATAATTTTATAAAAACTTGAAGAGATTTCGATTCAGTTTTATTATAGATATTTTCTATTGCCATTAGCGGTAACATAGCGAGTTTCTTGCAACATGGCCAAGATAACTATCAGTGGCGTTATAATTTCCATTTGGTTTCTTATGCTGCCACATGCATATTCATTTATGCAAATTTTATACCGGCGGCCTTATGGGCTTTATTTAAATATAGCTTAAAACCTTTGCAGGAAGGTTTAGAAACGGAAAATGTAAGAAAATTGTTAAATAATTTTTTCATATAAAATCAGAAGATTCACGATTTTAAATTCACAGGCTGATTACACACCCACATTGTTATCCTTAATGTGCATTTATGGATATTCGTTATCCATTTATATACCTGTTTCGATATTATGGGTTATACAAGTAAGTGATTCATAACTTTGTAATGATGACATTCGCTTTTTGTACCCTACGCCACTAGTGGAAGGGTTTAAGATGGACCCACTTTTTATTATATCGATCGTTTCAGAGTTGTTGTCAGTATCAATGTAAGCCTGCCTTTACCGTTCGTCTGATATCTGTCCATATATTTTTGTGTTCAACTTATAGGTCTCAATTTTTGAGATATTTTGACGAAATTGGGATGTGTTTTTTCCCAAGGACTAATTCTGGAAAATGGATTTGATTGGCTAATTTTCACGATAATGTCGTTTGAAAAGGACTTTTTTATAAAAAAAAATCCCAATTTCGAATATTTTTCGGCAAAAATTGCTAGGAACTATTATTTTGGTATCTAAAAAAAAAAAAAAAAAAAAATGAAAAATTTGGATCGGAATGGACCTCTTTCTGAGCCAACTTCCATATAACCGTTCCTTTGGTTATACGGTGAAAAGGTCTAATTTTTAATATTTTATGGTGCAAATGAGTCCTTAATAATAAGTTGGCATAAAAATTAACTGCACCAAATTTGGATTACGTAAGTCTAGTTTTTCGACTGCTAATGGTTCTTATGAAAGGTTTTTAATGGGGCAACAAAATCTAATTTTTAATATTCTATGGAAGAAAGAGTAGAAAAATAAGAAGATATTTAATGGAAAAATTAAATTTGCTAAATTTAAACCACGTCAGTTGACGCCTTAGGTCTGCTTCCTTATAAAGGCTTCGATGAAAAAATGGCATAACATGGAAACAATGTGCAATTTTTGATATTTTTTGATGAAAGTAAATGAAGATTTGTGTTATTTAAGGTGGCGTAGGGTAATTAATAGCGGCTTTGCCCGACAGTAATGTTTTATCTTTTTTTTTTTCTTTTTTTACTTACAAACGCATTCCATATTTATTACAGATTTCCTTCTTGCAATGGCTTTTAGTGATTAGCGCTGCTTTACTTTCCGGTTCAGTGTTAATAGCTGTTCTGACTCCTGCTCTAAGAAATTCCAAATTGTCGTTATTCTTAATCTTTGGTATCTTAAGCGCACATTTCCTCTTGGCTGCTGGTTTTATGCTGTACTTTTTTCATGTGCCTAGCAATACTGGCAGCATTGCTGATGCCGGGGATATATCATCATCAGCTACTGTTTCTAGCCCAAATCTCGTGCATGCCATCAAATCTGCTTCCGAGTCAACATTGCGTACGCTTGGTAATTAAAATGTTATTTGCTTATGTACTTTTTTCCTATTTCGTTTTTTGTCCTTTTAAATAAGTAACAAATTTTGTGAGAAATGTATTGAAATGTATCCTTAGAGTTTTATTTCATGTTTAGAAGGATAACAAAAAGCAAGAAGAAATTATCTAATAATTTAAAAACAAAAAAAAAATAAAAAATAAAAAAAAAATAAAAAAAAGATCATAGAAATAAAATTTACTGTAAAGGCTTATCACGATCTTTGATTGGACATGTTCGTTTTTATGCGATTTCATAACAATAAAAGTAAGGAAAAGGATTTTTTAAAACCTGGCAAACTAGTTTGCATTTACATGCTAAACGAGAATATGTAATAAAAGCAAAATGTTAACGTTTACAACTGACAGCTTACAACAATAAGAACCGGTTTTCGGTGACGGCTGTAAATAAAATTAAATCTGTAAGGTCAATCTATATGTTTACCATTTTAAAGCATGACTTTATGAACATAATAAATGTTTTAAAATTTCCGGTAATGCAAACAGGATTTTTTAAAATGCTTATCTGTGTATGTAAGAACAGGGAAAAGGGAATGGATATCAATTCCGTATCTTGTGCAAAGTTTATATTTAGGAAACTTGTCAATTCGAATAATTTTCAATTTTGCTACATTTTCGTGTGTAGACAAACTTTTCTTTTACTACTTTTCATTATCCAATGTAATGCTTTAGCTCCTCTTTCTAATACCATTCAAGATCGGATGAATTTTTTCAAATATAGATGAATTATCAAATTCTTTCCTTTCATAATAGTATAGTTAAAACTGTCGAACTACGTTTCGCGGTATATTTTGACTTTGGTGAACTCTAATTTTTAGTATAAATAGATTTTGCGTTGTCTATTTTTGTCGTATAAGAGACTCAAAGTATTAATTATCAGAAGTACAACACTTTATATCACATCACTCAATAAGTTCGTAGGAATTTTCTTCCATTTTTCCATTGTGGTTGGACTTGTAAACCGGTGCATTGTCTTGGTGTGATACACTGTTATATACCGCTGTACAATGTCTGATACGGTGACATACTATTTTATACTTTGTCTCTTGTCAAGATAGTCGATGAATATCATATCATAAGCATTTCAAAACGGACGGACGCAATAACCTTCCCAGTCGATTTTCACGTTTTTTGTCGTCTTGGACAGTTTATGTTAATTGCTGTCCACTCCGCTAACTATCGATTTCACTTTGGAATGCAGGGATTAATCCTTGATTTACCTACTGTCATACATTGCATGAAAAAATTCCTTTTGGCTCACCTAAAAAATTTCGAAAAGCGCTCTGAATCATCAAGACATTGTTGCTTTTGGTCAAAAGCAGTATTCACAGTACGACCAAAGCTTTCTCATGGACAAATGGTCATGTACGACTTCATTTTTCGGTTTTCTAAAACGATTTTGTGTACTTTTTTTTTGTGCTTTCACATGTAATGAAGTGCAATTCATTGTAGTAAACTTATAAAAAATATAATCAACAGAGAGAGAAAATTAAACCGATTCAAACCTTTCGAAGAATTTTACTTCTCATGTATGGATTAAAAAGAATATTTTTTTTTCTGCTCTTAAGTGGATTCTCGCAAATTTTTGATTTGATTTTGTCATTTACAACGTAGAAAACGTACAAAACGTTTTTTATGCCCATCACCGAAGGTGAATTTTGTCACTTGGTTTGTAACTATCAAAATGAAACTTCGGAGACAAGACTGCGATCAAGTAACATTTTATATAACAATACACTCAAGGCCCACTAATCTATTGATTGATCAAATTTCGATGGGTTGAAGCTGTGTCTCGATCGAACACATGTTTCTCTGGCTGCACCCAACCAGTATCAGTATTATCAATAATGTTTATCGAAGGTCTCTTAATCACTTTCATAGCATAAATGCTTCGTACCAGCGATTAGTTTTGATTATAGAATTTGCGTCATTAGATTTCATTAAATTTTTCAGATTTTTATATGCAATATTTTTACAATATTTTGCAAAAGCTCTTATATAGAAAAATTTTGAATAAGATGTGGATAATTCTTAAAATCTTGTCTGACCTACGTCTTTTTCCGAAAGATAAGTCTTTTTATGGCAACAAAATCTAATTTGGAAGTAGTGTGAGAGGAAGTAGTGAGAGTAGGAGTGTGAGTAATGATTTAACAAATATATTTATTGTAATAAATTTGGACTATGTAAGGGTCTGTTTTTCGGATCCATCCAAAATAACCCTTTATATGGAAAAAATATGTAATTTTTGTGAGAGAAACAAATAAATGGTGGCATCTAAAATATATGAGAGTAGGCCCTATTGAGCTATAACATTTATTTATTTTTTTTCTTTCAGTAGTATATATTGATCAATCGGAATCGGCTGCACTTGCAGTTCTTACCTCTCTAGCAACACATATATGACAATCTTAATTTTTGCGATGGCTTCGGTATTTCTACTTTTGGAGATTATAAATAAAAGATCAAACCTTATTGATATTGAGATCGCCCACCTTACCTACGATATGGATAAAAAAAATGTTATTATAGTTTCAGTTTATAGTTGTAAATCAAATTTAAGAGAATCGATGCAATCTCTCATCACCTCAAGGACACTTATAATTGCTACACAAATAATTACAAAAAAGTGAAATAAGGAAAGAAGAAAATCGCACACAATATTCAATAGCAGTCTATAGTTTTATAGAAGCGTCTAAAAAGCAAAAAAAAAAAAAATCAATCAATCGATTCTCTGCAAGCGTGATATCAATCAGTTGTCAATTATCATGAAGAGAATTATTAATGAAAAACCGTTACCAATCATTGTGATGGGTAGTGGGAAGAAATTAAGATTCACCTGAAGATAACTGTATAACTGTGTTGCTTACTACGTGTTTCGCAAAACACTTTAATTAAAACGTTTTTTTATTCGATGTTAAGATTTTCACATAAGTCTCTGGCTAGCTCTAACCGTTGCAGCAAATATGACAGATATCTAAAGCGAGATAAGAAAAATGCTTTTCTTTTTTTTTTTTTTTTAAATATTTCCTTTTTTTAGTTGTTAGCATAACATCGATACACACATCGATCGTGATGATGGACGTTAAACTTAACTAAAGTAAAAACAACTCGAACTCTCTCTGTGTTAAAGTTTTCTGTCTTTTATTAAATTTAATATCATTTTGCTTTGTGTTGGTGTTGTTGTAGGCATTTGATAAAAATTGTGTGTGCTAATTAGACGACAAGAAACTTTCTACCAATTAAAAGGTAAGAAAAGCTGACATGAACAACAGGAAAGAAAAAAGTGAAAGAAAAAATTTTATTACGGTTATGTTGTGTTCACTGGCACACAATGTAGCTTTTATTTCTATGATTTAAAAAATAAAGGGGTGAAGACTTTAAAGCACACATATTCATACATGCACACATGCACGTACAGCATAATTTTTCAGTAAGTTTAGCAAACGAAGCTAATTTATGCGTGCTTGTGTTTGTTGTACGTATGCAGGCAGGCAGGCGTAATATAGGCAACGAACAAACACAATGATGAATAAAGAACAACATTATGAGGAGATAGATAGACAAGCAGATAGATAGATGACGGTTTTTTATGTTTACACGAGTGTTTAAATTATTCAAATTACAAAAAATATCAGGAGCACAGCTCGCATAAGTAGGTTGTTTGGGCGAAATTTTCAAATATTTGTTATATAGAGAAAAACATGCGAAAAAAAAGGAGAAAATATATATATACATATATATAAATATATACATATAAATATATACATATATACATATAAATATATATATATATATATATACATATATATATAGAAAAAAGGAAGAGAACTTAAATATATAATTACACATACAAGCACATCATCACACGTGCGTACACGTATCCACGCACACATTCACGCACACATAGAAAATTACTTATAGCGAGTAATGAAAAGTGAGAAAGCGTTTCTATACACACAAGAACATAAAGGAAAAAAGAAACAACAACAACACCAACAACATAAACGACTTGCTTGCTGCTTGGAATTACAAAAAGATGTAAAGTGATGATTTAAAACTGAGCACAGTTTCAAAGGAAATCTTTCGAATGTTTCATTAGAATTAAAAGTTTGCTTTACCTTATTTTAATTGCGTCCACTTTTGCTCCACACAGTTTAGATTATAAATTAAGCCAATAAATTCCAAACTTTTATTTGCTGTTATTGCTTACGGTAAAAACAAGTTTTATGCACTTTGTAAGAGAGGACATCGAGAGCGAAAAAGAGATATGGGGAAGAAGAGCAGTGTACGAGCAGTGAAAGCATAAAATTTAGAGATGGAAGTTGATGGAGAGTTGTGATGATATTGGTTTCCTGGTATACTATTTTTGAATACACTATTTAAACGTTGCATATGCATATGTTGTTCATATGTTCGCTAAAAATCACTCACGGTCGCTTATAAGCCATATGTAAATTTTGTACTCGACCAAAAAATGGGGGTAAAAGCAAACATAAGTACTAATAAAACGGTGTAACACACACACACACACACACTTACATACATATATACACTTACATACATATATACACTTACATACATATATACATACATTCACACAACCATACATACATGCATACACACCTACATACGTATGTACATACATACATTCATATATACATATATACATGCACATACGTACGTACATACATACATATGCAATTTGGTTCGTTGATAGTAAACGCTTAAGCGCTTACTTACTTCTGCTTACAGTGGATTTAATGCTGATATTTTCTTTATGGGCTTTTTTCGTTGCTTTTTTTTTTCTTTCTTTTACTTGCGCCTGCATGCATATTGTGATATTTAACAATCAACACTGTATGTATGGGCGCTTGGTTAAATCCTCATCTCAGTATGTTAACGGTATGTTGATTTTATCAAACGTTCTTTCTTGACTTTTTAAGAACTTTGAATTTATTTATGTAAATTGTCGGCCTATATGTACAGATCCCATCCCTATAAGATCTCTTCTTTAACTAACTATTTCAAGTGAGTACACATAATGTCAAACATAAATTCATTTGTTTTCCTTTTTTTTTTTCAACAAATACTTGTAGATTATTACGAAGTACTTCGGAATTAATATATCAAACTAAACAAAATTTTACCCAAAATGTATAATAAATAAATACGATAAAATTGTTGTGTATTGCTAAGCATTTGTGCTCTTAATGAAAATCGAATTAATTACAAAATGCACATCATTCGCAAACTTCCATAAAAGTCTTGCGTAACAAACGAATGGTAAGTTTTTTTTTTTGGAGATTTTCCGTTCGATAATCTCGGTAAAATATTGATTAAATGAAATCGTTTGAAGAGTTGATTCAGAGTTTAGTTCAGTTGAAATCAAATATTTCCCTATCACGCAGAAATCGTAAATCTCTTCCGCGACGAAAAGTGACGAAAATGCGAAATTTTCTATTCATTTTAAAACGAAACGAAAATTTCTATTTCATTTTAAACAAAGAATTAAAATTTGTAAAGAGCAAGGAATTCTGTAAGCTTTTTTTCTCTTCAAATACTATAGATTCTCGCTTAAAGTTATTGCAATTGGCACATATCTATCCAAGCGGAAAACTAATTGCGAAATAAATATTTGCTACAATTTTACTATGGAAATATTTTATTAATTAATGACTGAGTTCAGATAGCTGAAAAAAGTTCAACGTTTTTCCAGAAATTTTAGATGAATTTGGTTAAGAGATTTATTAAAAACTTAGGATAAATACATGATTTTTTAAAAATTTAGAATTTATTATAATTTTGGGAATACTTTGCAAAAAATGTCGCATGAAATTCAGTGAACTATTCTAACGGTGTACTTACGAAATAGCGTAAGTACAGCTACTTACTTACGCTTAGAATAATTTAGTATATAAAAAGTATAATTTTAGGCTTGATTATTATTTCAAGTGAAACTTTTTTTTTTTTTTTGCGATTTTCTTTTTATGAGTATCATTATAATAATATTAGAAACGAGATGTGTATGGTGTTTTGCTTTTGTCACGTAGAGGGTATGAAAGATTCGGTTAAAGACAAATTTATAATGTTTTCTTTTGTTATATTTTTTTTCTTTCTTTTCTACATTTTTCTCCAGTTGTTCTTCTCATTTTTCTTTATTTGATTTTTAATGCCTTTGTTTAAAAGTTTTTCTAGGTTTTTAATTTGCATTAAAATGCCTGAGGTGTTGCTGTTGCTGTTGCTGCTGTTGTTATTGTTGTTGTTGTCTTGTTGCTCTTTCCGTTTCCGTTTGCAGTATCACGTTATATGTATAAGGCAAGCAAGTAAAAAGCGTTGTATTAGTATTTAAATTTAAAGTTCAAGTTGAATATTTAGTTTTAAGTTATTAAGTTGTGATTAATGGAAACTATGGCCTTTAATTTTGGTTAATCACCGTTTCAATCATTTTTAAGAAGTTGCATGGGGCTTGCTCGTTAATATTTCAAAGTAATTTCTAGTAAAATGAAGTTTACTAAGTTTTATATATAGAATTGAATTTTACAACAATATTTGTTCGAGACCTTTTATCAAGACCTTAGGTACAAAATGCCTTGATCTGCGAGAATGTTAGATATTATTGTTACAGATATTATTTTTTAACGAAAATCAATTTGAATAAGTCGACCCATACACCTAATTAACAATAATAATAATTTAAAAGAAAAAACTCTCTTTTTTAATGACAGAAATATACATTGCTATTTATTGCAGTATTTGGGGTTTAAGATTACACTCTCTGAAAAGGATTGTAGTAAGTGAAACTTGCTTGGCAATAAGTATTTTATCGTTTATTAATATTATTTCGGCATAGAAGAAGAAGAAAATTTCCTCTTTTGTTAATCTATATTTACTTTGAAATTCAAAAGCAAAAATTAAATTTTTATTTAGTTCAGTTGCTTTCCGTTTTTTTTTTTTTTTTTTTTTTTTTTTTTTTTTTTTTTTTTTTTTTTTNTTTTTTTTTTTTTTTTTTTTTTTTTTTTTTTTTTTTTTTTTTTTTTGTAAAAACGATATTTCATTCTTTTTTTTTTGTATTTTTAGTATCGAAATAAAGAAATATATTGAATTTCCTGCCCGTTAACATTTGAGTGTAAAATCCACCTCTCTTTACGTATATATATCAGTTATGTTTATTTAAATCTTTCGTTGCTTGCTGTGCACAGCGCAAATAGAAGATGAATAAGTTAAAGTAAAGCGAAAAATTCCATTTGGAAATATGAACTGATGATAAAATTGATTGGTATTCAAATAAACCTAAAGCGAAGGGTAAACAATTACTTTTTCTTGTTGTTCATAGCTTTTTGAACATTTCAAGTAAATCTGCTGGAGCTTAGATAATGTTTTCTTTATCATAATAATGAAATAAAATAAGATTAAGTAGAGTTAAGTAAGATTGCTTTTTGGATTTAAGAAAAAAAATAAATAAATTGCTTTTATTTTAAACTTTTAAGAAGTAAAGTTAAAGTTGAAATTTAAAGCAGCATTCGAAAATAGGCTTCATTCTGCAACAACGTAACTTTAAATGATAACGCATTGAACTGTAGATGATGAATTCGATCAATACTGGCACATTTATTTCGTTCGTTTAATTAAAAGAATATTCATATATCTACCACATAAGTACGATTTTATTTCTAGGCTCAACACATTTTATTAAGATATACATTAGGTTTTTTGAAAGATTTGCATTGAAGAACCTATGAAACAATAAAAAAGGTTTTATAATTTCTTATATATCGAAATTTTATCTCACTAAATAACTAACTAAATAATTAACTAATTATTTAACTAAATAACTAAATAATTAAAAACCTGAATAACTATCTAACTAATTAAATAACTACAAAATTAAATAACTAAATAGCCAACTAGCTAACTAACTAAATAAACTAAATGACTAAATAATTAAACAGTTAAATAACTAACTAAATAAATAATTAATTAAATAACTTAATAACCAATTAATTAGTCAACTAAATAACTAATTAATTAATTAACTAAAGGATTAAATAATTAATTAGGTAAATAACTAACTACCTAACTAACTGAATAATAAACCAACTAAATAAATAAATAACTAAATAATTAAACAACTAAATAGTTAAACAATTAAGTAACTAAATAACTAATAGCAATCTAAAGTGCTGGTCTTAATTTACTCTCTGAACGTGGTCGTCCAATTCTGCTTTGGATGTCCAATTATCCAATGAATAACTAATCACTGAACCAAAATAATTACTTTAAATATTCTATATTCACACATAATGTATATAATTGATTTAATTTATTAGAAATTCCTTAAATCGTATGAATCTTCCATGTGAGAGAGTTTTTAAAATTTTTAAGAAACAGTTGGGTTTAAGAATACTTAACGAACAAAATTTAAGTTTTGATTAAATCAACCACTTTAAGTGAACCGTTTTCAACATTATTTGACTTTTACTTCTTTTTTTTTTTAACAGAAAAAATTAATTTTATAAGACTTAAATTTATGGTCATATTCTTCAATTGCGAGAGCATAAATCGTAGAATGATTGAATTCAGTTGCCAAGCAGCGTAAGCGCTCAAACCTAATCAAAAAATCATTAATATAAAAAGCATTAACGTTAATTGATAATCCATAAGTCGATGAAATAGTAACACGAGATCATTAGGAAAGTTTCTTGTTAATAAGATAATTGGCCATAGAAGGGAAGAACAATTTATTATTATTATTATTATTATTATTATTATTTAAGAGGTTTGAACTCATTGCTAAAGATTTGCTATGTACTAGATTTGTATTTATGGTTAAAATATCTAAAACTATGCTTTAGAGTATAGAGCTGTTGCCTGCCTACGTTACGATAGAAACAACGTTGATATCATTTTATATAACGTAAACCACATCTGCAACATAGCTTTTTTTTGTATACATTTGCAACACACACACACATATATATATATATATATATATATATATCATATCTTGGCGTATCGTTTACATGTGATTAACGGACAAAATGATACTATAATTTGTGGAAAAATTCATATCATTGGGCAAATTTTTCTTCAATATTGTTCTTCTGTATAAATTCGAATGATTTAACGTGAATTAAAATTAGCTGACAAGTCATTTATCAAATTCACAACAGAAATCATCAGACAGAATCGTTTTATCGTTCTCTTGAATGAAATTCATTCAATACCATAACTAACATTTTCATGAAAGTATTATTTAGCAACATCTGCATGAAATTATTTCACGAAATTTGTCGATTCATCTAAAGTGATTCGATTGGTGGTTGAGTAATAAAAGTTCAGAATAAGTTACAAATTCGATGGAACGGAACTAAACCATAATTCAAGTTAATGTAGATCAAACTTTGTTTTTCTTTCTTGTGTGATAATCAAAGTATGGATAGATATAACTTTGAGTAGCAGGCAATTAGGAAGCAATCATAAAAAAAAAGCTCTTTTTTTTTTAAAATTTAAAGTAATTTGGATATGATTTTTAATTATCCTTAGAATTTAAGATGATTAAGTTATGTGTTTACCTTCATATGCTTTCTTTATCCATCCGCTCGTATTGCGTTGCTGGTAGCCCTCAATGAAACGTATATTAAGCTTGAAAGCGGATGGATTTATTAATTGAATTCTCTTAATCGAGTTTGAATATAAATGCACTACGTTCATAAACCTTTTCATTATGGCTAACAAATTGATAAGATTTAGAAATATCGCAATAGCTTTTATAATCTGCAAAAGTCGCAAATATTTAGTAAACGATCAGTTTAAGCCTCTTTACAAACATACTTCATATCATACATTATATCTTCCTACTTCAAAATAATGTTCTTCTCGGTTCATAAGCAACGCGAGCCTGGGGGTCTTATATTACGCAAGACTATTATTATAATTGGCCTTTACGTGTGTGTTGATGCCTGGAAGGGCTATTCTGCGCTGTTAGAACATTAACTTTTGGTCGGACAAATAGGTTAAGCTTTAACGTTGCTGTTAACGTAATATTGTTTCTTAATGCACAAGAGAAGTGATGCATCATCTTTTTGCTTTGATTGTATCAATGTTGAAGAATCGACAACTCTCGATGTTCTGGCCATAAGAATACAAAATGACATTCGTTGGACAGAACAAGTATTCGAAATGTTGAAAAATAGACATCAAGGGCCGGTATGAGAAAATACTTTACGGCACCGCCTACGTCTGGCCATGTTTACAGCAAAAGAGTTCGTAGATATGGATGGGTGTCTCAACATCTTGCCTGGGTACATTCGATCATGTACAGTGGTAAGCTGAGCTGCTCATGATTGACAGGGATCTGTTGGAAAACTTCGACACCCTTGAACATCGGCGTAATATCGGCTGGATTATGTTCATCTATAGGTATGTCCAGAGCAAATGTATCACAGAAATAATAGAGATATCAGGCAATACGTTGTTTTTTAATCCCACTGCCGCCTATGGGACAACCTACTTCCCGTGGTGTTTTTTCACTGTTTTAGATTTTTTCACTTTCAAGACAAAAGTACAGAAATATTACTGCGTCTTTTCTTCCCCCTTTACCTATAATGTTTCTTTATGCACACAGGGGATATTCCCTAAATACCTGATGAAGTAAAACGAAAAGAAGATTAAAATGATTATAGAGTCATGAGGAAAGAATTGAGTCTTTAAAAATGTCCTAAAATTGAAAAAACCATTATTTTAAAACGAAACTTAATATATTCCGCACATAAAGAATATAAACATAATGGAGGAGTTCGCTTATACATGACGATAAATTAATTTGTTCTTTACATACATATAAGAAGTTAAAAGTACTCACTTTTATTTGCCGTATAAAGGACAGAATTATAAGCTCAAAGAAGTACAAGAACAACTTTTTAAAAAATACTTGTTTCGCGGTATTCTTAATGCTTTGCTTTGCGTATAATGAATATGTTATCGATGGAGTGTAGTAAATTGACGGGCTAAGTTTTCTCGGAGGAGAAGGAAAGAACTTGAAATTAACTTAGCATACAAGCAAGCACAAGGTCTTAGGCTTTCAAACAATTTACAAAAAAACTTAATCTATCCTTTGAATTTTGAATGCAAGCGGAAAGCCATGAATATTGCTTTTCTGTTAATTATAAAAATTTTTTCTACTTTACTGAATTCCTCTGTAGCTCAAAATGTGAACATTTTGAAGAGACCTTTGCAGAAAAAATACGTTCGTTTGCAAGCATTCCGGAGTTTGTGTACGAAAACGAATACATATTCACATGTGAATATATCGACCGGTTTGGTGGCATTTTCATTTTTAATTAATTAAATTTACCGAAAAATAACAGTAACAACAACAATAATAACAACAACATAAAGTTACCACTTGAAATTTTTGTTGAAAAGTTAAAGTCGAGTACAAGGTATATAAAATTTTTATATATATGCAGCAGCAAAGAATATATTATATTTATCAATTTATATGCAACACCTAAAAGCATGCTACATACATATCATATTATATATAGCATTTAAAAAAACATTCTCTACAATCAATTTGATTTACTAATCTAGGCCATTGGCAACAAAAAAATGAATCCTTGAGTATTGTGAAATGATTTTTTTTATTGAATAAAGTGCTCAACTCTCAAATATTTAATTGGCAAAACACCCGCGCAATAAATGCTCGCGTTAAGCTTCAATTGTAAAGTAAGAAGTAAATTTATGGCATCGCTTCCATGCAAATGAAAATTAATGTAAAAATTCCATATTAAATTCATTATATTGCTGAATGTTGCTTCCTAGTATTGTTTCCATAATAATAAGGTGTTTATGGACAATTCAGTTGTATAAAGAGTGTTTGTCTGTTTTAATGAATATATATATATTTTCTTAATCATAACGATAAGGTAGCCTGTGCTCTAAAATGCCACACAATAATTGGAAAGTATTTTTAAAAATTACTTTGTTTCGTATAGGATCCTACCAACTTACAATGTTATTTACCTTTTTAGATCCGGTCTATGTTTGTTATTCCTTTTTTTTTTTTTTCTCTTCTCTATGAATTGTCTTTTCTTTTGTTAAATTCTTATTCATTCTTTAGTTAAGTTCCATTATCTGTTTGAACTGTATCCGACCAAAACTTCAATCCTATTCTCCTATCTGTCTGACTCTGTTATCTGCCTTTCTGCTCGATCTGTCCTTTTCTTCTTTTTTCTTCGCTAAACTTTTTATTCTTCTACCTTTGTCCTATTTTTTCTTTGTAATCATGTTGTCTTGAAACTGCCCCTACTCCTTTGTATCAGTTTTACTATCTTAAGCTTTACTTCTCTACTTCTTGGCTGCTTCTATTGTTATTCGCCTTTCCTAGATATGAATGAATTTTTAATTGTCCACTTTTCTACTCTTTCTCTTATGTATTAGCCTCTCTATTTATTTCTCTTTAATTTATCTGTCTTTGTACCTTGTTGCCTTCTATTTTTCTACTGCTTCTCTTATGTGTTAGTCTCTCTATATATTTCTTTTTCTATCTATCTTGTTGCCTTCTAGTTAGTTAATGTCTTATTTGTTCATACCAGTCCTTAGTTGTTCTTTTTTTTTTTTTGTATGTCAATCTATCTACTTATATGTTTCCCTATCTGACCGTTCTTTGTACCTTGTGGATCTTCTAGTTAGTCGCGATATTCTACCCTTTCATTCCGATCTGTAAATATTGATCAACTTGTACGACTTCTTCTAGTTTTCTATACCCGTGCCTATCAACCTTTTCTTTTACTTTTCCCCCCTCTATGCATTGATGCCTGTCCTTTAAATTACTCGATGTTTTTTTTTTATCTATACCTCTGTTTAATTCCTTTTTTTATTTTCATTTTATTTGCTCGTGTTCGCGCTTTCTGCTTCTTATTCTATCGGTTCTTCTTCTCCTTCTAAATCTATTATTTTAACGGAATGCTTTTCTATTTATCCATTTTTTTTTTTTTGATGCTATTGCCATTCGATCTATATTTTTTTTTTTTTGTAATAAAACAGATTAGATTAGATGTCAAAGAATTCGGACTAAGCCGTATAATACCTCTCATCACTCTTTCTTGTCTGCGATTACATTCATTTTATGTACATAACTTCAATTATCAAAAAGTGCATATAAGACGTGCCAAAAAAAGGAAAAAAGCAAAAAAAAAAAAGAAAAAAAAAAGGAAAATCTTATATGAATGATAAATAAAAGTTTAAATAAATTTAAAAGTTCATTTCAATAAACGAATTGCAATCCAATTACATTTTTTCTTTAAGTCGGAAAAGTTACACAATCGATCAATTGAAAGACTTTAATGTATGGATTCTTCTTACTCGTGCTTGCTTGTTCTTCTTAAAAAGGGATGTGCAGATAAAATCCTGTCTTTATTAGAAATCCTTTATCAAACTAATTCTTAAAGTCAATGTTTGATAGTTAAAAACAAAAATAAAATAATTTTAGTTAACTATATATTTGATATTATGTAGCCTGCATTTCATGTATATTGAGTTTGCTGATGTACAGTGGTGGCCACTTTGGTTTAGGACACTTTGTATGTGTTTTTTTTTTTTTAAAGAAAATAATTTTTCTGATTATCATCGATTAGGCTAAGTATTAGTGTTATATGTATCGTTATTTTTTTTGCATTCATTTGTTATCTTTAGTTTCTTCTCTGGTTTAATTGCCAGTGAGATACGTGATTTAAGCTGGTTACAAATATACGACATCCGATAATTATTGAAATGCATAATATATATACATAATTACGGTCAAACATGGCCAAAGGTAAGTGGTGCACAGAGACACTACATCAGGTTATTCAGCAAATGATATCCAGAGCAAGCATCATAGGGAATATTGCAAATATTTTGAATTGTTCCCGAAATATGGTATATAATGCTCTACGTCATATTCGAACGTACAAGATATTCAAAAATGTTGCATAGTATCCTAAATCCAAAAAAACAACTCATGAAAAAAAAAACTGTTTAATTTTTAGAGCCTCTGAAACAAAGCCATTTAAAAGCTTAACTGTACTTCAAAGAGATGTTTCAATAAACTTTCACATTGACTTTTCGGCCAGAACAATAAGAAGAAGACTTAATGAAAAAAATGAAATGTGGATGCTGATGGTTAACGTAAGCCATTTGTATCGAAGAAGAACTTGAAGTCTTCCAAATAGCATTTGCCAGTGAGCGTTTAGAGAAACCAATGATTTTTTTTGGAAAAATATACTCTGCAGAGACGAATCGAAATTTTATCGGTTCGAATCAGATGGGAAACAATACGTATCACGTCCTCCAAATATGCATCATAAACGAAAGTAAACAATTACGACGAAAAGGCACGCTGGTGGAAATGTGATGGTGTGGGCCGCGTTTTCTGGGCATCCCATACATAATACAGGGTACACGTATAAATCAATATGTCTATAAACACATACTTGTAAATGCAATGATCTCCTCCCCTCTGCAAAAGAAAATATACCATTCAGGTGACGTTTTATGCATGATAACGATCCAAAACACTCTTCACGGACAGTGAAGAATTTCTTGGACCAGAACAGGATAGTTGTATTAGATTGTATTTCAATTCTCATTGACAGCTTATGGAATGATAGAAGTCACCATATTACTAAATAAAAAAAACTTTTAAATTGTAATATATTGCTGTTCAGACTTTTTTTGAGAAGAAATTCCCAAATGTAATAAAACAACCACGCAAAAGTGATGTTATCTGCACTACGGAGCACATATAGATCGTAAAAAAAAAATGAATATGTTGAAAAAATAAGAACTCAAAGCCGTATTCGTCTAATAAAGGTATATATACTAAATGCCCTAAACTTGTGAACACGACTGTATGTCTCACTCAGTAAAACTTAAGATAGAGACTCACCTATTATTATACCGATCGATTCATAATCATTTTCTGAATCAATTTAAGCTTGTCTATCTATCCGTCTGCTATCTGTCTATGTATTTTCCTATTCACCATACCAGATCATCAAATTTTTGAGATCTTTTTTTGGCATTAACTTGTTGTTTTTGTCTAAGAACGTATGCTATGGAAAATGGACTTGATCGTACCCTTTTAATGGTTATGTTCCATAAAATATCTTATATGAAAAACAAATGCAATTTTGAAAATTTTTCAAAACAAAAATCGCTGAGTGATTTATATCGTTATAATAAATTAATGTGAAAAGTTCGGATTAGATGGTTCAATTTTTTGAACTCACTTCAATAAAATCGAATCTACGATATTTAAAATTTTATATGAATAAAGAGTTCGGTTTTTAATATAATATTATAATGAAAATTAGTTCAAAACATTTACATTATTCCGTTTTTTTTTTCGAGCCCATCCCATTTAAAGATTCTCATAAGAAATAAGCGTTTATAAGATAACAAAATCTAAGTTTTAGAAACTTTATGACAAAAATAAGTGAAGAATAATAAATTCGTCGGTAAAAGAATAAATTTTAGTCAATTTGACCTTATTTATCTTATTTAATAGCCGCCATAAAAAAGTACGAAACAAGGTATAATTTTTGTATTTTATTATGAAAATAAATGAAGAATTATATTAAGCGAAGTATTGTAGTGTAGTCGACCATACCCATCTATAATGTTTTTATTTATTGTGCTTAATAACTTCGCTATGTCTTCTTAAAATTCAAAAGTTTTTCGCAAAAAAAATTTTATAATTAACGTCCGATGATATTTTTGGAATTGAAAAATTTTTATTATTCGTATTGTCGTTTAATGTTCTGAAAAGGATTTGAAAGTGCAGAGGAGATGAATAGACTTCTAAGGATAAACCCAAATTCGGTGGTCATCTCTACTCGATAGCTTGTTATACTTCTTCTAAGTGACATCCGTTCTTAGTTGATGACCACTTTCCGTAATCTTCTTCGGAGACAGTTTAACCTCCCTGCCTGTTTGAATATAATTTTTTAATTTTATTTTTTTCGCTTTTTTACTTGATACTATTGTGGATAATTTAGTTTCCAGTTGCAATAATTATTATAACTCATACTTCAAGATTCTGCTAATATCTAAAAATAATTATTTGGTCAATTGGAAAGATTATGCCCGATCTCAGTAACCACAAAATATATCGGCCTAAGAATATTGGTCTAGAATTTTGATATGACTGACATTGATAGAGACGACCCAACTAATGTGAGATCGAAAGCTCCGCAACAAAACTTCACCAATCTTCCAGCAACTTTCAGCAAAACTTTCGTTCTCATTCCATTCCTCATCTAATTTACGCTGAATACGTGATGCTATTTCGTTTTTCGAATATAAAAAAACAAAAAGGAGAGGAAATATATTTTTTCCTTTTATAGAAATACTTTAGCAATTTGGTTAAATGCTTTTTTTTTTTTTTTTTTTTTTTTTGGTATATAATCGGAAGTTCTAATTTTTACTTAATGTTTAAGCGCCCCTAAATTTAACACGTTACGAAGAAGAGGGGGAAAGAGGATTGGGCGATTAGAACAATATCGGTTGGAGTTTTCACACGAAACGTTCCTCATTCCTTCTTAATAATTAAAATAGTGAATGAAACTCTAAATAAAATTTGGGAGATTCACACTTTTCCCCATAAGTTTGTATTCGAAATTTTTATTTGAATAAGTATTAATTTTCTACGAATTAATTTAGGTATGACATGAAACTTTTTTTCATTTCATAAAGAAAACAAAATTAAATCTAATTAATTACACTCTGTCAATAAAAGACCGAATTAATTAAAATAAATTAGAATAAAATAAATTTTAAAATGCATTTGTATAGAATTTGTAGGTGTACTCTTTTCTACATATATATATATATATATATATATATATTTATTTATATCATATATATATATATTTATATATATATATTTATATATATATATTTATATATATATATATAGATATATATAATGGTCTGTGCATTATATAGAAAATAAAAACTAAATCTCATGATAGTATATAATATAGAAAATGTTATATGCATTTACTAACACTTTCCATATGTACACATATATGTATCTGGACCAGAAATCCCCAGCAATCATAAGTTGCATACAAAATTTAAGGGAAAAAATAAAAAGAAAGAAGAGAAATAAAGGAAAAGTTTCAAAATGGAAAATTTAACACTGACAAACTAACAAATGAACGGGTGCGCGCTATCGATTTTCCCCTGTGCAATAAGCATATATTTACGAAAACTCGAACAACAAAGACAGCAACAAGGAAAAGTAGAGGAGAGAGGAACCGAATACCGGCAGAGATGAGCTGCAGCCCCTTAATGACGATTGCTGCAAAAAAGCTTTTACGTACATTACCCCTACAAAAAGCAAACGTATTTATTACATACACGTGTAGATGTACACAAATGAATATGTGCGTATATACATAAATACATGCACACACACGCATATATATATATATATATAAGTTATATATATATATATATATTGTGTGTGTGTTTATGTATATAAATATATATATATATATATATATATGCATCTATTCTGTTTTGTGGTATCTTTTGGGAGTTGGCTAAGTTTTCATTATTTTTCATGAATAATAATAATAGAAGAATCTATGTATATATCGCTGCCGTACAAACACTCACAAAACAGCATCATCACCTTCATCAACATCATCATTGTTAGCCTGATGTTTATTATTAAGTTTATCAAAACGTATATACCTATCCATATCCACACATACACACACACACACACACACACACACACACACACACATATATATATATATATATATATATATATATACAAATTATATATATACAAATTTTTCACATACACTGACATCAATTCCAACGGTACAATATGTAGTGAATTGAATTGGAGAGATTTCTTTTCACCATTGTATCTCTATAGATATGTATAAGTGTTTATATGCAGGTGAGTGAGTATATGTGCTTAGTCAAATTAAATTCATTGAGCTGAAAATGGAGCAAATTGTTAAAGGAAGCCCTTTGTGCTGTAAGCTCATATTTTTATAAAATTATAAAAGTTTTACACACACACACACACACATATATATATTATATATATATATTATGTATGTATATATATACATTGTGTATGTGCGTACTTTCATTCACACACGCATATTCCTCCGTTGATAACGATAAATAAATAAAAAGGCATTTTCCCATTAAAAATTCACAATAATTTGTCTACATTAAATGATGCATTTACCAAGGCGTATACACACACACAAACACAGTATACACGCATAGATGCATATTCACGTATTTTGCAAAATTGGTTCACTGTTTGCTATTAAGTTAATCAAGCTGAGCATAACACGGACGCATATATTTCTCTCTACATATACTATCATATATATATATATATATATATATATATATATCTATATATATATTAGATATAGATTTTTGATATATATATATATATATATATATATATTATATACCATTGTTTTCAGTTCGATATTTAATGCTAAGAGTTTCCCCGCTCCAGATTACTTATAGGCCGTTCCCAAAAATTATGTTAACTGCTTAATAATGATGGAAAGTTTCATGTATTTCCTTTTCATTTTTCGAATATGTTCACTTTTAAGGCGAATCTTTAATACTCAACATCTATGTTAAATGTAAAAGCAACATGTTTATTAGGAAAGTTGTGCTTATTACGTGTATACATAATTTTATGGCAAAATTCGGTAACAAATATCGGAAATAGAAAATAGGATCTGCAATTTGTATGAACGTTTTGATAAAAAACAAATGCATCGAAATTGATAATTATATGAAGTTGAATGAGAATATCGAAGTCTTTTGCCTTTTCGCTGCCAAAAGAATAACGCATCGTAAACAAAATATGTTCCGTATAAACTAAAAGTCATGAATATTCTTCGCTTTGAGTCAGACTATGATCAATACTTATCAATCAATCAATAATATCAATCAAATTCGATGAAATTTATTATTCACGTTGATTGGCATATGTCCGGAATGCGAACATAACGTCAAGTCTCATTAGAAATTTACAAAAATATGTGCGATATGTGGATAAATGCAATTTAATGGATTAATTATTGAGCTTACGATTTTCTTCAGATTCCATTGAAAAGAATGCTTTTTTTTTTCTTACGGCGAAGGAGTCCTGAATGAGTTCATTGTCCACATATCATAAATCGTGGTGGAAGCCCGAGAAATCTGGTCAGATGAACGCATGTGAAAAAGAAATCACGCTATGAATTTATTACGATTAGAAAATAATCTTTTATTATATGAGCCACTACCCTAAATCACATTCAAATGACATTCAGAAACATCCCGAATTATTGAATGCTATCGCTAAAATGCTAAAATATAGATTAGATATTTCAGTGTATTCATAATATTATTCTTAATTATTCTTAATGCAATAGAGCCATTTGAAAATGCATTAAATGACAAATAACTGAAAGCTCAATATTTATTCATAAACGAAATTGGGCAGTTATTCTATAACATAAGGAATAGTTTTCACATACTTAATTAAATTTGATTAAATGCTTAATAGAAAATATTTTATTTTAATTGAAAAATTACTCATCCATCATCATTAGTATTATTACTAAACATTTTACTTGTTTTCTTTAAAAATTTAATTAATAACGACTTACTTTTCTATAAATAATATAATTTATTGGTTTTCTCTTTTATTTTTCACTATGCTTTGCGCGTTCATTTTACTTTTGAGTGCTTTGTTTTAGAGTTCTCTTTTTTACAAAAACAGATATAGAGAAATAATCATTCTCTTTGAAGCAACAACAATATATACATTCACATAAGAAATAAGCATTCAGGATTAAACATGAAACTTAAAACGTGAGCACCATTAAGATTTCATTAAATTGCCTCATATGTAGGCAAGAAAATGATTTCTTATTCACTTGTTTTTGATTTAAATGTTTAATATTTTCAATTAGAATTTAATTAATTTTATTTTTTTTTTTTTTGATATTTTTTGTAAAAGTTACATTAGAAAAAATTATTTTTGTCAAACACATTAAGCTATCGACTGAATAACGATCATTTGTTTTTTTTTTCTTTTCTGCTTTTCTGTTAACTAATGCTCTTGACGCATTATTTTTGATATATCTTCCTAAACAAGCATTAGGTAATGTATTTATTTAATATATTTAACCAAATATCTTTTACTTATAGAATTTTTANAAAAAAAAAAAAAAAAAAAAAAAGAAAAAACTGCATTAAAGTTGTGGTCTGACAAAATAAAGAGTGAATAAATATTTATAAGGAGAAAACCCAAAAACATTAATTATATGCTAGCGAAAAAACCAAAATTAATTCCCAAGAGTTTTCCCAAAAGAGAACAACGCAAAAGAAAAGCAATTTTTTTTTTTAAAGAATCATATTAAATATAATATTTAGATAATTTTTGCCTCAAACTAAGTGTGTATATGTGTGTGCATAGGTATATGTAAGACTTTAAAGGAACTTTTTTCTTAAAAATATAAACCAAAAAAAAAATTAACTAAACAATCTATTGATGTCTACTACGAATATTATGATAAATTAAAAAATTTTATATGAGCTCATCATTGCGTTACAAAAGTGCGTATGTTGTTTAATTGGATATGACTGTGTCTATGTATGTGTGTGTCTATGTATGCGCGTGCATGTATATCTGTGGATGTACTACGATTTAAAATAATTAAAAATTATTTTATGTCCGGCGAAAGTTTAAAAATAAAATCGAGAGACTGTGACTGTTTCTTCGTTGTTTTTCTTTTTTTTTATTGAAGAAAAAAAAAAAAAGACTTTCTTTTATCTAAGAATAAGAAACTGCAAGGACTTCCAACGATTTTATGAACATTTCAGAAAAGTCACTAAAGAAATTTGTAAACAATTTATAAAATAATTATCGGTTAACATATAAATGAAGACAACAAAAACAACAACAACAACAACAAATCTTAGAAAGGGACAAAAAGGCCAAATTTATTCGTAGTTAAGAGAAACTAATTATAAAACAAATAGGAAAAAAAAAAAACATACCAAGCACTGCAATAAAAATTTTAAGAAAAGGGTTTGTGACTAAATATAAATTTTTTTAAAAAAATAAAAACCAAAAATAATGTAAAAAAAAAANAAAAAAAAAAAAAAATATTGGAAAATGTATCCTTATTTCTCAATATCGTCTCTTTCTAATTCGATACATATTCGATGTTCAATAGCTGCGATACCTTCTTTATATTGAGAACTGAACTGAGTCAAACCGTTCAAAGTAGCCATCAGCCATAAATCTTCACGTTTTCATTCCTATCAAAGCTTTTTGTCATCAGACCATCAGATTAGGAAGAAAGAGAACATAATCTGAGAGATAGTTCGAAATTTCTCTCTTTGATTTTGGCTATCGCGGTAATTATGTATGAACTTTCGCGTTGGTTTATTGTAACAACGCTGCTTTCTTCCAATGAAGAAATTTTTTTCTCTCCGATTTTATCACACAAACGCTGTAATAAGTTCGAATAATATTCACCGCTGCTTAATTTTTTTTTTTGTGATATTAATTAATGAAAATCATTTCGACGACTTTTACTTTCATTGTAAGCCTAATTTTCTTATGTCAAACTTTTCGCACATCACGTTTTGAAATGCCTATCATGTCTTCTAGACATAGCTTTTTAAATGAAATTAGAATTTTATATGAAATTTATCTTCATTTTACAATGTTAGAAGGTATAATATCTGGCGAATATAGTCGCGAGTTTGGGAGTCGGGTTTTCTGGTTAGATTTTCAAAAAAACAGACGAACTGTTGTTTGGTTGAAAAATTACTCTATAATTGCTCTATAAAATGATTGGGACTGTTTTTTTTTTGCTTACTAATCAGCTTCGTACCATTCGTGTTTACAAGGTTCCCCAGTGGAGATTTTCTTATTTTGGAGAGACTGTGGTTTTTGCTCTTTTGTTAATATTTAATGTAATAATTTTCGTTACCGGTTAGGATTCAAGCTAACGATTTTTTCGAATTAAGCAGGAAAAGAAACGCATTTACCGCATTTCTTGTGTTTTTTGTCTCATAACTCGATTTATACAAGATTATCCGACCCAGAAATTGAATTTTGATAAACCTTAAAAACCGAAGCTTAATATTATTTTAATCATTAACTCGATTTCGTTTACTATTAAAATTGAAAAAATTGGCGAATATTTTACAAACGCTAGGGCTAAGCGATTCAAATAAAGTGCGTTTAAATTTCTATGTGATAATTGCACCGTTTTTCCATATTAAGGCTTACTTTTCATGAGAATCTTATATGGAATAGAACCCCAAAAAAATAGGGCTACGCTGTCCAAATTCCATACATTGCAATTTTGTATCAGTTTACTATTATTATAAAATAAAATATTATAAATAAATAAATTAAAAATAAAATTAGACTTTTTTTCATATAAAGTCTTACTTTTCATAGGAACGTTTATACGCCTTCAAAATGGATTTGGTTCCAAAAGATGATCCCATCCCATTCAAAACTTTTACATTTATTTTATATACTAAAATACAAATATTCCAATTCCAATCCTTTTTGTATAAAGATTTTTTTCAAAGGGTTTGTTATACAGAGAGCAGTTACAAAATGGTACGGTAAAATCCATCTTTGGCCCAAAAACACATCAGTATATCAAATATACCGAAAATATCAAAAAAAAAAAAAAAAAAAATGCGATCTGCAGATTGAACTTAGACAGAGAGACAAATAAGCTTAAATCGATTTAGAAAATGATTTGATTGAACCGATGATCACAACAAAAGATAGGTTTATTTTAAGTTTCTTTTTTTTGGTAGTGCACACGTATCTTTTATTGTGTGGAAAATTCTAACAAATAGCCTACACAGATCGGCCATTACGATCTTAACGGCTTGAATGTAACGTAATTTTTCACAACTTTCCCCCAGAATTATCCATAAATTTAATATTATATATATACATATATATATTTATTATTTTTTTTTTTTAATAAAAAGTTTTTGTTTTTATTTTTTTTCTTTTTTTTTTTTATAAATTAAAATATGAAAATGAAACACATTGTGAAGCAATTAAAAAATGTAAATAGCAATTAAAATAAATACTTGAGCGCAATGTACAAACATAACTATCTATATACGTATGCACATATATATTTATATGTTATTATATATATATACATACATACATACATATATATATATATATATTAATAAGCAACAACTACATTATTATTATTATTATATATATATATATATATATTATTATTATTATATATATATATATAAGGTTTTTGCAATAAATCATTTCATATACTATATAGTACTACACTAGCTCAGTAATAAATAAATACATAAGACGATGCAAATTTAGTTCGGGGAAAAAATAGTTCAATAGTTTTTGTAACAGTTTCTTTTTATTATATATACAAACACGTAAGTATGTACGTACGTACGTAGATGCATATGAATCGAGTCACAGATGTTACCATCAACCCAAGCAAATATCATCTATAATAATATACATTTCATATCATTTAAAATAATACACACCCATACACATATAGTAAGAGAGAGAGACACAAATAAATATAGGCACATACGCAAGCATATACATTGCAATTGCATTGCATCCTACATAAAAAGGTTCATTTACTATATGGCACCTATATAAGTACACATAGGATGTCAGTCATGCAACGGTATATGTAGGTTTATGTATGTATTTTGCAATGGAGAATAGTGGAGAAAAGTTTTACAAGAAAAGCTTTCTACTGTGTGTATTATTGCTATGTTATGTTTGTTGTTGTTGTTGTTGTTGTTGTTGTTGTAGTTGTTCATGTTCATGTTGTTTTTATTGTTTTTGTTGTTGTTTTCTTTTTTCATTTTATTATTTTTGTTGTTGTTTATTACCCCTATTTTTAGGGAACCCTGGCCAAAAATAGTACTATGTAATCCTTAGGAAAATAACGTATTTTGTAGCCTACACATGCAGTTCAGTACGAGTCAAGCGGTCTTCAAGTTATCCAGCAAACGCGGTCCTTTTTTAAACGCGCGTTTTATATTATTCTACTCATAATTTATAATTTGCGTCGCTATATGATTTCTCCTTGTTTCGTAGAACACAAACAAACAAAGAAACCAAAGAAAGAAACATAAAAAAAAAAAAAGAAAAACAGAAAAATCCAAACAAATCAGAAATTGTATCTCAGCAATTATAACAATAACAACAAAAAGTAAAGGAAACAACAAGAAGAAAAACATTACCGGAAATTTTATTTAGAAAGAAAATTTCTTTAACGAAATTTTTCTTGTTTTTCTTAAAGAGACGGTATATTCCCTATATAAATCTTCCGGGATATGCAAAAGCAAGTAAGGTGTGCGTGAGTGTTTTTCCTTATTTTCTTCTTCTTTTGTTATTTTCCATTACATATGTATGCATATAAATCATGCATATTTATATATATATATATATATATATATATATATGCACGATATATATATATATATATATATATCTATATCTATATATATGGACAGGTGCATGTGTAGATGTATGTGTACGTGTGCATATACCTCCTGATGAATTTTGGATTTATCCCTAATTTTTGATTTTCATACAACAACAACAAAAACAAATTAATGCATCAAATTTGATCTTTTAATAAAAACAAAAAAATAAAAAAAACAAAAACTGAGTGAACATTTTTTTCGAAAAATTAGAAGAAAAACGAGTAAATAAAAAACTTTTTCATCTTCAAAAAAAAACTGTTTCTTTATAAATACTTTCCTTAGTGTTTGTGTTGATCATAAAAATAAAAAAATAAATAAATAAAAAAATAACAAAATTTAAAAACGAGGCTCAAATCACTTTAACATCAGCAGAACAACAATCAACGCGAAAAAGGTATCTTTTCGATGGTAAGTGTTGTCCATAAGAAAATAAAAATAAAAATAAAAAATTTAAACTGATTTTCCGTTTTCTCTGAAGCTTTTTGTCTTCTTAAGGTTTTCGTTGTTATTGCTTGTCTTTTCTTTTTTTCTTTTTTTTTTTTTTCATTTGCTTCTCTTTTTCTATGTTAATGTATTGCGTTTTGACCCAGTTTACTTGCGTTGCTCTGCGCACCCAGGTATACAGAAAACTGAAATACTTACCACGCCCAAGCCTGTGCTAGTAACAGTTAGTTAGCTATGCGTGTGTGTTTAATGTTTAACATATATACGTATTTATATATATATATATCTATATATATATCTATATATATATATAAATCAAGTGTTAATGACCGTTAGCACTGAACATCTGATTTTAGCCGCATAAGTCGTACACTTAGAAAATAAACTTTTTATTAAATTTTTAGAAATTTTTTTTTCTCTCTTTTTTTTTCTTTCTCTTTATTATCCTTAAATTTTTCAAAATTAAAAGAAAACTTCAGAAGCTTTAATCACATTAATATTTACACTCTCAACTCAAAGGTGATATGGAGTTGATTTTTTCTTTTCTTCTTTTCTAGCTCCTAAAAATATGCACAACAGATTTCATAAAAAACTAGTTAACTTAAACAAGAAGAAGAAACTTATAAATAACGCCTTATGCCGTATATGTTGTTCTCACTAATTCAAAGTAAAAACAAGTAAAAATAGTTCAAATAGTTCAAATAGTTAACTGGGATCTATCATTAAATACCCTACATCGCACTTGTGACATAACCGTAATTGAGAAAAAAAAAAAAAAAAATTTTTTTTATTGCAAATCTTATTACCCTTCATTTATCTTTCATTATAAAGTGCTTGACTTAGAATTAGTTGTTGTCATCTTATGAAAATTTACTTACTTTAAGAAACTTAAATGTATTATAGGGTTCAAAATATGTGCTCAGATAATTCAAATTTAGTAGAGTTATGTACTCTATATGAAATTACTATTATGGGCATAATGTTCGTCATTAAAAACTATTAAAAATTGATCCTATTTTATGATCTGTAGGTTGCAGATAAATATATATATGGATTCACATTAGACAAGTAGACAAACGGACAGATAAATTTAAATCCATTCAAAAAACAAAAAAAAAAAAAAACAAGATTTTCAATCAATTTCAAAAGCTGAATTTATATCTTAAGTTCTTCTGGAATTCGCTAACATTTGCACAATTTTTTTCATATTCACTTTCACATCATATGAAAGTATAGAGCATAGGAGCATAAACAGGATGTTCGAATTCGTCAATTGCCATCATCATTTTAAATCTGAATTTACAGATACATATTTGATATAAAATGTATATCACATGTTTATTATTTGTATTTGTTTGTTTGTCTGTTGTATGATGTTGTATGATTTTTTTTAAACTCTTGATAACTATAGGATAACTAGAGTCTTAACTTCGAATTTTCTATTGGATTGAGAATGTTAAGCTGGTCAAGTTTGTATACATGTTGTATATAACGGATCTTTGTTACATATTTTAATTGCGCATATATGTGTATACAAACACAACTCGGAGACTATGAATATTAGATAATTGACATGAAATTTCTTACTTATCCAAATATCAGAGCTCAATATTTTTTCAATTTTATAATATCTGTCATATAAATATGAATAGGTTCTTCGATTACTATATATAGTAGCATTATAGTAGTATAATATAAAAAACTTTGTTAATATAATTTTGTCTGTCTATACGTCGAAAGAATTCTGATATTTTCAAAGTCGCAAATATGAAGTGAGAAAATTAAAATTTCTTAAATAAATTTATAGTTGATTGTCACAAAGTGAGATTAAAAATGCTACGACTCGTTTCCTACGCAGAAGCCTTAAATTATAGTCTAAAAAGGAAATTTGAAAACATTTTTCCTTTTTTTTTTTTNTCCATTCAAAAAACAAAAAAAAAAAAAAACAAGATTTTCAATCAATTTCAAAAGCTGAATTTATATCTTAAGTTCTTCTGGAATTCGCTAACATTTGCACAATTTTTTTCATATTCACTTTCACATCATATGAAAGTATAGAGCATAGGAGCATAAACAGGATGTTCGAATTCGTCAATTGCCATCATCATTTTAAATCTGAATTTACAGATACATATTTGATATAAAATGTATATCACATGTTTATTATTTGTATTTGTTTGTTTGTCTGTTGTATGATGTTGTATGATTTTTTTTAAACTCTTGATAACTATAGGATAACTAGAGTCTTAACTTCGAATTTTCTATTGGATTGAGAATGTTAAGCTGGTCAAGTTTGTATACATGTTGTATATAACGGATCTTTGTTACATATTTTAATTGCGCATATATGTGTATACAAACACAACTCGGAGACTATGAATATTAGATAATTGACATGAAATTTCTTACTTATCCAAATATCAGAGCTCAATATTTTTTCAATTTTATAATATCTGTCATATAAATATGAATAGGTTCTTCGATTACTATATATAGTAGCATTATAGTAGTATAATATAAAAAACTTTGTTAATATAATTTTGTCTGTCTATACGTCGAAAGAATTCTGATATTTTCAAAGTCGCAAATATGAAGTGAGAAAATTAAAATTTCTTAAATAAATTTATAGTTGATTGTCACAAAGTGAGATTAAAAATGCTACGACTCGTTTCCTACGCAGAAGCCTTAAATTATAGTCTAAAAAGGAAATTTGAAAACATTTTTCCTTTTTTTTTTTTTTCACAGAAGATGTTATTTTATTATTCGTTATTATTATTATGTGAACTGTAAACCTACGCAATTGTCATTGCGATGACATTTCACAAATAAGGCATGTGTATGTGCATTCGCAAATTTGGTGCTAGAAATGAAAAAGTTATGAAAAAGTTCATGATTTAAAAAGAAAAATTATTCTGAGTAATGAGTTTAGGTACATAGAAAAACAGAAGCAAATATGTTACGTCAGGGGCTGATACGAACAATCCAAAATGAAATATAGTCAAACGTTGTCTCTGATTATAACAAGTGACAGTTCGGTTCAATTTTGGTTTGCCGGTGTCACTGCGCCTTACTTTTTCAAAAATGCCGCTGGTTCGAAAATTATAGTGAACGAATGGATTATCGAACGATGTTGACTGACCTTCTTTCTACTTTTCTACTTAACTGTGGTATCGATGTTGACAATACAATTTTCTATCACAATGAGTCTATTGGGTGATTGCTTTAAAATGATACCCCTTGTCTAAAAATCCTATCCTTATATGCATCAAAGATACTATTCATTTCTTACACGCTTATGTATAATATTTTGTTCATATAATAGTAGGTGCTTGAAAAAGTTTTTATCATTTTTTCACTGTAAAAGGCATTTATTGAGAAAAATTCGTACAATATATAGTAATTAAAATATTTTCCATCATTTTCTACATCCTTTTTTCATCTGTTTCACAACGTGGCAATACCGTGTCTGAAGAACTCATGAGCCAGCCAAGCTATCCTGTATCGATCTAAGCAATTGGTAATCAGAAGGCGTTATATCTGGTGAGTACGCTAGGTGCGGCAGACCTTCTCATTCGACCTGCAACAATGTATCCTTGATCACTTATGCAATATGTAGCCGAAATGACATTTTCAGTGAATTCGTGTGGTAGTCATTTTCCATCCTTTGGGGCCTTTTTAATCGCATCTAAACGTCTAGAAATATTTAATTCATCAACTGCTAATCTGCTCGGAGGCTCTTTGAGAGTTTAAGCTGAGTTTCCGTCGTTTTCAAACTTTTTTGGTCCTTTAGGCCATTTTTTGTCTTTGATACTGAAATTGCCACTTTTAAACCATGGAAATCAAAAAACGGCAATTGCTATATATTGGATTAGCATCAGCATAAGCTTCTATAAGCTTTAGATGGGCTTTGGTATCAGATTTCTTTAAATCATGAATGTTGAAAAAGAATGTAGAAAATGAATGTAGAAAATGCAATTTTGAACGTTCCATGATTAGCGGCTATATATACTAAATTATTCAATAACCCGACATGGAAAATTGTTGTTTTAGATAGAGGAGGTCAAAATGGTCGAATTCAAATCTTGCTTATACTGGTATTACCCACTATTTTATCACTTTTACCTGTAGAAAAACATTGATAAAAACATTTTCAAGCACCTAATAGATCGACTTTTCCACTGACATCTACATTAAATTTCAGGCCAATACCTTTAGCAGTTTATAAACTTTTACTGTTTCCATGTATAAAAAAGAAAAAAATTAAATTTTCGAAACAATTTTATCGCAATCGAATCAGAATGATGTGTCTAAAGCGGTTTTTTTTAGTTTCAAAAATATCCAGAAACCAGTCAGACCTAAATTAGGCTAATATTATGGCACATTTTGAATTGAGTTATTTTTTGAAAAAGTCGTAAGTTTTGGTCAAAAAGTCCCATAATTCTGCTGAATAGCTTTACATAAATAACGCGTAATACTGAAATATAATCATTTTTTGTCTGAATTTTCGTCCGGTGAAAGATATTCATAAAGCATCACGTTGAAGAAGATTTTTACTTTGAGTTTAACGTGGGTATCTGGTTATGAAAGTCTCACCCCAGGGTGCAGCTAAGCTCTAAATTATTTCAGCGAACGATAGTCGATGTCCCACAAAAAGTGCAACAATCCCCAGTAAGAAGCCCACTGTTTCTAGGTACCAGAATATATTTTACTAGGAATGATCCGAAATTCTCCTTCGATTAAATGATTTTTCTATCTCGGATCTCACGGCCATTACGATACTCCACACTCAAAAAAGCTTTCTTTAAGCGGAGTGTTAGGCAAGCAATACTTACAAGAAGCAACTTTTTCTTTCATTAGCCTTTTGGATATGCTATACATGGTCTCGGAAAGCCAATCCTATTATCTCATTTCTTGGATTAGACCTTATGCCATACACGCATATTTAATACTACTTTAATGGATCATTCGTAATGATTTGTATTGCTACAGAGATTATATAGTTCCTTTGCAATAAAAAATCTCAACATTGAACTTTTTTTACTTTCGTAACACGAAAGAGGCATTTCCACTAAATGCTTTTCGCCTAAAATCGTCGAGAAACCATCGCCGGTCGTCGATAGTTAAACTTCAATACTGTTTCCCCGATAACTGTTTCGGACGATTGCATCAAATCAATTTGAAATTAAAGAAACTAGTGAACACATTTTTTATTTACCAAGATAGTTCATAAAGTAAGCGAATAAAGTTGCCTCACATAGTAAAGCCCGAGAAAGCGCTAACGTTAACCAGATATTGCATTTTTATGATGACAACCCAAAAATAAATACTTGCCTAGACAGAGCCCAAGGACCAAATGGCTTTTCAACATGGAATTCTCATTCTGTTTAAAAAATGAGACGAATGTGCGGCTAGTAACGTACGGTACTTTTGATAACATAATCTTTCATTATTCTCTTAAAGTCAAAAATATTTTTTTTTGTTAGTAAAAGTTGTTTACGCGAATTTTTTTCACAGCTGGCACTTAGTAAAAATTGTTGCACTAGTAAGAGAAAGATATTATTTGACACATTAAATATTACCCGGAAGTTCTATCCAATTGATTTCGTTATATTTTGCGATTTTGCAATAGATTTCGGGTAGAAAAGTTAGGAAAGATGAGTTAATTTAAAAGAAAAGGAAGGAAAATTGTATTCGAAGAAAGAGATTATTTCATGTTTTGCGAACTTCATTTTGTTCTTGTTTTTCCTTAGAGGATAAAGACGATCAAATCTAGAGACAGTTAGCTCCGGCTACTAATAATTTCAATATTGTGTTTGGTAGAGTATTTTATGATTTGAAGTAATTATGCAATTATTCGGATACCATTTTATCTGTCGGGTGAAATTTGTTTACTTCTAAAAATACTTTTCTTCTGAACCTGAGGATGGGTAATGGATAGATATTTCAATTGAATGATGCATTACGCATCGTGCTTTTTTATAGCTGGATCCTTCGTAGAATGATCCATCAGTTGAGGTGCGTCTGTTATACGGATAAGTGTGGATTTAGGAGAGCTAGAGAAGGATGTGAAAAGGGAGAGTATTGTTTGTTTGCTTCTGAATTTTTCTTTGATTAAAAATCTTAAAAGATTTTGAAAATTTCTATCCATTTATTAAAAAATGTCCTATTTTTATACTCTTATCATCACCATATGACATCAGTTTTGTTAAGTTTACGCCGACATAAAGTTAATCGATCGTTCCTGATAGCGATCAATCCAGAATCTAAAATTTATTTACTTTATTAATTAGAGGTACGTTGACAGAATTTGGTATACTGGGATGTTTTGGTTTAAGGCCAAGATCCTATTGAAAATAATTTGGATGTGATCACTATATATAGATAGTATGTCGATAACGGACTTAAGCACTGATACGAGGATTTGGCTACCAATTTATTTTCTATTTAAAGAAAATCGTATAAATTTAAATGATTTACATAAAAAAAATAAGTTGAGTTTTTATTCATTTTAATAGAATATTTAGCATACGAAAATGTTGTCTAATTATTTTCTAGCGTATTTTTACTAACGCGATTATGAAGAAGAATTCAAAAAAAAAAAAAAAGAAATTAAAAAGAAATGTACTAAAAATAATTTTGTTTTAAAAAGAAATAAAAAAAAAAAAATAGAAAGAAATATAAAAAAAATTATGTTTTTGTTTTTAAAACCAAAGAAATTAAATATAAAAATTATAAAAACTGTCCCGCAACCATAGCTAAGTTGTTAAGAAGTGCCACTAGCAAGTCTACGTATGTGAGTTCCAACCCCATCGAGGTAGAGTTGATAAAAAAATACCAGCAATACCACATATGACCGACCTAAGTTATAAACTGTTTTTTTTTAAAGAAAAAAAAGTAAATAAAAAGATATAAAATACAAAAAAAATTTTTTTGGAAAAAAAAAATAAATTAAAATGAAATATGATGAAAGAAATGTAATAAAAACAATTTTTTATTAAACAAAAAAAAGTTAAAAGGAAATATAATAAAAAAAGTTTGTTTTTAAAAAAAAGAAGAAATTAAAAAAAAATACTTTTTTTATTTTTCTTGAAA